>BGPR01000613.1:360565-485139 GCA_013235015.1 Araneus ventricosus | reverse complement strand
TTTAGAATATTTAAATCTGCAGCTAATGTAGCACAAGAACTGCCACATTTTAGTTTCAGCTTAAGCTCGGGTTTCATGAACGAACGATATTGGGTTTCTGACATAAACATTGGCTAAGATATGGTTAACGAATAATTTTAGAGTTTGTATCGGATAATAGACAGACTCTAGCAGATCGGCTTGGATCTCTTCAAATAAACAGTTAGGGAGATGAATTAGCTGCAAAGAGGAGAGGGTGTCATGTTCGTGGAATTCGGGTCGCTATATTTGGAGGTAGCATAGAACCGATATATTGATTTGGCTAATGCCGGTAGATTGCACACCATGTTCTGCGTAACGATAGGAGGGCAAAAATAGTGTGCCAAGCTGGGGTGACTTACGAAAGGAAAGTGAATGTAAATAAGATTGACAAGAAAGGGCTCTGTTAGAAGTAAAAGCGAAGCGTTTCACGCTGATGAGTTTTGGGAAAAGAATAGATTTATTTGGATGGCAGTTTCAGGAAGCCTTGGCGGGATCTGTACAACCGGCGTGTGGTGTCCATTCTATTTCGCTAATGTAAAATATTTTTTCCAGTCTTGTAGATGTTCATTATGTTAGAGTATAATGAGAAATCTTTTACTGAAAATTTGTAAATATCTAGATACACATGCAACGGACTCGGAGTAAACTATGCTTCATTATTTTCGAATCTTCAAAACAAAGTTACAACAGGTTGGACAGTTTTTAAGTTTAACCTGTTTTATAACGAACAAATGCCTTGTGTTCCTATTGTAACTATGGCTCAACAGTTTTTTACATTCTTATTGAATGCCCAACGCTTATTTCACTTGCAGACAACTGCAGTGACGTTGACAATGTTACTTAGCAGAGACCCGCATGCTGGCCTTTTTGCTATCTTAAAGTCCATAGGATTTTACATCCTTATTTAAAGTTGCTTCTGTATTTTCATTACGGTCTTTTGAATTTTATTATCGGTTTCACAGTGAATACATTGATCCATTATACTTTGAAACTATTTTAAGTGTGAATATTTCTGAGTAAACTTCTTGGAAGAGAATATACTTGTGTGGCGCTGTATAGCCTACATATTGTCTCTTGCGGCATTAAACCCCATCCAACCAAACATTTTAAGTATAAATTCGATACAAATTGAAAATTAACAAATTGTCATTCAAAAGGTAAAAAATTTTAAGATGGAAATTGTTAATTGATTTTAGATATTTCTCTCTATCCCATTATCTTTTAAATAGCCATGTTTGTGAAGCAAATTCTTTATAGCGAAAGCAAATGCTCCTGTTTTCATGTTTTCCACTTCTTGAGTATTCGTACATGTTCATTCGCATAATGTAGCAAAGATCGGAGTCATAAATGCTTCTGTAAACACGCGAGAGGTTAGAAAAAGTATTCACAAACGAGTGAACGTTGTGAAGATTTTTCTACAGATTTTCGGGACAGGATTCCAATGCATTTTTAAAGAATCTACGAAGGTCATGCATTCAATATAAAACGTTTCTTATGATTCCAGGGAAATAAATGCAGATAAGTTTGATCCGTACATATGATGCTTTAAGGAAAGTCTTATTCATGGCGGCTCCGAATATTCCTTTCCGAATTTCTCTAATACTTTCCGAACTTGTAAAGCAGAAAACACATTGAAACATATATCACCATGGTGAAGATAAGTACAGAAGCTGTTTTAAAGATGTAGAATAAGACTCTGTAAAATATTAAATGTAAAATCCAAAACTTAAAAGCAAAATGCTGTTTAATCTTTCTGGCAGGAAATTTAATGTTATTGGTAATAGTATCTAAAATCGGTATCTGGTAATTTTTCTGTCGGTTATTGTTTTTCTTTAGGGAAAGAATAGTCTAGACTGCGCGTATGGGAAAGTTATACAAATTAGTTAAAATGTTCTAAGGAGTATTAATTTCAGTTAAATTTTTGGTGTTCCTGAAATCAAGGCGTGTTTATAAAGTGGTTTCTTGGTATGAAAAAAATTGAGGATGAATGGATAATGCCATCTGAGAACTAATTAACATTAAAAAGACAAGGGTTTGGTGAAAAAAATCACTTTCGTACAAAACTAAGGTTTCTGGCTATCTGCCTTACTAGGCCTTTGAGGTAAAGGACGTATTAAGGCCTCAAATTATTTTCACAAAAAATCTTCGTGTAGAAGTCTTCTGTAATTATATAATTAAATTGATTCTATGGACGGAAATGAACTTCCCTTCAAATGTGTTTTCATAAGTAATGAAATAAAAATACAAGCTAAAAAACCTCTTTTATAAAACCGGGAAAATATTCTCATAATATAAGATTGTTCCGTTTACTCTTTGAACTAGTCTCTAAATTTAAACATGAATGAATGCATGAGTTGATGTTGATAAATATAATGTATATAGAAAAATGTTAAAGAGATCACGAATTTTCGTTTTAATTGCTTTCATCAATATTTTTGATTTAATTTGTTTTGTAGGTTAAATGAGAGGCTCACTTCCCTATGGCTTGTCTTGCATTTACTACTGAACTACTACACCCGAAGATGCTCTGAATTGGTAGGTGAAATCAAGCCCACCTTCATTGGCTAACTAAAACAATTTTTTCGTTGCGTTTAATTTAAAATATTAGTCAAACTTAGAGAACAGTCTAATCTCGGTTAATTGAAGCTTCAGAACTACATGTTCAGATAAAACTAGCTTCTAAATGTGGCATCTGGCAAACAAAATATTTAAAACTCGTATGTAGAGTCACGAATAAATTTTTCAGTTTCAAAATATAAAAATGTGAAGCTTAAAATCTTGGTTTTCACTAGAGACAGCTGGTAATTACGATTAATCGAAGCATCAAGATATTAAAAATATTTCTAATTAGGAAAGGTCCATAAGTCAGTTTGGTCTTGTTTAAATTTGATAGATCAACTTTTATTAAGAATTCTGAAGTTTAATTTATTGCATTTTAAAATGATGGAGAGGAGAAGAGGGGGATTTCTATCCATTGCTTTCATCGTTGCGTTTTTCCTTTCTGGGAGATTCGAAACTGAATTTCAGATCATTCTTCTAATTGTTCATGTCTGGATGCAGTGTAAGCAATACACGCCCAAACTCACTAGCATTGCTTTCTGAACATATACCCATAACCTTCTCACGGTCTAAATATTTCACCTCAACATCGACAAAAGCCGGACTGAGACAGTTGACTTCTTTCGGGGAAAATGAGGTTCTGAGATCGCTTCGAGATGAGCGCGGTAGGGATTTCAATTATCCTTGCCCATCACAGCCCATTTCCGTGAGACTTAAGGAAAGCTTATAGCAGTGGTGGGGTAAATAACCACCCAGATTGGGAGAGTCCAATTCATGTTGCATCCTCCTAAAATATCCCGGTGTTAAAGAGGATAGGAGAAAAAATCTCCTCGGGATTAAAGAGTTGAGATTTTTGCGGATGTCAGGATCCTCCATCCGTCTGCAAGACATGCAATAGTGATCAGTTGAAAAGAAAGTCTGCCTAGCTTATCAGGCTCTCCCATGATTCTTGCCATTACGTCTCCGAAAGGCCATATGTCCACTAAAGATTAGACACACGGCCTAACATGACTTTGGTGACTCTGATGCTTGTTATTTCATTCTCTCTTCTGTTTACTGGTTCGACTTTATTTAAAGGAGCCTATGAAGAAGGTTTTTCTTTGATCCGCCATCGAAATCAAAAGTTACTTTTCCCCCTAAATCCTAGATGTTTTTATAGTGCTCTGAATTCTTTTCATTTGAGAGTAAAAATTAAAGTCCGTGCCCTTATTGTGAGTGTGAAGTCCCTGCCCCGATTGCGAGTTTTTATACAAGAAAAAATAATTCTCCTTCCAGTAGAATCCTACCGTGTAACTTTTCCGGCAAGTTCCTCGGTAAGTGTCTTTACAGAAAGAACTTTGATCATGGATTAGGGGTCATAACAGGATAATCTGTTTCATAATTTCCTTTATAATGGAAGTATTACCAGTATGGAATGGAGGACATGATAAATCTCATGGTCACCAGAGTCATTTTATTCCGTGTGTCTAATCTGTAATGGACATACGGCCTTTCGGAGACGTGATGGTAAGCACTATTGGGAAGTCTGGTAAGCTAGGCACGACTTTCTTTTCAACTGATCACTATTGCATGCCTTGAAGAGGGATGGAGGTTCCTACCATCTGTAAAAAGCTTAACTCTTTAATCCCAAGGAGACATTTTTCTTCTAGCCTCTTTTGCACGAGGACTTCTTAGAATGATGCGACATGAATTGGGCTCTCCCAATTTGGATGGTCATTTACCTCGCCACCCCACCCCCTGCTATAAGCTTTCCTTAAGGTTCACGGAAATGGGCTGTGATGGGCAAGGATAATTGGAACCCCTATCGCGCTTATTTCCAAGGCGATCTCAGAACCTCAAGGAACTCTGAACCCCAAAACATTCAAGTCTTAACGCATTTTTAAACGGCCTTTTTAAATGATTGCTTTTCCTGTCATGAATTCTGCAATTCTACAAGTCTAAAACTAAATGGTTTGAAATAGTGCCGAAAAGAATGCGACACGCTAGTACAAAAATTGGCTATTCGTTTTTATTTTTGACTTTTATGTTAGTTTCGGCGCAGTTTATTCGAAAAGTTGATCTTGCGCCAATAGTCCTTTGACACAGCAAGTACCAGTTTGAATCTAGTGAGTAATGTAATCAAATTATCTTTTAAGCAGTGATTAATATTTTCTTTGCATTTGAGTAGCAAAGCAAAGGTAAACAAATGTGACAATAAATATATAGCTTTAATAGAAAGTTTGCGTTCACTCTTTAGGCAAACTTACCATAATTTAGCAATTAGTGAAAATTCTTCCATTGCAACGGTTAATGCGTGTGTGAACACTGATTTTATCAATCATTACCATTTAAGGGTTATAATTATCTATGAACGCGGTATATCAAATAATGTGCCCATAATACAGATTTTTCAAATAGTTATGTATAATGGATTTTGCTGGGCAAGATGAATGGGTATTTTTGGTCAAAACTTACAATCTCTATTTGGGATACTATCTCCTACTCTAAAATTATATTTTCTTCTAAAAAAAGATCGAAATTTTCTCTTATCGTTTGTATGTTTATCGTGAGGGAGACTTTGCTTCTTCTTTGAAGATGTCTTAAATTTTAGATGGGCTGTATTCCACTTTTCCAGGATGCCATCTTTTTATAAGTGACGACCTAAATGTTGAGTATGATTTTTGTTACGTTCTAGAATAGTATATATCTAGTCAAGCACAAAATTCAAGTTGTGAATTATCCTCTCGTACTTCAATAAACCCTTTGTGCTTCATAAACTGCCTTCGGATACTGCCTAGTCCCCTATTTATCCTCGACAAATCATTGGAAATTTCTATGCAGCACGAGATTTAAGCAACACATTATCTGTTTAACCGAATGTCGGTGGACCAAAAAATCAATACAATAACACTAAAGTAGCTGAGATAATATGTTGAGAAGCTCGTCTATCGGAGGATTGTATTCCTCCCCCACCCCCGATAAATAGTGATATTCAATAACATATTCTGCACAGAAGCTCCAGATTATCTTGCGAATTGAATTTTTTTCCTATAAATCCTATATCCTCTTTAAACAGCTTACCTCACAATTCGAATAAGGACAACTGTTTTGGAGGCAAACACCTGTCTTCTAAGTGATTTATCAACATGGTACTCGTTTCGATGAAGGGCTTTTTCCTGGTCAAGGACATCTCGGAAACCAATAGTTCTTAAAACTGCTTTTTGAAGATGCTATTTGAATTAGAGTATTAGGTGAAGAGATATTCTAGAACTTAGTGTTTAATCGAGTTTGGTAATGATACATTGGTAGAAACAGCCTATTCTTGTCTTAAATCCCTTCTGCTGCCAGCATCTTCATTACTGTGGGCTATTTTCCAGTTGAGGACATATCATGCTCAAATTCAATTTGTTATAATACTCCAATAATTACTCCAAATTACTTGGTATTGTAATATTGAAAGTGAATTCAAAAAATAAAGTTCTCTCTTAAAATTGCACTTTTGAGTTCATGGAAATACTCATTTGGAAGAATGTCATTGTTTACGAAGTTCTACATTCTCTTGTTGAATTTTCGGACAGTTCTACTACAAAGGATTGCGAATTAATTGCTAATTATTCATACAGTGTGAAATATTGTTAGAATTCCACAAGTTTTTACGCGATACTAAAGTCCGTTTGAACTTGGATACTAGACTTGATTTGAAATAAATATTTCCAGAAGATGGGGTGAAGAACTAATTCATGAAGTTGCAGTTTGGGAATCCGAGTAGAGGGAAATCTGTATAAGCTTTAATTTTGGATATAACTCCAGAACAGATAATGTCGTAACTCTATTCTGGTTTTGCTTCGAAGCAATGAAACAATCTCGTCATTTTTTATTTAACAACAAAAATCAATCGCCATAATTCACTTCTTGATAGAGGGTGACGGACTAAACAATATTGCGTTCCAAACACTAAAGATTGAGATGAAATAAGAAAGGCGCAGTTCGGGTCCGCGTCGTAGATTTTTCGTAAAAACGTCGGGATAAAAGCATAAAACAAGTGTTTCGTATTAATATGTAATTTAATTATCAATCTCTTTAATACAATACTTACACAGAGTAGTATAATGGTTACAGAATAGATAAATCACAAGCTACCACAGACCCTTACTACATGCAATAAACTTGTGATTTACCTATTCTGTAACCATTATACTACTCTGTGTAAATATTGTATTAAAGAGATTGATAATTAAATTACATATTAATACGAAATATTTGTATTATGACTTTATTCCGACGTTTTCACGAAAAATCTACGGCGCGGACCCGAACTGCGACTTTCTTATCTTTTATTTAGAGTAGCTTTTGATGACGCCATTTGTTGACAGTATATAGAACTACATTTCGCGTATGCGCAGTAAAACATTACTTACTACAGATGCTCATTTTCCGTAATATTTAAAATTTTGAATTCAAATTTTAATGCAATGTTTCTTTTGCATATTGTCAAGTATTCTGTAAGTTTCGTACAATTCGAAAGAAAACTCTGCATGTTATAATAAAAAACATACGGAGTTTGAAGTTTTCAATTTAATATCGAATTTTACTTGTATTCTGATAAATATTTTTGTCTCACTTTGGGTCCTAGTAATACTTCTCAAGCTCTTTAAAATGACTTTAGAATCAACCTCCTAGCTAAACGCATTTCCACGCTACACTTATTTATATCCTTACATGAATCCTATTCATATCAATCACGCGCATGCACCTACACTGGGATGATGACGTCACAGGTTAAATACCATGCGACAAACTCTTACAGATATGATCTATCCGTTGTGGGGTCAACCATTCTTTTCGCATTATTAGTCTCGTAGTTATTGGCTATTGAAAACTGACGGTATTTTGTCACACTTGAAAGTTCGACAGACTGTCACTGTAACGAGAGGAAAGACGTTTTCACTTCAAAAGAAAGTTCGTTATATTTTCTAAGAAGACTCAATAAAACGTTAGTTATATACAAAATCACGTTACTTTTCAGTTTTCGAAGTGATTATTAGGAAAAACAAATTCCTTGGACTCACCTAAAAGCTCTCTACAAGAGACCCAAAGTCGAATAATGCAGTCTTGCTTGGTGTTGACGTCTGAAATTTTTTCTTTAAATTCTATGTCAGCACAAAATGGTTGAGATCGCAATCGAAACGCGAGTATATGTTTTGGAGGAGGCTTAATACTGCCTTCTCGCAGCTTCATCTACATAGTATTCGGCGATGCAAAAATGGGTCTTTCTCATCTACGTAATCTTCGTGGCCAACTGGTCCCAAATAACAATCAAAATTTTTAACGCTTTTGATTACAACAGTAGGGTATCGGATGATAAAGAGATTACTTGTTTATTGGTTGGAATGGAATGGTTTGAACACTGGTGTATTCACTACGAAATATTATTTCTGATCCTTTCTTTATATTGCAACTCCATCCTCATATTTTTGGGTTCTTTTAAGGGAGGGAGTGTATAGCCTGTTGTAACATGGCTGTTGTGCCATGAAACCCACAATAAACATAGGAAGGAGTTAATGAGTATTGCTTTAAAATTCAATTAGTAGTACATACTTTGCCAAAAATAATTTGCTCCTTTTTATTTCTCTGATAGAAAGGATTTAGTGTATTGCTAATTTCGCACTAAACTCGTTGACTGTGGGTTTTTAAATCGCAATATGTTAGAACTTTTGGCCTTATTCTTTCTAATGAGTGTAATTTCGTCTTCGAGAAAGTTGTTGCGAGGAATTATCTTGAATTTATCTACCTACAAGCCAAAATATCCTCCCAAATTTCCACAGGTCATGTTTTGATTACTCTCAAAGACTTATTAAGACTAAATTTTAATAAAATTAGTCTCTAATGAATGATAAGTAATTTCTAGTTTTAATTTTTACCTCGTCCATTAAACCAGTTTTAGAAGGGTTTCCCGTGTGACGTATAAGTATGAACTGGTAATTCTTGAAACATACAGAATACCTGAGCATTTCGTACAAATTAGCTAACTTTCTTTCATGGGTCATCAAAGGTAACGTCTAAGATTCATCCACAAATATTTGGCGAGAGAACAACGATATTAGTATGTCGAGTTGATTTTGCGTTTGTCCACATTTTACTTCAATTCCCTACATTCCATTCTCGTTCATGCAGATTTTCGAGTTAAAATTTCACAGGAGAGAATTCTGATTGAAATTTTTACGATCCATTAGTTTTTGATGCAGATGCTTTTGAATATTTTCTGATATCGAGCTGTTATATAAAATAGCTTTATCCTGTTTTAAGCATTTGTCATTTTACGTTTGTATTTTAGGATCAATGGAAATATAAAGTTTTTAAGCCTTTTAATAACTTTTTTTAGTTTCTAACCAATCGTTTTTCTTGAATTATGCAGCTTGCATCTTTCAATCGTATAATTGCATCGTGGCCAAATAAGGACTTTCGTTTATAAAATGCCAATCGAACTGCTTTCTTCACTTGGTTGCCTCGCTTGGAAGTTGATCCATTTTGGCATTTTCCCTCAGTCATGATTTGAAAAGACTTCGAAAGGGATTCAATGCATTTTTTCTGTACGTTCCTGACCCTAAATAATTTATATTATAGACCTTAGAAAATTTTGTATTCTAATCTGTTAAGCAGTAAGATAGTTTTATGAAAAATTCGGAAGTTTCTCAATTTCTTTCATGTTGAAAGGGACCTTTCATCATCCTGGCTGAATTCTCTCCCTACCCCTTTTTAAGTGCACAAATTCCCTTCGGCTTGTGGTTATAATGCAATATAGAAAGCGAAAAAGATCCAGAAATCGTACCTACAATTGTAAAGACTGAAATGATAGAAAGTGTATCTCATTGGTTTGGTACATCACCGAGCCTTAGCAGGTTTTATGTATAAGACTTTACCAGTTGTAGGTTACACTGGGCAACAAATTTTTGAAAAGTTCCTGCTTCCGAGATGAATATAGTCAGTTCCTAATGAATTCAATGTGCTGAACACGAATATGACAAAGAAGCAGCTGAATTGTCTACGGTTTTTTGTAATGCGTACACATTGTTTAGAAAAGTGTATATATGTACATATATTATAATACATGTTAGAAATACCTTAATCTGCTTCGGACTTCCGATTTCTTTTGGCTCGTCACTTGTAATGGACGTGGGGAGCATCTCTGATGACCGTCCAACAGTAGTCAGCTAACATTGCCGTGGACCAATTCCCCTGGTACCGCTTTTCCATGTTGGCAATGTCTTGATTAAAACGTTCGCCGTGAACCTGCCCGCAGTTATCAGAGAAAGAATTCAAGTGGGAGTCCAGAAAGTAGATCTTTAAGGACATATTGCAGCCGAAATCCTGAAATAAAGCCAACATATCCTCAACCATATCGTTGGAGTTTTCGGTCTTGTCATTCCTTAGGAAGTTTGTTGACACTTGATGGAACGCATCCCAAACCTGTTTTTCTTTACTTTGAAGAAGTTTCTCAAACTTGGGGTCTCTGAAAAGCTGTTTAATCTGAGGCCCCACAAAAATGCCCTCTTTAATTTTTGCTGCACTGAGTCGAGGGAATTTTTCATGCAGGTACTTGAATGCTGGTCCATTCTTATGTACTTGAATGCTGGTCCATTCTTATCTATGGCTTTTACCAAGTTTTTTACAAGGCCAAGCTTGATGCTAATAGGAGGAATGATGATTTTATGTGGTTCAGCCAGAGGTGGGTGCGCTACATTCATTTCTCCAGGCTTAAAAGATGCTCTGTGAGGCCAATCTCTCTTGATGTAATGCAAAGCGATTGCTCTGCTGTCCCATAGACAAAGAAAACAGCAGTGCTTTGTATATCCTAGCTGCAAACCCATCAACAGAGACACTACCTTCAGGTCAGCATAGATCTGCCAGCCATACTTACTGTAGTTAATCATCTCCAAAAGCTGTTTTAGATTGTGGTAAGTCTCCTTCATGTAGACAGCATGTGCGACAGGTATGGATAGAAGCTCTTTCCCGTTATTCAGCAAAACCGCCTTGAAACTTAGTTTTGAAGCATCTATAAACAGCCACCATTCATTGGGCTCATGTGCAATGCGGAGTTCTTTCAGTAGGCCATCAATGTCGCAGCAGAACACAAGACTTTCTTCTTTTTAAAAGAAAGATTCGAAGAGCAGATGACGTATGCGAAATGAAGTCATTCGGACATTTTCTTCGAGAAGATTCCACTGTTGAAGTCTTGAGGCCAATATCTCCGCTTTGCTTTTGGACAGATCCAAATCTCGAACAAGATCATTCAGTTCAACCAAGGTAAATACACTCACTTCCAAAAGTTAAGTACAATTCTTAAGATGTGAAAAATTTGGATTTAATATGAATACTATGGTTCGCAATCAGTTGCGGAGAATAGTGGGACATGCTATCGTCGTAACTCAGATTTTACAGTAAAGATTCGGTCACGAGGTCAGTTAGGGTGGCTACCAGAAAGGGATGAAGGCGGAAATAGAGTTTGACCCATCTTGTTTCACAGAAAGCTGATAACGAGATGCAACTTTTATCAAAGGTTATGTTTGATGTGCATAATATTTACATGCATTTTCGTAAACACAGCACAAATATTCGGGAAGATATAAAGGTTTTCTTTAAAAATCCCAATTTTTCCCGCATGTCTTTTGCTTATTTATAACATGCAGAGTTTTCCACCAAATTGTGCGAAACTTACAGAATTTTTGGCAATATGTAAAAGAAGCTTTGTATTAAAATTTGACTAAAAACATTTCAATATTACAGGAAATATAAGCATTTGTAGTAACTAATTTTTTACTGCGCATGTGCGAAATGTAGCAAATTTTTTTTTTCACATCTTCAGAGCCAGATATTAGGGCAAATTATATAAAAATTCCAAGTTCAATATCATTAGTATTCAGAAAGATATAGGCATTGCAAGAGCTGAATTGCTTTTATTCTCTAAGAGAAACAAAATGATGAAGGTTTTTTTAGCTTCTCTTAGAGTGTTGTACCGAAATTCTTCAAGTTGCCATGCCGATATCTTTATGAATACTAATGGTATTTGATTGGAATTTTTATATAAGTTGCCCTATATCTCTGGCTCTAAAGATATGAAAGAAAAATTCCGCTGCGTCTCGCACATGCGCAGTAAAAAATTATTTGCTACAAATTCTTATATTTCCTGTAATATTGAAATGTTTTTATTCAAATTTTAATTTGGTGAGAAAACTCTGCATGTTATAAGCAAAAAACATGCGGGAAAATTTGGGATTTTTTAAGAAAACCTTTATTTTCCCGAATATTTGTGCTGTGTTTACGAAAATGCATGTAAATATTATGCACATCAAGCATAACCTTTGATAAAAGTTACATCTCATTATCAGCTTTCTGTGAAACAAGATAGGTCAAACTCTATTTCCACCTTCATCCCTTTCTAGTGGCCACCCTAATTGACCTCGTGACCGAATCTTCACTGTAAAATGTGAGTTACGACGATAGCATGTCCCACGATTCTCCGCAACTGACTGCGAACAATAGTATTCATATTAAATCCAAATTTTTCCCATCTTAAGAATTGTGCTTTACTTTTGGAAGTGAGTGTAATATAATAAATATAATATAATGTATATACTGCATTATATTAGAGCACCTTTATAACACAAAAAAAGGAAATATCTCTGCAACGAGAGGCAATCAGCTTTCTTCAATGTGATACTCGTGTTCAGGACGTTAATTTCATTCAGGATTGGGTACTATCACCTAAGAAGCAATTTCATTGTTGCCCAGTGTTATTGATTAGATTTATACGGATGATGTATATACAAGACTCATCTTCCAATTTTACAACTGCCTAGTAACAGAAGTGGGGGTAAGAGTACGCAGGGAATTTTTACCTTTTGGCAACAGTGCAGGCATACGCGAGTGTGATCATATCAACACGTGTGTTTTCAGCTCTCTCAAGAGACCCCCATTATTATTTCATCCTTGCTATCTTTTATTTATCAGGTGAGATATGATTTCGTTATGTTAGCATGTAATTTTTCTCTGAAGAAATCTTAATTTTTTTGTAAATAAAGAACTAATGCTTTCTAAGTAAATATCATTATGAGGTTTGTTCCCTTCCGAACAACGTGGTCACGTGGTTTAGTGAATGCTACGACCGTCTATGGACGATTTAGAGAAGCAATACATCGGCGGCTAAGAGTACGCACAGACCAGATTTGCGTACTCTTATCCGCTCTGTAATTTGAAGCAGCCATTTCAACAAAACTTTTTTTATTTCATCATTATTATTATAAAAAAATGAGATTGGGATAATAATCTGAAGAGCTGTTGTCTGGAGAAAAAGTTTCGTGCCCATAGAAAATTCAATATGGATGAGACTGGTATCTCAGTCCCCAATAGAACACCGAAGGTGATAACACCAAAAGGCAAAAAATCTGTTTGTTTGGCCTCTTTCTGCACTAAAAATTTTAGTCACTTCTGCATGAGTGTTACAGGAGTTTTCGTCCCGCCTGCATTGATTCTTCCTAGAAAGAGAATGAATCCTCTTTTGTACAAAGATGCACGCAATGGAACTTTGGCCTTGATCAGCGACACTGGTTACATGAATTCCCATTTGTTCATTGACTAGCTCAAACATTTTGTCAAGTATGCTAAACCGTCTGTAGAAGACCCTGTTCTGTTAATAGCAGATAATCACACATCCCACTGCTCTACAGTTTTGTTTTGTCGAGAAAATCATATAACGTTTCTTACTCTTCCACCACATGCGAGTCATGTGCTACAGCCATTGGATAAATGTTTCTTTGCTCTTTTGAAAACTTTATACTCGTATGAAGCTGAAAAATGGCTCGTACAAAATCCAGGAAAAGTAATAACACTATACGAAGTTTCAGGGATTTGTCAAAAAGCTTATAGCGCCACAGCCCGGTTCAACTCGCAGAAAAGGCTTTCCGAGTTACGGGTATTGAGCCATACAACCCGGACATTATAAGTGAGGATTGCTGTTCTCCTCCACTAGTAACTTTAGCACCTTTGGATAACGATCGCACACTTGCAGTTGCACCTGAAGAGAATGAAGTCTCACCTTCCACTTCTCGGATAGATGTCAGTACCCATTCAATCGTGCCACTTCCTCGACATAAACAACGAGGAGCTAAAAAGAAAAGAAAATCTCAAAAATCTGATAGCATGTCTTCGTCTTCATTCAAAAATTTGTTAGAGAAAAAGGAAAAGGTAGAATTAGAGGAAGCAAAGGCCAATCGAGCTCTTAAGAAAAATAAAAATGGGGACAAAACTGAAAAAGGAAAAAGCCCTAAGCAAAAAAAAAACTCATTCTGAATTCTATTGGAAAACCTCAACGAGTTCGGCAAATAATGAGGGGACAATATGTCCAGGCTGCGAATAAACATATGAAGATTGGATCCAGTGTAGATTATGTAAGGAGTGTTCGAGTTACGAAGGCAGTGGAGCATTTGTATGTGACTACTGCTAAATTTTCAGGGTGCGTACTCTTGGCCTCGCGTCTTGCGTACTCTTGCCCGCCACGTTGGGTAAGAGTATGCATTTGGCATTTTTTCTTGCGTTTCGTAATATATATTTTTTTAAAGCTAAAATTTTCATTTTTTGTACCCTTCTTTCTAAGTTAATAAACTATGATTCAGTATATTTTCGAGGCTCTAACTTTTCAATTCTCATTTTTTATAACGAAAAATCCACTAGGTGCATACTCTTACCCTCCTTTCCCTTATGTATATTTGTGAATGGTTTTATATATTTTTGTGCCTACATAATTGTATTAAATTTTTTACGTTAAGTTTCCCTCCGAACATTGCAATTATCTTGTGTTTTTGTACCTAACTCTTTATTAAAATTATCTCGAAGTATATTTTCATTATTATGAACAAGCTTGTCTTGCTACAAATAAAATGTTATGCTTTATTTTCAAATTTGATTCGAGCTGGAAAATTTTATGTGTCCTGCTTATCCAAATTTCTTCCCGTTATCTGGAAATACTCTTTGTAAATATAATTTTTAACACATTCGCGGACACCTAAATAGTTATGTTATTTGCTGGGATACCTAAGCTGCTTGAACAGCATTTCGTGTACAAAAATGTGCGGCTTGCGCCGTTTTGCGTTTTAGCTTGTGGCGAACTTGGACGGGATATCACGCTTTGTCCCAGCAAGTAGAGCGGCATATGCTGCTTTGTCCACGAACGTGTTAGAAATGTCGTTTGAAGATATGTATTCGAAATTTGTAAAAATGTAGATGTTTATTCGTAGTGAGTTTATTAATAGGGTTGAAAATTAACTGGAGCGTTTCGTTTTAGCTTATTTTCACTAATGAAGTTATTTTGCAAAAATGCTAGTTTCAAGTTTGTTCTTTATTCCATAATAAAATAGCTGCATTCATGAGTACTAAAATTGCACATTTGTATAAGTGTTGGAAGATATGTTCAAGATTTTTAAAATATGCTTCTGTCTAATTTAAAATTTCTTGTACTTTTGCTAGTTTGAAACGGAATTCATAAATCTTTACGTCCAATTTTTTCCTTGATATTTGGCAACTACTTGCAAGTTTACTTTGATGCAACATCAAAGTTTGTGGTAGATATATGGTTTTCATACTTTAACATCACACTCATTGCTAGCTATTCTCCGTGTTTTCCCAGGCAGATAAAAATTTACTGAAAGCAAAGAACGAAATTTATTCATTTAATTTATTAGTTGCAAATATGTTATATAGCTTTATAGAGGAAAGATAAAGGAAACTTGAGAATGAAGTTCCGTTCAGTTGATAATGAAATTTTGATAATTTATTCGATTAAAAAATATTCAAAATATGAAATGAATATTGTTGTAGAGACATGGTTGAAACGTAAGCTAACTTAAATTGAATACTCAGCCATACGAGAAATAATTAAAGATGTACCACTATTGTATATTAAAAACACAAATTCATAAGATGCATGACGAATCGTGGTTAAAATAAACTATCAATATATGCTTAAACAGTTTACATAAAATGAATGCAAAGAAGTAAAAATCATAAGGTGACTAGGTAAGTAAAACAACTCTTTCGTTCTATTCAACATTTTTTTCGACTACTCGCTAGTGGGTAAAAAAATCATTCGTTTTATTGAAAGAAAACGAGAAGAAAATATGCAAAAATAGAAATACTGCAATTCTGAAATATTTCTGGGTGCCTGGTCGCATCAGATTCAGGTTTTTCTTATCGTGTCACAACCCTCTTTCAGGATATGTTTGTTCAAATATTTCTCAAACTTTCAAGCGTATATTACATGATACAACTAACTGCACAAAATTTCTTCCTGAAATCTGAATAGCATCGGACCGCATCCTGTAAAAGTAAGTGTCTATATAAAGAAATGGAAGTTTTTTCTTCGAAAAAAAAAGATAAATAAAAATAGAAAAATCTTGTTTCAATTTCCAGGTTCAAAATTCTTCTCGTGTATTTTTGATACGATAAATATCTTGGATATTTGATTAGTAGTTATGCATGATTAAGATTAGTTTATTAAAATTGCTTGTTAAAAATTGTTTTATATTATAAAACTGTTGTACCGATTCAGCCGCAAGTGCTAGAAGCGAAACATTTATCATCATTTATATTGAATTTTTTTACTCAAATATTGGTGTTCTTCGGAACTACCAGTGACTCGTAATTTGTATGTCTGTAAGGGCCGGTCCAATTTCTAATTATTTATTACATACCGTGAAAAACAACAAGCGCATTGGAATTAACAATATGCATTCAAAATACAAAGCAGTATTAAATATTCGCATAAGTCTTGTTACATTCAAAACCTATGTCGAATAAAAAATTAGTCTGATTTTAACTACAGGAATATTCCAATTGCGAATGAAATTGGAAGCAGCGTTTTAAAGTAAAATGCCAGAAATTGCTATCGAATTTTCAAACCTTTTTGGCGAACAGTTGCTACACATTTTTTGTCCCTCTTTTTGTCTCTTAGTGAGATATCTCGTTCAGCTCCAAACTTAATGAAATTTCTTTTGTTTTTAATCACCTTCATAATATTATAGAATTGCAAAACTTAAATCAGTTTGCAAATTAGTGAATTTTTTACTTCATGAGAGTTAATACCGATGTGCTAAATCGAAATGTATATAAAATTGCTATTCTTATTTCGCTACCTTTGAGGCTAATGTTATAATTCCTTATCTGGTATATAATTCATTGTCATACTGTGCATTTTCAATATTTGTGTATAAAATTAATACCGAATTTATTTTTTTGGACGAGAGAGCACCGATGTGCCCCACGTGTTATGTTGAACTCACTGTCTATCATATTTTAATCGAATGCTCGAATTTTAATCTTCATCGAATTCATTTCTTTAATTCATCGTTTTTAACTTTGTCTGAATTGATGGGTGAAAAACACCATCCAAATATTTTTAATTTCTTAAAAGCTATATGCTTTTTAACATGTATTTAATCTCTTTAACCATTTGTTCGTTTGAAATTTTATTTAAATTTTCTTTCTAGTTTACCTTCTTTTTAACAGTTTTTATCTCCTATATCTTGAGGTATTCTTGATTTTGAATAAATTTTATCATACTGTTCTCTTTTAACCATTTGCGTGGCGCAGTATGGCCGAAATTGGCTTTTGCGCCAAGAAACACGAACCAACCAACCAAATTTATTTTGTAATATCTGTACAAAAAAATCTTGTAATTCATATGTCGTATTTGTGATTTTACCTTTTGTTAAATCTCTAGAACATTTTTCATCCATTACAAAAACTGTCTGCGCCTGTTAAAAATAAATATCTTATTTATTCTTAAACTGGATTTGTGTTGAATTGTTTGTTTCTTATTCATCAAACATTTGTTATATACAATTAACACATTGAAGCCAAATTGTACTGTGATACGTTTAAATTCGTGTCATTGTTTTCCATACTTCAAAAATTTGAAAATTATAGAAAATGAAGTAATGATTTATTGATTCTGGGACTTACCATACAAAAACTAAGTTCATTAATTAAAATTTGTAGAAATATTTTGGAACTTTCATTAGTTTCTGTATTTTTCCTTTGTGATTAACTAGCTATTCACATGGAATATTTCTTTGCCGTTCTCAACGTGAAAATATAATTTTTTTTTTAAATGCGTAATTAAACATGCGAGTTAAAATTTATCGTCAATTGGTAAATTTGAACATGTTTATCTAATAAACATCTTAAAAATGAAAGCAAAGTGTTTTCCTTCGCTACCTTTATACCAGGTTTATTAATGGTGTCAGATAGTAATTTTTGATATTTATTTGTTAGGAAGAAATTATTTACGGGTGCTATACCTAAAGATAAAAATGTTCTTTTGTTTTGATAAATTATTTATATTAAAGTTTTTAAAGACTTTTATTTACTAAAAAGTACACATATTTTAAATTTTAATAATTTTCTTTTTAGTCTTTAAGTTATAATTATGAATATTATGAAATCTTGAAATCATTTTTTCTAATTCCCTACCAGGTGGCGTCACACGTATGGAAATAAATTGATTAACTCGTAATCAAGCTCTAAAAATTTTAAAATAGTGTATTGTCATCGAGAACATATAAATGTACAAACTTTAAGAACTCTAGTACATCAGGAAGCGAATGGAAAATCAATTACAACATTCAATCTTTACAAACATTAAACAACTTAAATAAAATTGCGTACTAAAATAAGCGCAATTTGTGTGAATTCTATTTCTACCAGACTGTGCAGATGAGGGTGGGAAAATATACACCATTCGGTAAGTCTTTCCACAGTAATTGAATCTTTTGAAGCTCCGTTTCTCGGATCATTCTAATTCAAATCAAGTGTTTGAAATTCAATAATATGAACTGTTTTAATTCGATCTCTTTCGAACAGTAACTGAATAGATTCTTTGATTAGATTTCTTTATTAAAATACCAGCGTGATAGTATTTTCTGAATAGAAAATTGCCTTTTTTCCTTATTGATTTTTTAAAAATTTAATAGGACGGTTTGGCATGATCCTAAATTTATCGAATAAGTGATGCAAAATCTAGTAGATTATTAAAAATGATAGGCTAAACAGTCGATTTCGTTACAGTGACTTCTATGGGTTCGTCACAAATTCTATGGATCGTCTTCAATAACTAATGAGTAACTGCTGAGAGACACGATTTCTTCTTATAGTCCAGGCAACGAAGGAAAAATAGAAAAAAATGGTGTAGTTTTGAAATTTGGCACAGTTGTTGGGATTAGTTTGATAACATACTAAAAGTCCTCGACCGTGGGGGTTACGTGGGGGGTACAGGGGGATTTAAAGGGGGGCTTTTTCAGTTTTTCTTAAATATCTCGAAAACTATGGGTTCTAGAGAAAGATTCTCAATTACAAAAATAAACTGCATTAAATTCCCTACAAAAATAGTATGTATATCTTCTAAACTAACCCCATATCTTCTAAACTATTGATGCTAAAATAAAGATGTAGGACTTTTCCTGTAGGGAATTTAATGTAGTTTATTTTTGTGATAGAGTTTTTTTGCTAGGACCCATAGTTTTTGAGATATTTAAGAAAAACTGAAAACGCCCCTTTAAACCCCCTCTGTACCCCCCGCGCAACGGGACTTTTAGTTTGTTGTTTAAGGATACTATCCCCAACAACTTTGCCAAATTTCAAAACTACACCATTTTTTTCTATTCGTCGATTTTTGGCCTTCCTTGACATTATATTATATATATTTTAGTTTTTTTTTGAAAGTTTCGATAGTATCTTAATTTAACATTCAAATAAAATCACCTTGAGAAGAAAAACTATTTCGATCTGGTTGCTTAGTTAATTTTTTTAAGAAATTGAATTTCATTTTTAAATTCCTTACATTTTTTTTCAAATATGAGATATTTCGCTTCAAAAATTCTTCACATATTTACTGAAATATATAACACAAAATGGTGCATGAATTTCCAGATTCTTCTAATATGCACTTTAATATAGATTTTTACTGTATCATAGTGAAAAATAACATGATATCCTATTGCTACATTTCTTCATATCTTTTATATAAAAACAATAAGCAACTGAATTCTTATTTTATGCACAACTTTCATATACGTTACGAAAAATATGTAAAAATTTTGAAAGCTCCATCTGAAGTATTAAAAAAGATCCCTTAACATTTTTAAAACATGAAAGTGAAGAAAAATCTAACATGGAGAAACAGCCATTTAAATTTGTAATTTTCGAATGCATTTAATTTGAAATCGTATATAAAAATATATACTAAAATATTAAAGGTAGAACTACGAATTGATACGATGAGATGACGGATATAAGAAACGAAATAAGCCAGTAAAATGAAAATCGATATTTGTCATTTTTTGGGTTACCGACTCCTTAAACAGATTATAATCTAGCAAATCAATTAAATATTTCTCAATTAATATTTTAAAACAGGATTATTTAGGAAAGTGAACAGCTTTGTTGTGTACATTTTTCCTAAAGGGTTTGTTAATTCTTCAAATCATAGTTCTTTGGAAGATGCTATTAGTCTTTCTAGACGCTGCGGAATTCGGTTTATTTCTGATAGTTATTGATAATTTTTCTCACTTCAAAATTTAATAAGATTGAATGAAATTTAAACGAAGTCTTACTGAGCCTAAAATGCCAATCTATTGGTCAGTGTTTCTATACTCGCGCATTTCCTTCCAAAGAATTTTAAATAAATATCCAAATACCTTTTGTGTTGTTTTTGTTTTGGATTCGATAAATTTTATTTCGGTTTCTACCGTCTTTCTAACGCGTCTTTAAGCTTTCTTCTTTTCACTTTTTTTTCGACTAAGAAGTATACAAAGAGGAAGTATTATCTTCAAAAAAGACCCCGCTGAGTTTTTAGAAATTATGTTTCTGAACATGTCTGTTTGCGTGAATGTGAAGACGATATTCAACCTTCCATTAGGAGCGCGTATACAGCAGGTACTTGTACCGTACTTCGTATTGCATATTTATATCATGTCGTTTTACAAAAATAAATGCAACTTTTATTTATGTAATCAGTATTTATAAGTTTTATACTAAACAAAGATTATACGAATAAGAATTGTACTTGAATTTATAGAAGAACGATATAATATGTAATACGATGCACATTTAGTGTCTTTTGCATACGCTCGCATGCTGGAGGTTAAAAAAATGATTCACCTGGATGAAACTTGATCAGTGGGCTTTATAGCAAAATCTTTGTCAAAGTTTGGACCAAATCCGTTCACATTAGATTCACTGAATGTCTATTTCTGCGCGTCTTATGTAAACCATCTTAACCCTTTAACTGCGGGTGTGGTTCATAAACCACAGAATGCAAGAAAGTACCCGCAGTCAAAGGGTTAAGTAACAATTTCAACATTTGGTTTCTGTAGAAAGAAATTTCAGAGTGCAATGTCTCCACTTTTTCATTTCAAGTTAAAACTATTTAACATTATAAAAATTATTGTAATCAGTATTCTTGTTATTCTATGAAGGGGAAGTAAATAACTAAAAATTGTGTTAGAAAAGTTATTCTAAAACTTCTTTAATAGATTGACGCTTTGCCGTTTGTATTAACCACGCAAACTATTCAAAACATATTCAAAAATATTAAAAACGTTATAACTCTCTGAAAGTGACATATTTACAAAACAAATAAGTTTGCACTAAGGATTTTTTTAAAACTTGCGACCAACGAATGCTACCCACATGTCTAACTTGACGTTAACATTATAAAAGAACCTAGACTGAATTTAAATCTTTCAACCGTTTTCTGTCTGCAGTTTTCGAGAAATAGCATGTATAAAATGTTATTGCGTTTTCAGTTTAAAGAAGCGAACGAATGGAGTATTTTGTTGTGTCTAAAAAGTGTTTTCATATCAACCACAATTGTATTGGATAATCTCTAGTGAATTTTTCACTCGCGATAAAATATTTTAATAGTTTACTGAATCAAACCGAACTGAAAATTGCACTCTTATAATTAAATAAACGTTCTTTAAACACAATATCAAATGAGTATTTCTTAATAAATAACTCTCTATAATTTCAGTTGCAATTACGCTTACAACTGTACTTATAGAATAACTAGTAACCATTCATTTTCTTATTTAATGTACGATTTTCTTATATCTAAATCCTAAGCTAGTATGAGTCTAGGACTATTAGAAAGAATATCTACACTACACAATATATGCTACACTCTAATTATGAATTAATTATGTTATAATTAATTCATAATTACATAATTAATGGATTGAGCAATGCTTTAAAAGAGGGAGCAAGAGAAAGAAACATTTTCTTATCCGTATGTTTTGCTTACCACAAACTTGTATTTTTGATACAATCATTTTTTGTTTTCTTTGTCTGATCATTTTGAAAACTAAATTTGTTGTAGCAACAACATATTTGACGAAAAAAAGAATACTCTTAATGGTAATGACAGATTAAAACATTATGTATCATAATATGCTGCAATATAGGCAATAATCTGAAAAAACTAAAAGCATTCATCATTATACCATTAAAAGTTAGACTCGTATAACATTTTTAGTTGTTTTTCAGACGAAGGAATTATAAGTTCAATATGAGACCTACGGTTGGTAATTACCTGGATTCCCAAGAATAAAGGATTAATTTTCGACCAAAGGATTGCAAAATCTTCGATCCTTAGAATAAGGTTTTGAACTAACAAAAATTATTTCATAAGTGAAATTTTGAAAGTTTTTTTAAGATCTTAATTTCAGACTTAGACAACTGTCGATATCTAATCTGGTTAAAATGTTAAAAGCTTGTTTTACAGGTATGAATTTTTTCCTTCTCGTAAAGACTTCAGCTAACAAAGAGAGGGCACGACTTGGGAAATTCAATTCGGGATGAAACTTGGCATATTAGTAGCATACCATTAGGGTGTTCACCCATCAATCTAAAAAAGTGCAATGCCCAGCCAATTCGGAGGAAATGGCCCTCAAACTTTGTGCACAACTTATATACCAGTAACTCTTCTCGCGAAATCAGTGCTCAGATAGCTCAGATGTCAGCGCGCTCGCTTATCATTCGGAAGGTCCGCAGTTCGGTCCTGGCTGAGGTTTCTTTATTTTTATTTTTTTTTAAATTATTCCAAATTAAATTAAAAATTTGAAAAATATTTTAAATCAAAACTTTAATATTTTTTATGTAGAAAATATCTTTATTTATATGATACTTGAATTACAAATAAAATAATCATAAAAATAATATATAAACGGTAAAATAATTATAAATACATCTTTAATGGGGATAAATATTAACTATACTTAAAATTCTCATTCTAAATTCATTGAAAGTTTTAAATTATTGGGTTTTTATATTCACAAATTCTTCGTTCTTATTTTATCTTGGAAACAGTAGAGAGCAGATGTTAATATATTGAATACATATGCAGATGGTCCAATATTTTTAATGCTGGAATAAAAATAGCAGAGAGCAGCTATTAATCAATTAAATGCATAGGCAGATGGTACGAAATTTCAATAATTGAAAAGGGACCAATGGATAAATGGCTTGACTCATTATCGTATGAAATTCTTCCAAGTGCTTTTACTTCTATTCCTTTAGAAGCCCTGAACAAACGAGGTTATTCACCTTGGATTTTGAAGTGTTTCGCATTGCTTTTTGATTAAATTAGCAGAATACAGAGAGTTAAAATATTCTAAAGTGAAAATGTCTATGAATTGTAATACTGCTAGTGTGTCGGAGATTGAAGAAGGAACCACACAAGAATCACTATACAATAAAATGTCAAAGTTGAGATTAAAAGATGCTGTTATTTATTATCAAGGTTTTCTGGCTCAAAATAATTTAATTTCATCAGAATCTTCAGCTTCAATTTCTCATGAAGCAATGTTGATGGGTGAAGAAATTTTCCAAAATACTTTGGCCATCCTGGATCAAAAAATTATTGTGAGTGATGAAGAACTTATTCATGAAAATGAAAGGTGTCAAGAAAGTTATTTTCTGCACAAAAATAATTAAAGTTTTAATTTAAAATATTTTTTAAATTTTTAATTTAATTTGGAATAATATTGAAAAAAACGCAGCCAGGACCGAACTGCCGACCTAGCGATTCGTAATCGAGTACGCTGACATCTAAGCTATCAGAGCACTGATTGCTTGTGAAGAGTTACTGGTATATAAGTTGTGCCCAAAGTTTGAGGGTCATTTCCTCCAAATTGACTGGGCATTGCACTTTTTTAGATTAATGGGCGAATACCCTAATGGTATTCTACTAATATGCCAAGTTTCATCACGATTTGAATTTCCCAAGTCGTGCCCTCTCCTTGTAAGTAAGACAATGAAAATTCATCTACCACATTGGAAAACATTATGTAAATAACATTATAGAGTTATTTTTATGCTAACTTTACTATGCATGAATGCAATTATTATCGTGAATTGCATCGCATTTTTGGTACGAAATATCAATCCAAAAATCATATTTCCTTAACCCTCTTGACTGCGCATCCCGCGATTCCCGAGGGTTGGCAGCAAGTCTATTTTCTGCTGCATCCTGCTAGTCAAATGAGCTTACTTAGTGCTTTTATAGCGTTGGATCATATTATACTAATAAAGCTTTGCATATAAATAACTCGCTTAGCTCAACGGTATTTGAACATGTTTGGAAACGTTGCATCTAAATAGTGTTTTAAAAATAATCCGCAGTCAGAGGCTTAATAAAGATGAACTAAAAACGAAACCTCATTTTAAGAACTTGCAAATAATTTGCTATTTTTGATTAAACCTATTTTAGATGATAAAGTGATAACTACTCAGTGACCTATGAAGTATAGTTTTTAACATACTGAGCTTCTTTCAAAATGGCTAATATTAAATAATTCATTAGATTAGATTAACCCTTCAACCGGCTGGAACGTAGAAAGTCGCTCTCTGATGACTATTCTAAAACCGGCTCCGTCGCAGAAAGTCGTTCTTCGATTATTACTCTTAAACCGGCTCCGGCGTAGAAAGTTGATCTCTGTTTATTACTCGAAAATCGGCTCCGAAACATTTGCGTTCACCATTTAGCTACAGAGATGCCGTTTTCAAAGCATTCAGCTGAAATATTTTTGCCGTTCAAAGGGTTAACGCCATATTAAAGGCATTTAGGGATGGGCCTCATCGTTATTTTTAACTGTGATCGGATGATGAAACCGTCATCAGATTAGCGTACATAATGGATCTTTAGTGAAATCGGGGTTAGAACACACGGGTTCAGTCTCAGAGCCATTATCACGGATAAAAAAAAGCAAAATCTTTCACGTGAAGCATGCGTGATTGATAAGGCCAGAACAAATACATTACATGTGAGACACACTTGCTTCATGTGGCTATTATCGTTTTAAAGTGCATCAGTTTTATGTAAAAATTGTTTCAAACCACGTGTCAATAGTCTCTGTATAACACAGATGTTCATAAAATATTTTAATTCAGACTTAAAAAATTATACTTCTATAAAAATAAATTTAAATTATGGCTAAATGGGTTCACGCAGCCGAAACTCATTTAATATTTTCGACCAACGTAATATATTCATTCTCTACTATTAACTTAATTATTAATAGTTCTCTTTTTTTAATTTGATTCCTTTTAACCAAATTCCACCTTAATATTTCTAAAATCCGAATTTTGGCATCGACTCTCATTAATAATCGCTCGATTTTCACGTTTATTTTTTAAGTGACAAGTCTTTCTTACACTCAGCACCAATAAAACGTATTACTTTAATTTAATTTGCGAGAGTTTAAAGAAAGGACAATGAACTCTTTCTCCTAAACGGCCTTGAAGGTACGTAAATTTTGCGCTGAAACGGAGAAGAAAGATTGACGAGAAAGAAAGATAAACAAATCAGCTTTGTTCTTGTAAAACAAGGGAAAAGAAAACATAGGTTGGTTGAATATGTCCTCCTTGCTCTCCGTATTCAGTCAGTTTCACACTTTGAGTTTAAAGACGATGAGGGTTAAACTTTACCTGTGGCCATAAGTAAACAATGGGAGGAATTGTCTTCTCTCAGAGCATGAACCAACAGAAAAATAAAATTATAAAGGAGGTTGTTAGTTCTCTGCTAAGCCTTTCAGTTTGACGCTTCATCACGGCTGAATGTTTTGCTAACTTTTATTTCCATGATTAAAAGTGGACACAATAAAGTAATATTCTGAAAAGTAAAGTATTAAATATTGTGTCACTTTTTTATGATAGCTACCAACACTATAGTTTCACCATATTAGCCCCCTAACTGTTTTCTTTATTTAATTAAATGATATCTTTTGTTATGAGAAGGTGATTACTTTTTCGATTTTCATTGATTCTATGTGATTATTTTTGTATTGAATTATGATGTTTGTAAATAGCATAATTTTAGATTATAAGTTTATAACGCGAAAATTCTATGTATATATGACTTACGGGCACGACGTTTGAGAGATTAAATACACACAAGTACATTGAAAATAGCGCACCAAGAAGGAAGAAAGGTACAAGCGTGAAACTTCGCAAATAAGTACAGTGAGGTCCGATACGCAAATTATCCAAGTTTTGTGCCAATGCGCATGACCACACACCCTGCAGTGGCGTTGAAATCAGAAAGTGGGCCCTATATAAACCGTCGCATAGTGGAAGATTCATAAACGTGACGATCACATTTCGACTCAAGGAGGACATTAGTAAGCGAAGAATGCCAGGTAGACGTGTGAGAAGACATTTATCACAGTTAAGCGAGTTTGAGAGGGGCATCATCATTGGCATGAAAACCGCAGGCTGGTCGACACGCCGTGTTGCTCGCCAGGTCGATCGTTCGGAGTGTGCAGTCAGAACATGTTGGGAGCAGTGGACACGAGATGGTACCCACGTGCGGCGTACCAGGTCTGGAGCGACCAGGAAGACGACGAGGCGAGAGGATCGAAGGATCGTGCGGCAAGCGCTCGTGGATCCCACAGTCAATCGTTCCACGATACAATCAGATGTAGGGGTGCCAGTTGTTCCAGAAACCATTCCCAGAAGCTTTGCGGAAGCGAATCTTCAATTAAAGCGCCCTGTTCGTGTACTGCCTTTAACACCGAAACATCGGCTACTCCGTCTACAGTGGTGCCATACCAGAGCGACGTGGAATGCCACAGATTGGCGAAACGTGGTGTTTAGTGATGAATTCCGGTTCGTTTTGGGGACCGATGATAACCTCGTACGGGTGTGGAGGCGCCCTGGTGAACGGTACAATTCCACCCACGTTGTCGCGCGACGCACTACCCGCACAGCAGGCTTAATGGTCTGGGGGGCCATAACCTATGCAAGCCGGTCCACTCTAATTGTGGTACGTGGGACCTTAACGGGCCAGCGTTATGCTGATGATATTCTTCAACCCCACGTGGGACCTTTCCTAAATGGTCTTCCAGGGGTAAGTTTCCAGCAAGATAATGCTCGTCCGCATACAGCTCGAGTTGCTGAAGACTTCCTACGTCTTGTTCAGACTCTTCCATGGCCGGCCCACTCCCCGGACTTGTCTCCTATAGAGCATGTGTGGGACCAGCTGAAGCGCCAGATGCCGCTGTGTCACTCTGTACATAGTTTGGAAGTGACTGTTCAAGATTTTTGGGTCCATCTTCCTGAGGACAACATCAGACGTCTAATCAACATAATGCCGGACCGTGTTTCGGCAATGTATTGCAGTAGGAGATGATCCGACGCGCTATTGAAGTTCCACTGTATGTGTCTAATTGCACACAATGTATTTGTTTAATTGTCTTGATTTTTGGATCAAGTGAATCTTTCATCTGTTTCATTATGTGTATTAAATTTCATTTCAATCCGATGCTCCCTTCTTGGTGCGCTATTTTCAATGTACCTGTGTGTATTAAGAGAATGTGTGGAAGTCTATAGCTCTAGACGTGGAAAAGTTATATTTTCAAAATTTCAAATTAATCCCTTCACGGCTGCTATTTTGGACCAAAGCTAATTTGAACTACATTATTCGAAAGAAATCAACGAAAATAAATATTACAGGATGTTTGTAACAATAAAACTGCGAAACCTTCTTTAGTACTTCATTCACATCAGTAATCTCTTTTGCCTTGGTCCCAATTTATTTCATTGTCAAAAATAATTCCTCAAAGCGTTCACAGGTAATCGTTTGATAGTGCGTCACCTATTCGGAACTTCCAAAACTTAGGACATTCCTTTTCGAGAAAAATAAAAAGCATCTAATTTTATAATACAGAAAACTACACAGTTAAGGAGTTAACAGACGATTAATGGATGTGGCGTGATACACACAGATGTAGGGTTAATGGATTTAGCAATATATCCAATAAAAATAATTACGTCAGCAAATAAAATAATAAAATGTAATTATTCAAAGAAAAAATGCATACCTAAGAAGTATTGTATTAAAAGTGCTTTATTCGTGTTGTTCATAATTTGATATTTGGAATTTTCGTAATTTTTTATATTTTAAAATTTATTTATTTTGCATAATATTATAAGCATAATGATGCTCCAAAAAGTTTATGAAATCTCATTAAAAAGTAAACCTGTACAATTATATTGTGCGGATTAAGTAAATAACTAACTACAATTTAAACCTCTATTGGATCGTGTGCTTCTCTTGGTAGTAAATCGTTTTGGAACAGTCCCTCAAAAGATTGGAGAAGATTTGCAATATAATTTACTTTGTACTGAATTACTAATATTACGACAAAAGTATTAACTTTTAAATTTAAAATTGTTTAAAGGTTTGAGGTAGTTTTCGATAACAGAGAAGGAGGCTGAGGTGGCATAGTGGTAAGATCCCGGCTTCGTGGTCGGAGGGTTCCAGGTTGGAATCCCGATCCTACTCAAGATCCTCTGTGTATTTTAGCATAGTGCATGCCAAATCCTTTTTCGTGGGTCAAACGTCCTCCCACTGATATTGTGCTGAAGTTTGGAGAAGAGGTGCCAGACCAGATGTTGTCCTCGTCATTTGACCAGGGTTCAAAATTATTAGTTCCGTCCCAAAATAGCCCTCGTTTTGCTTCAAAACAGGACCTTAATATAATTAAGGTGGGTTTACCCAATGTCAATAGATGCGAGCCAATAAGTTTACGTATGCACAGAAGGAGGAAAAACGCTGACCGGGCGACGGCAAGTTCTTGTCCCGACGGGACAACTAGATGCCATTATCCGGTCTTTTTCTCATTATGCGCATGCGTCTGAAGAATTTTGCGTAAAAATTGATATTTTTTGGCGTTAAAAACTGAACTCTATAATCATATGGATCTCAAGCCATTTCTCTCTGTTCCATCGCCTTCCGTCGTTGTATATTTTTCGCTGAGGTTATTTTTTTCGATACTTCTCCAAATTTAGGTATGATATGTTTTAATTCTTTTAGTTAACAATTTTCCAATGCTTAAATGTCGAATATATATATATTATCTTAACTTTTAATATTTTTGTAATTGAAGTAAATGCTTAATCAAATCGAGGTCTAAAAATTTAAATTAAAGCTTTCTTAATTCTTTATATTATTTCCAATCTAGGTTTACTAAGGAAAAACCACACCTCCTTTATAGATTGTAACTTTGGCATGTTTATTTTGCGGTTAGCGAACATTTTTGCGTTATTGTCACATTTATAAAATTAATGAATATGCTCATACAAACGGATTCCTTTTTTTATATTTAATGTTAGTGATTATTTTGGTACTGTTAGCACATAAAAGAATTAATAATTTAGTGACTTTCTTATTATTTCCAAAATCTGATGTATTTAATATTTATATTCAATCTGTCATGTCATATCAATCATAGTGCATCGTATCATCATTCTGTTGCTACTGTTATTTAGGCACTGTCACCACTTCAAAAAATGAATGCTATTGTAACTTTTTGAATGCTTTTATATTCTGACATTATTTTCCGAGTATACACTTAATTATTTTATTATCTTCTTGATAGTCAACCATAGAATCTCATCACATACTCTTCTTACTTTGAAGCGATCCTAATTATGTATGATCATTGCTTCATGGTGAAAAATTAAATCAGATTACTTTATGAAACAATTAAATATTGTTTAATATATTATCTTTATTAAGTTTCAATTGCAGGTTCGCTTTGAGCATTCAGAATGTGATATATTTTGTGAATTCCTTTTACAGATTCCAGTTTGTGGAACACTGTTAGCGATTCCTACAAAAACAGGCAAATGAGAGATCAAGTTGGTGATGTCATTGCAGCGAATGTAGCCATTCCTGGATTGAGCCGAAAGAAAGTTCAAGACAAAATAAAAAGCCTGAGAGCACTTACCATATTGAAGCGTACAAAATACAAAAATCTATAAGATCAGGAATGGCCACAGAAAACATATACGTTCCGAACATGAGATGGTTTAGTATGATGGATGAATTTCTGAAAAATGCGACGGAGAAAAGAGTCACGATAGATAGTTTAGTAAGCATATACTTTTTTAATGTAGTTATTATGTGTCTTTTGTCTGTAATAATAATTTAAAAAATAAATCTAGAAAAGTAAACTGAGCTTATTATTCACTTTTATTTAACTTTTTTGATGCTGTTAAAATGTAGTTTTTATATTGATTTTTCACTCACTTCGTGATGTGTTAATTTTGATATTTTGTACTCGTGTATTCTAGCTGAGAGACACCTTTTAAAAATTTTTTGAACACGATTCGCAGCTAATTAAATGACTTTTAAATTTGTCTATTGGTGCCCACCTGACAGTGAATTTGAAAAGAATTAAATTAATTTCTTCTTTTCAACATGCTAATAAGGTTTTAAAAGAACTGTTTGTATTGAAATTATTTTTCTATTTTTAGGAACTACCAGCTGAAACTTCAGCAGTTCCAGTAGTTGATGTAATAAGTGATGGTGAAGGGGATGTATCAACGCCTCAGTTGCCCAGGAGGCCTTTGCTAAATGGGCAGCGGAAGCAAAAGCATGTGGAATTGTTGGCCACATCTACGAATTTAAAATCAATTGTGGGAGGACTGCTTACCACCTCTACCGAAGACGAGTTTGACGCCTTCGGTAGAGTAATTGCCTTAGGCCTGAAAAAATCTATAAGGAAGATGGGACTTCTAACTGATTTTCAGTTTTTTCTTACCAAAATACTTTTATCAAATGCCTCTTACTGTTCCACAGCTGATCTTAATATAAATAAAAGTAATTGTGGATATGTATGTAGGTATGTTCCATATCTCCTCCTAAAACACTGCACCTCTTTCAGCCAAACTTAGCACACTTATTATTATAGACAAGGGGAAGATACCTGTGAACTTTTCAAAGTAAAAAATTTAATTAAACACTCAGTTAATTAGAAATTAAACTAAATCTTTTTTCTGCAATAAATTTGCTTCAAAAATTGACCCACAAAAACTATGTTTATACCATCTTAAACTTAAAACTTTCCCTTTTCAATGATACCAATTTTACTTCTATGTAATTTTTCCTTCAACTTTTATTAATTTTTCAAAATTAATAAATAATTGCTTACATGCAGACGATTTTGCAATAAAGCAAATTTATAGATACTTCGTTGCTAGGCAACGACGAGACTTTGAACTAATCTACCTTTATTTCTGTCTATTTTTGTAAATATTTTATACAAGAAGTTAAAGCCCAAAAGTTAATAAAAATTAATCAAGGTTTTGCGTTTTTCCCCTATATCTTTCAAAAATATTATCTTACAGCAACTATTTTTTTTATGAAATATTAATAATAAAAAAATTTGCCTTTCAGAGACACAACTTTCTTTTCTATTCAATTTATTGCTCTCAATTCAATAATTTTAAAACAATTCAAATGTGTATAAAATTCAGAATTTGTAACAATATTTTGTAATCGTTGAAGAACAAGAAAAAAGTCGAAGAGCTGTTGCTAAAACACATTAACAGAATTTTAGAAGAACACTAAAGAGAAGTTGAAAAGCAGACTATTCATAATTTATATCGGAAACAACTGTTGATCTGGTTTATTTTAAAGCTTTTTATTAAAGAAAAATTAACTATTTAATTAAATGTTCCAAAATATTCGACAAAACCTTTCTTATACATTAATATTTATGAACAAAATTTAAAGTAAAAAAATTTCTGACAATAAAAGAATTTTGTGTATTATAATTTTCTATACGAAAATAATTTTTATATTAGTAAGTCCAATAATGTCCTAATAAGTAATGTCCAGATCTAGTCTATTTGCAAAAAAGCATTTTACTCTCTACTTATTCCTGCAGCCATGGAAAAGCTTGATATTTTAGGCACTTCATCTAATTATTAAACTGAACTTATTTTAAAAATACAATTTGAGCATTAAAAATTATTTAATTGAAATCAAGACAAATTCATATTAAATAATGAGGCTTACTTTGCTCTGCGTGAATTAACTTTATTGTTTCAGATAAAAATTGCATAATTTCATTGCAACTTATGGCAGATTATATTTTCTAATTTATGGAAGCATCATTTTATATACAGTGGCAAAGTATTTTTTTTAAAAAAATCAATTCCTTCTCGTTGCTAGCTGTGTTTATTCTACATAATCTTAAAAAAAGATACACCACCATGTAAATACAAGTAAACACAGAAAATATGCAAACACCTCTGAACTATGAAATATAATGTTATTCTGTGATATAAATTTGTCTTAAGTTTAAAGTGGATTACAGTAGTTAGTACTAATATCTGGGCAGAAGAAATAAAAGATGCCATTGATTCTGAAGGTAATAAACCCAAATGATTATGGGTCCGAAAATGGATAAAGAAGAGAAATCAACTTATAGTGTCAAATCTGCTATTGAGGGAATTGGCTGTTGAGGGTCTAGCAGAATACGGACTTTTCCTCAGAATGACACCCCAAGTATTCGACGGTAAATAAAAAAGTTATTTACACAAAAGTTATGAATAATAAATTGACAATTAAAAATTTAAAAATATTTAAAATTTTTACAATTAAAAGATTTTAGATTGTTGCCATCGCATCGCAACTTCATTATTAAACTACCTGGTGAGTTTCCTCCTAAGTTTTGCAAGTTTGGTTGCTTTACGAGTGCGACCAAAAATATTCTGATTATTGTATAATTTAGTTATTTCTGACCTCTATCGACAAGGAATAACCTCGCCATTTTCAAGATCTTCTTCATCCAAAGATCCCTGATCAAAATAAAATTTTGAATATGTTTTCCTCAGACAATTATGAAAGGCACACAGCGCTTTAACAATTTTGTCAGTTGTTTGCAGTCGGTATTCAATTTTCCGACTCGGCTAACTAAAATGCCGAAAGTATTTTCTGAACTCGGTCTAGCACGATTTAATCTATAATTAAAATTCATTTGCTCAGTGATCAGTGGACAAAGTCTGTATGGCTTCATCAAATAGGGCTTCAAAGGAGAGTCATCATCCCCAATAATACATCCTATAGGACGGAAGAGCGAGCCTTCCTCCAATTTACTATATAATGAACAGTTCTGGAATACTCCTCCATCGGATACAGTTCCATTGCATCCTACATCAATGTAGGTGAAGGAGTAATCCCAGTTAACCCAGGCCATCAGAACGATGCTGTGGAATCCTTTATAATTGAAGAATTGTGCACCACTGTTAGGAGGAGCTTGAATTGGAACATGTTTGCCATTAATCGCCCCATAGCAATTTAGGAAGTTCCAATTCTTCAGGAAACCTTTCCTGATTTTGTCCCATTTATCTTCTGTAGAAGGAATCTGAAATAAAAAAATATTCCGCATAAAATTGAAAAAAAATATATTAGTGTATCTTCTGACTCATTCGTAACCTCTCAGTTGAACAAAAGAGTTGTTCATATTTCAAAAAAAAATGTTGGATGCACTTTGAAAGTGATTCTAAAAGATTTTACAAATTATTTCAATTTCTAGGATTATTTTTACAAATAGATACTGGTTGAATTAATACAAAACAAGCAACAGTAGTCATAATTGCACATAATGATGCTATAAATTTAATCTTCTAGCCAACTTGAAAAAATATATAAATATTTTTGTAACATGCTTGTATTTGTACACTAAAATGTAGAAAATATTTGTCAAGAACACTGAAGTCAACACAAAATGCTTTAGGTGAGAACAGCAATACTATGAGTAAACTATTAAGTTTATTCTATTCATAATGCTTGGGAATGCTCATTCTTAAGACATTCATTGCTACTTTATTTCCTTACGGCAACCTCCAAATAGCTGGAAAAACATTATTTATCCTTTTTATGACACTAATATATGCATTTTATTTATTTTTTATTTTAGCTTTTCATATACACTGGTGTCCAAAAATAATGCACAATTTTGAAGGTGCTACAAAATTGGAGTTAATATGGATACTATGGTTCGCAATCAGTTGCTGAAAATCGTGGGATATACTATCGTCGGAACTCACATTTTACAGTGAAGATTCAGACATGAGGGCAATTAGGTGGGGCCACCAGAAAGGGACAAAGGCGAAAATGGAGTTTGACCCATCCTGTTTCACAAAAAGTTGATAACGAGATGTAACTTTCATTAATGTTTATGTTTGATGTGCATAATATTTACACGTATTTTCGTAAACACAACAGAAATATTCGGGTGGATATAAAGGTTTTCTTAAAAAATCCTAAATCTTTCAGCATGTTTTTTGCTTATAACATGCAGAGTTTTTATCAAATTGTACGAAGCTAACAAAATACTTGACAATATGCAAAAGAAGCATTGTATGAAAATTTGAATAAAAAATTTGTATATTAAAGGAAATATGAGCATTTGTAGTAAATAATTTTTACTGCGAATGTGCAAAACGTAGCGTAATTTCTTTTCATAACTTCAGAGTCAGATATATAGGGAAACTTATATAAAAATTCCGGTTCAATATAATTAGTATTCAGAAAGATATCGGCATTGCAACTTGGTTAATTTTGGAAAACTCTAAGAGAAGCCAAATGATGAGGGTTCTTACAAAAAACTAATATTTTTTAAACTTGAATCTTCGAACAGTAATATTGAATTTTATGAAAGTTGATTATCTTAAATACTTATGCATGCTTTTAAGTTAAATACATAATTTAAATTACAGTTCGACCATTACTATTCAAGATTCAAGTTAAAAAATAATAATTTGTGTAAGAACCCTGATCATTTAGTTTCTCTTAGAGTGTACCAAAATTCACCAAGTTGCAATGCCGATGTCTTTCTGAATACTAATGGTATTGAACTGGAATTTTTATATAAGTTTTCCTATATATCCTGATCTGAAGTTATGAAAAATAAATTACGCTACGTTTCACACATGCGCAGTAAAAAATTATTTATTACAAATGTTCATATTTCATGTAACATTTAAATTTTTATATTCAAATTTTCATACAATGCTTCTTATACATATTGTAAAGTATTCTGTAAGTTTCGTACAATTTGATGAAAACTTTGTATGTTATAAGCAAAAAGTATGCGTAAAAGTTTGAGATTTTTTAAGAAAACCTTTATATCTTCACTAATGTTTGTTCTGTGTTTACCAAAATGCATGTAAATGCTATGCACATCAAACTTAATCATTGATGAAAGTTGCATCTCGTTATCAACTTTCTGTGAAACAGGATGGATCAAACTCCATTTTCGCCTTCATCGCTTTCTGGTGGCCCCATCTAATTGTCCTCGTGACCGAATCTTCACTGTAAAATGGGAGTTCCAACGATAGTATGTCTCACGATTCTCAGCTACTGATTGCGAACCATAGTATCCATATTAACTCCAATTTTGTAGTATCTTCAAAAGTGTGCATTATTTTTGGACACCAGTGTATATAAAACATTTTGAATTACTGTTGTAAAAATCCATTTTTTCAATTATATTGGTTAAACATTAAACTTTTATAGAATACTGTAAATAAACTATAATAATTTTAAATTCTCCATACATCATTTATCAAAAGTCATTACCACTAAATTAAAACTGGAATGCTTTACTTCCTTCAGCATTTATGAAAAATAAGTTTACAATATTGATATTCCTTTGCACCAAATGACATTTCATTTCTTGTTTAATTATGACAGAAATGCACGAAAGCTGTCTGTAATGAAAGACTTTCTGCCTACAGTGCCTTTCCAAAGCTCACAGTATGAAGATATTTGAAAATAATACAACAAATTTCTGTATCAACTTTTTCTGTAGTTATTTTTGCCACGCTGTCCATTAAGATCTTCAAGGTTTTCAATCACCATTACATTCATTTTAAGAACAAGTGTATATATTTCCTAGCAATGATGTCATTATGTATATTTTTTAAAATGGGTTTTATATAACCTGTATGATTTTATACGAAACAGAATTATTCATTTACCTGCATAAGCTACTTTAAGTTTTCATAGATTGCATCTAGCACTTCAGGGAGCAGCTTACTAATTGTCGATTTGGGGACACGAAAAATGTGGCTCAACATTCTGTAATTGCATCCACTGGCCAAAAAGGTTAAGATAAGCTCCAAGTTAATTTTAGCCAGTACAGCTTCCCTTAGCAGGGTGTCTTGCTGTTGGATGGTCTGCGAAACAGGAACTAATTACTTCTCGAATACTTGAGGTGTCATTCTGAGCAAAAGTCTGTATTCTGCAAGTTCCTCAACAGCCAATTCCCTCAATAGCAGATTTGACGTTCCAAGTTGATTTCTCCTCTTTATACCCATACCACCACCCCTTTTCGGACCCATAATCGTTTGGGTTTATTAACTTCAGAATCAATAGCATCTGTTATTTATTCTGCCAAGATTTTAGTTATTTTGACAAGAGTCAATTACAACGTTTCATTATCCGAAAATGTTAACGGTCGGGAAAGGACTGGAGGAGACATCTTTATAAAACGTGGTATACGCTACGATATGAACTGTCCTCTAATCCACAACATAGAAGTTTTTCGGATGCCAAATTGACGATTTATAAACATTCTTGGATGCCTAATTCTGACTCCTGAAATTGTGGCAAACAGAAAAATTCGTCATGTGACCTATTGGTACGCATGCATTGGCATCGTGTAAGCCCACCTTTATACTAATCGATAGTAGAAAATGTATAAGCGCTGAATCAATATGAAAAGTATAGAATTGAGAAAAAGAAAATATTCTTTTTGATATCTTGAAGTTATCCTCTATAACTATATCGCAATAATAAACATAAGTAAAATTATGAGTATCTGATTAATTTAAAGAACAAAAATGAGCAAAGATACCAACACCAAATCCTCATATAAAAAGACTTTATTGTAATAGAATTTATTTCATTCGGACTTACAAACTTCACTTGCACTCGGTTACTAAATCCAAAAGTTTACAAAACTGCAGCTATGCTCCTATTCAACAAATATTTTCACAACCAGTGATTCAGAATGCAATAAATTGGTAAAAATCATCCCCATAGAATTCAATGAATGCCAGAAATTTTTCCGGTTCATTATTTGCTATAAAACTTGAATGTTATGGATGAGAATTCGCAAAGACATAAAATCTTAACGAGAAAAGACCGAGTGAGACATTTGTCCTCTGTTACACAATCTTCTTATAGTTTGAGATAGTTTGCTTCAGAGACATCAGATTAGATTCCAATTACTTAGTTTAGTTATATTAACGTTCCGTTTTGAAGAACCATGAGGTTTCGTAATTTGGAATCGAGATCAGATGACGAGGATGACACCTGAGCTGGCACACACTCTCCAAATTTCTGCACCACACCAGCGGGAAGATGTTTGACCCACTATGTTTGATTTCATGTGCAGCACGCCCACATGCACGTCGGATCTTCAGTGGAATCGGGTTTCGAACCTGTAACCCAACGACCCCGAAGCAGAGAGTTTACCACTTGACGAACGCAGCCCTAGATTCCAATTACATTTTCACACTGGTATTTTGGGAAAATACTTCGTAACTTGTAGTTGCCGTCAGATGAGGACGACGTCCTAGGCGGCAGCTCGATTTAATAACTTTCATACAACTCCAACACATAGGCATTTGTTCCAGAATGGCAAATAAAGTGAAAATAAAGCTGAAACTGGAGTGAAAGTCTTTGATGATGGGTATTTAATGAGATCAACAAGACAGATATACAGTGTTCGTTTTAATCGTGACCCAATAGCTAATTACTAAATCGTTTGATATAGGCATGTACTTGCAGTTCTAAAATTGCTTTAAATGTAGTAAATAATTTTTTTCATGTTCTATTGATAAATGTACAGCAAAAAAAACTTACGAAAAATAAATTTTTATACGGTCGCCGGGTCCTACTAGTCATATTTAGTAAAGTAATCTAGATAACTTACATTTTAAGCATAAAATGTTTCACTCTTCTGCGACCAAAACGGACCGAGCTGTGGGCCTTTGGATTTCATTATTTTTGGACAATCAATGGCCATCGCTTCCCCGAGTCGTCCGTTGATTGGCGGATATTTGTCAAGATGGCAGTTGAAGTGGTCTAAAGTAGTGACGTTTAAAGCTTAATAACTCGATCAGTTTTAATTACAGAAAAGTGGAACTTCTTGGTTTAAAATATTAGTGTGCCGAAAATATTTTAAATATGACTAAAAGGATAGGGGAATTGTATAAAAATTTAAATATCGTAATTTTTCAGCAGTAACGTCACTGACTCGAACAAAAAATCAATATTTTTTCGTTTAAAACATTTTTCCAGTTGGAACTATATGTCTCTCTAGCAATTTAGAGATTAGCTCTTGAGGCACGATTAGAGTGAGCAAACTGTACATTTGATTTCATCATTGCTTCTTCTAACCTAAAATTATTCTAAACGTTCCTGTTCTACTCTTAACCTTGAAGGAACAATAAAGTCTAATTACAGTGATGAATATACAAAAATCTTTTGGAAATTTACATTTATTGACAGAACAAAATGTTAGTAGTAGTACCATATCGATTGTGCTAATTTTTCTTAAAGACCATCGAATTACTGTAGGCAAATTAACGCTGAATGACACTTTTGAACTTTAAAGCTAATCTAAACACAACATATAGATAAAAATAATTGTATGAAATATTTTTATAAGAAATTCATATTTATAAAGGGAATGAAAATTATATTTTTAATTTTTCTTTTAAGATAAAAAAAATAATATTTAATTCTTTTATCATTATTTGAATGATGATAATTTTTTAAAGTCTTTGTTATAGTTATCACTTAATTAAAAATACTGTTCAAATTCTCTGCAATGATTTTATAACAATTAAAAATATTTCTATATAACATTAATCTCCACAGTCACGTTAATAAATACTTTCAGTCGAAAGGATTAATTTTAGCAATGAACTAAAAATATTTAAGCTTAGAATATTATTATTTAGAATTTTTCTTATTTATCGAGGATGGAAAATAAAGTTTTAGACCTTTTTCCCAAGTTTAGTTTCTTTAGTTTTATCATCGTTTAGAAAAAAAAATCTTTCAACTGTAATGTTTACAATGTAGTATGAATGATTTATTTAGTATTTCGAATTTCTAATATATATATCATTTTTTGTTGGCAAAAATTATGTTATACCTTTCTTACTATGAATAAAAAACGTTACTCACAGTCTTTACTATAAGCAGTCCTTCCTGGATGAATAGGGGTTTGGCATCATTAAAATCCTTGGTATTTTTCATTTTGCATTTAATCACTTTAGAAATAACATGATTTCACCTTTGCCATTTGCTTACTTATAATTAAAGTTTATTTCCCAGCAATTCTGAGAATATGATTAAGTTTTCTTCCTATATCATTCTCCCTGTCTCTTTTTGTTTCTCCTCAGCTTCTGAATCTAAAATGCCAACGCATTCAGATGACATGTATTAAAAGGAATAACAAACTCCAACGAGGGATATTTCTTTGCCACGAAAACTTTTTAAGTAACGCGAGTAATGAGTTCGTGCGAGATTTTCTGCTGATTGAAATTGCTCAATTAGAATTTCTAAAAACTATAGAATTTGAGAAAAAAAACTTTTAATTTGTCAGTTCAAATTATCCTAAAAGCAAAATGTGAGGTAATTTGAAAATAACTGGAAACTTACGCCAGTTCTAAATGGATAAATTTTGAAACATAAATAATCTTCCAATATCTTATCGTGTAATAAATATTAATATAATAAAAAAACCAGGTATGCAGTTAATTACTAAAAATTATCCTCAATGGTCGAAATTTCGTGTAGTTTAGTTTAGCCAGATTAATATCTTGCTTTACAATCGGATTCAATTTTGAACTGTTGTCAGATGACGATTATAACTCCTTAGCCAGCAGCCACCTGATCGAAAATCCACGCTACATGAGTGGGAGGGCTTTTGACTTTCGATGTCAGTTTGAGTGTTCATTAGGCTCGCCTCCCCCCTCCCTCACGCGGAAGAAAAATCGAGTGGTGGAACCTGGAACCCTCCTGTCCAGACACCGCGACTTACATCAAAGCCTCAACGACTAATTATATAATATAGAGAAATTAAAAAATAAGCAAGGGAAAATGCAAGAAACCAAATCTTTGTCAGGAAATAGGCTTCAGAGCAAGATTAGTTTGGTAAATGAGTTGTTGGTGCAGTGGTCGTCCTCCCTATTTTATCGCGATTAAAAATGCAGAGGTAGGGCCGAAAGAGATGTTGTGCAGCTTCAAAACACATGTTGAATCACCAAGATTAGTTATATTTCCTATTGAACAAAATTTAATTTAATCCTTTCCGTCCCGTTTGTGGCGTTTGGCTTACCAGAGTAATCTGCTGTTGGTATTATGTCATCACTTACGCTCATATTTCACTTGCAGGTTCCTAGATGGCAACATGATCTGTGTACAAATGAATAATGTTATTTAATTAATCTGGATGAAATGAATAATTTTAATCCAGAAGTACAGGGTTATTATAATTAAAATTCAACTTTCGAAAAGCTGTGAAAAAAGAACCGCTTGTCAGAATGATCTGAGATTTGACCTGAATATACTCGAAGAAGGGGGGGAAAGTATGGCAGAAGAAAAAAATAGTTAAAAAATTTTACAATCGACGGCGCCTTACACATTATAAAACGTAAAAGGGTTGGGGTTCCAGTGACATTTTCAATCCAATTCGACGGCCATTGAGTGGGTTGGAGTTTAAACCAACTGTACTGTTCAATGTGCATGACTGTAACGGGTTTTTACTGACAAAAATCAATAAATAAAACAATGAATTCCATATCATTCGACAGTTGTGGGCTCTTAATTGAAGGCCAACACACCACGACAGGTTCAAGAAATGTTCAATATGCTGTCCACCGTTTTCTGCCATGAGTTCAAACCGAGAAATAGCATGTTCCACAACAGATCGGAGTGTATCTGTGCTGATGTTGTGAATGTGTTGCGCAATGCGTGTCTTCAATTCAAAGTTTGCAATCAAGACCACTGAACGCAACATGTTTCAGATATCCCCGCAACCAGAAATCACAAGGATTAAGATCAGGTGATCTTGGCAGCCAGTTTGTTGGAAAATGATGGCTGATAATTCTATCATTTCTAAAATGAATGCTGAGAAGGAGCTTAACAGGAATTGCAATGTGTGGAGGAGCGCCGTCTCTAATGAAAATTGTACTACCCACACATGTACACTGTTGAAGTGCTGGAATGACCTGGTTGCACAAAAGAGATTCATAGCGTCACCATTGACGGAGCAGGACCCGCAGGACCTATCTCTTCGAAAAAGAATGGCCTTACGATAAACCATGCCGTAAACCCGCACCACACAGTTAGTTTTCAGAATGAAGAGGTAATGGGTGATGCCCGAAAGGATTTTACTTTGTCCATATTCTGCAATTCTGAGAATTGACATATCCGTGGATATGTAAATGAGCTTCATCTGAACAAAAAAATGTTCCAGCGTTTCTTATTTTGCATATTCTGTCGTGTAAAGCGCCGTCTGATACTAAAATTTTGAACTATTTTTTTTTCTTCTGCCATACTTCCCCCCCCCTTCTTCGAGTATACTCAGGTCAAATTTCAGGTCATTTTGACCAGTGGCTTTTTATAGCTTTTTGAAAGTTGTACTTTAATTATATTCACCCTGAATTTTTAAATTTTTTTATTATTTATTTTTTATACTAACAAATAGCAAGTTGGATTGGAGATGGTTGAAGTCATGCAGCGTAGAATAGCATTAAATTGCTTTTAGATGTACCTTTGATAGACGTATCAAAAAATTTTGGAATCTGACAATATGTTTAAAGAGACACGGATCAGTTTTCTTATGAACGTACCAAACTCCGTTATCGGAGGGTGGTGTGTTGGGGACACGATTCCGCAGAAGTTCCGTTGTTTATAAGGTCACATGTTTTCGAGGGTCAGACTACTTCCGCTGGAGTGGTATGAAAATCAGACAGAAGGGTGAGGTTCTGGTGTCACCCTCTATTTCTGATCACTGTACAAAATAATGAGTTCTGTCCCAATATAGTCGTCATGCCAGTGGCGTAGATAAGGAAAAGGCGGCCGGGGAATAATACAATTCTTTCGATACCATTCGTCATCGATGGTTTTGTAAGGGAAAATGGTGTTATTATTTCTCTTCCTCATCATATTGCGTTCTAAATAGAGATATAAAAACACTAATATTTTGCCTCCTCAATACCCACTAAGAGAGACATTCTGGTTATCTACATCGCCTTGCTCCCTCGTTACTACGCCACTGGCCATTATAGCTTCAAAAGGAGATGTTGTTATAACTAAAGCAAACTAAACATTCTTTATTGTAATAAATAAAAAAGAGCTTGGTTGAGAGGAGCTTAAGTCTCGGCTTCGAGGCATGAAGGTCGTGGGCTCGAAACTGAATTCTATAGTTTTTTGTGTGTGTTTTAGGTCGACGTTGTTTAAGCTTTAGGCAGTGTTCCAACGTTAGCCATTATATTTTGCTATTCTGATCACTCTGAAAAGCATAAAAAGGAATGTTATAATTCGAAATTTTCGAAATTTTGTCAAATTCGCGGAGACTGTACCCTTGAGAGCTCGATGTTTTCCGTACAGGAAATATGCAAAGTATTGTATTCTTAAAAAAAATTCGACGTCGAGATTTTGATGAATCTCTAGATCAGCCCGAGTCCGTAAAAACGTTTTTAGAATTTCTGCCTATGAACATGATGATTCACAAGCGCAAATAGCTTAGAATGTCTAAATGTGGGGTGCGGCTTTTGTATCAAAATAGGCTATTTCTGTTAAATTGGGGAAGAAATTCGTTAAAAGAGGTCTGTCTGTCTGTTCTAGTGCATGCGAACACTATAATTGATAAACGTAATGGAAAACTCTAAATCACATGTATGAAATTTGGCACATAGTTTTATCACCACAATTGTATATATTCATAAAAGTTTGAAGCAAATCCGTCAAACAGTTGACTGTCTTCCAGTGTGTATTTGAGGGTACATGAACGAGAAAACTCAGAAACGCAGCAAGCAAGAAGGGCGAAATTTAGTTTATTATCTTTACATAGAAACCATACCGGGTGATTAAAAAAAAGTTGGTCAAACTTTAAGCGTAGGTCCAGCATACGATAAGCATCCAAAATCACATAGGAACATGGATGCGCAAACTCCATCTGAAGGCAGTAGATGGCATTTAAACTAAAACAACGTTAGTAAAAATTGCGGACACTTTTTGAAATTTGCGTATTTTTTTTCGAATGTCCTCCTCGAACTCTGACCATTTAAAGAATAGGTTTAAACTCACAATTTACATTAAAGATTTGGTCACGATGACAATTAGGGGACCGACCAGAAATTGATGAATTGATGAAAGGGATTTTGAGTCATCCCGCCCCCCGATAATGGTTTGTAACTTTCATCAATTCTTTTGTATGTTGTGCGAAATATTTATGTTGGGTTGAGGCGAGCGAACTATTTTTTCACGCGCATGAATATCTGTGTGACTCAGCGCTTGTCGCTTCTTCCTAATTCATTCCTTCTTTGAGTCGGCAACCATGCTACTTGCTGTATGCGTAGCCATGATGTCTTGCTGTGTGCGTAGTTGTATAATGCTATGTGCTTATATTCGTATTTCTTTTCGAATTCTTCTATATGTTAATAAATGTCCTGTCCTGAAGATCTACGACTAAGTGATTCTTTATAGAAGATACAACAATTTACATGTATTTTGGTAAAATATCACGAATATTTGGGCAGATATAAATGTTTCTTTAAAACATCCCAAATTTTTCCTGCATGTTTTTTGCTTATACCTTGCAGAGTTTTAAACCAATTTGTATGCAACTCACAGAATACGTGACAATATGTTAGAGAAATATAATATTAAAGTTTGAAGTAAATACCTTGAATATTAAAGAAAATATGAGCATTCATAGTAAATAATTTTTTTACTGCGGATATGCGTAGTTTTCTTTCGTAGCTTTAAAGACAGATATGTACAGCAACTTATATAAAAATTTCAGTTAAATACCGTTAAGATTCAGAAACATATCGGCATTTTGGCTAGTTCTGGATTATTTTATTTGCGATCTGCTGCCTCCAAAGGTCGTTTGCTCACCCATTTTCTATGTGATGTCAATTGTTTATCGTATGTCTGAACTACCCTTAAAGTTTGACCGCGTTTTCTTGAATCACCTTGTACACCAACTAGATATGTTAGCGGGTAAATGTACTGTTTGTTTGTCTATCCTTGAACAGGATAATTCAAGCAAGATAAATGACAATTGATATATGGTCTTCATACCCAAATTTTAAATCCATCGACTGTCTTTCGGTCTATCCATTCGTGTGAATTTGAACGCAACAACTACAGAACACAGCCAACTAATTATATGAAAATGGTATGTAGTCTTGATATAAGAATTGTAAAATTTTGTCAAATTTTTGGCCCATTCGGTCAAAGAAAAGAAATCCAAATGCATAAGGGGAGTTGGGGTAGATTGATACGCTGGCACATTGTTACAGTTCATAAATTTTAATGATTGGAATGGCTCAAGATGTTCATTTCCCCTCACATATACGCCACTGTAACCCTTAACACAGGATATATTTTTCGGCTATGTTAGGTCAAAAGTTAATTTACAAATGAATCAAACTACTAATCTTCTCGTCTAAGTGAATTTTACTCCAAGTATGTGTTGTGTGATTTCTTTAACTAGTTACGTTTTCCTGCCAGGGAATCTACTCCGAAGGTAGGAAAAACTATATTAAGATTTGAAGGTTTTAAGTGGTTTTTTTTTTGATTAACCACTTGTTTTAAGTGAAAAAGGCTCTTGGGGCAGATTGATACAATTGACTCCGGAGCACATTGATACGCGTCTTCTGTGTATATCAATGTGCCTCAATAACAATTGCTTTGCAACACCGTCTTCAGAAATGGAAAAAACGTAAAAGTGAACTATCTAAGACAAGCACGCAATTAAGTATTTGTTTAAACAATGAAAACGGTTTGAATTTCATTGAAAAATGAAAAGTATTGTTGCAAATTAAGTTTAAAATATTTTTTTTACGAATTTATAAAAGTTGGAAGAAACATTGTACGGAAGATTAGTTAATATCATAGAAAAGATAATTTTTTGCATTTCCAGATGGTGTGAAAACTATTTTTCTGCTGTATTATTTTCGTAAGTCATCAAGTAAGAAACAAAAATTTCCCTTAATTTTTAATTAATTAAACTTTTCAAAAACGGCTTCGACGAACACATTCCTTTCCTGCAAAGTATTTTTAAACCAATACACACCCATTCTCCTTTATTATTTGTAAAGATAATTTTTTTGAGGCAGTATTGTTTCCTTCTTCCAGTCTCATTAAAAATGTTGAATTTTTATTAAAATAAATGTTTGCTACTTTGCTAAACTTTTAAACATTGATTTAGAATGCAAATTTTTATTGATAAAACAAATTTTGTTTAGATCTCACACCTATTAATCATCATTATTTTCGATATTTCCGTGTGTATCAATGTACCCGTTGTATGGGGCAGATTGATACAAATCCGTTTTCAGGAAAAAAGTGTAATAATGTCATTTTTACATGTCATTTGTTATTTTTATTTATTATGTCATTAATGACCAAACATTCGACTCTAATCCTATATTAAATTAACAAATATATAAATATAGTATATTAGTTCTAATTTTTTCCGTCGGTAAAATCATTTTTTAGTTTTCCAAAAATAAATGTATCAATGTCCCCTCATTCCCCTTACTCTGGTTTCTTCGCTGTACTTCGAAACTTTACAAAAATCACGTCAAATCATGTAGGCACACGAGAAAGATGATGTAAGAACACTCCCACCGGTTGTTCTTTAAAATATCTATATCTCGAATTTCATTCGTGTCCTTCGACCTTAGCGGTCTCTAGAGGCACGTATATCCGCAAAGTTATTTTGTGACTACCTTGTATATTGAATGAAAACTCTTTATCAGTGTCAAAAATAGAAGCCAGAAGCACACAAAACTTTAAAGGACCATAAACTGAAGAAAAATACCAAATTACGAGTATCATATAGAGTCTCTTACAGAAATCAAACGGAGAAAAAACATTTATTGATGAATTTCAGATATAGTACAAAAATAAAGAAAGATACTAAATTTTGCTTGCTGATACTAGTTTTAAGCTCGAAGACAGTGCCTTTACACTGACATCTCTGCATCTTTCTTACATTTAATGGCTGTGGATTTTGAATACTGTTTTACAAACAAAGACACTATAATTTATCATCATATTTCTCAGAGATTGATTCGCTTTCTTCTTTTTTACCCCAAAAGGAAAAAAAGATAATAAGTCTCTTTCTGTTCTTTTCCTGTGTTCACAGTCTTTTATAGTCTTTTTACCTATGTTTCCAAATCTGTTCTTCCTTATAATTTTTTACTTCTCTGTTCCTCAGGACTCAAATAAAACAAAATACAACTATGATATAACGAATAATATGTTGTCGGGAAGGGGACTATCTCGGTTGAGTTCGTAGATGGGTCATCCAGCTAAAAAGGGGTGGAAATGATAGGGGTAGACGTTTTCATTCCCCTTTAACATTCTTACTATTGAAAACAGAAAGCTGATTCCAATGAGGTGAATTGTTGCCTCATCATAACGTCAAATTTATCTACTACAAGTTTTTTAACCTCTAAGTCACCACCACTTAGAAGTTAATAGTCAATAGGCCTGTTTGAAAGCTCTTGTTCAGCCTGAACAAGTGACAACTCATTAGGAAGCTCTTAGCAATTGCGTTCTCTTTCACCTTTCCTCAGCCCAGTAGCTTCAGCAAAAAATAAAGGTGGGTGTGGGTGAAATTTTCTTTTCTCTATATTTCCCTTGCTGTTGAAGATAAAAAGATGATGGCGAATTATTACCTCATCCGAATAACTTTTGCATAAATTTTTTTATAGCTGCTATCCCTTAGAATTTAGGGATCAATACCCTTTTCCCACATGAACATAACAATATATAAGTTGTGCTGTCATCTCGTCCATGACACTATAATGCTTAATTGTTCTTGTGTAAGGATTGCAAACATTTTACTAACCTTAATCTTGACAGAAAGGAATCTACCTTAAATTTCCTGCTCGCCGAGGGAGAATTTTTTGCTTATCACGTAATTAGTGTATAGGGAACACTTTACTCGCTTGAATAACTGTGATAATTCTTTTATATACGGGTGGTATAGAAAAGTTAATGTTGTCTTTCTACAAAATTAATAGCTTGCAATTTTTTCATTTATTATATAAAATATTGCACCTTTTAAAAGAATCTTTGTGATTTAGCATAGATACCCATGATCGATATTTTTAGTATTAAAGGACAATGGTTTTTCAACGTTCTCTAACTTACGCTTTAACGCATTAATTTTCTTGAATGTTTATAAGATTATATGAATTATTAAAATTAAGTATCAAGCGAGGCTAAATGACTTTTTCATATACTAATATGATGGTACGAATGTCATACGTCAAAATGCATGCATCGTGAAATCATCCTCCAGTTCTACCTTTTGATTTTATATTTCAAAGATTGAAAAGTTAAAGAGCAACGGGATCAATTTTCTTCCATGATCTTTTTTCACGGAACAGAAATTTTTCTTTCTCTTTTCCTTTGCCGCAGGTCTAATTTCTGAAACTTTTATAAAGGAACAAAATTTTGCGCAGAAAGGGATGTTATCCTTAAGGAATGTCAAAAATGACATATTTGATTTGAAGAAATATGTATCCTAGGATGTTGAGTATCGAGAACAGGAAAGTACCATAGAAACGAAAGGATTAATGTCTACTGCCAATAAAAGATATTATAGGTACCTTTTACAAACTAAATTTACTACGTTTATCCTTCGTTAGGCTCGTTAAATATCTTCGACCATTATCACTGATTTCTTTTTATAATTTTGACGTTTCCTTTCGGTAACTTCGGGAGTATCTAATTGAAGTAAATGACTTTTAAATCATCATAAAATTCAAAGAAATATTAATCAATGATACCAGTTTGAAAGGCAAGATGGGGCCTCGGCGGCCTCGGAGCAGCGTCTCGGCTTCGTGACCAGAGGATCGACGGTTCGGGACCCGGTCGCATGGAAAAACGTCCATGTGCACAAGCCTGGCACACATCAATCAAATCCGCATTGATTCAAAAGTTCTTCCGTTGGAGTGATAAGAAAGTTTGGAGAGGGAGGGGCGGATTCGGATCCCACTCTCGTCGTCTGACCTCGGTTCGAAATTACGAGGCCAGTCCCAAAGCAGCTCTCGTATAGCTTCAAACCGGGAGCTTATATAATTGAATTAAAAAAAAGACTTGAAAGATTATATACTTTTTTCTGTGATTTCTACAATATTCAAAAAAATATATTTTCAAATCAAATTAAGAGAGCGTGCCCACAAATAAATGTACAGAATATTTTCGGGCCATGGTTGCGTATTTACAAGGTCTCTGCTGCTTGTCCGGAGTATTCCAGGTTCGCAACCCGATTCCACTGAAGATCCGCCATGTATGGGGCATGCTGCATATTAATTCATACTTAGGGGGCCAAACGTCCTCCCGCTGGTGGGATGCAGAAGTTTGGAAAGGGGTGGGCCAGCTTAGGTCGTCCTCGTCATCTGATCGCGGCTCAAAATTACGAGGTCCGTCTCAAAAATAGCTCTCGTGTTGGTTCAAAACGGGACCTTAATATAATTAAAATAAAACAAATCTTAATATTTTCACTAGGGGCAGCACGCCAGAAAAGCGTCAGTAATTAAAAAGTGTATGCTAATTTATCCCTGAATTCGAACGGCAACGCGTAGGTAAATAAATGCAATAATTTAAATTGTAGATAAAAGTTTTCATTAGACATGACTGGCAAAGCGCGTGCTAAAACAACTTTCGTAAATACGGCGCTCTTTTGTTTATTTTCGTAGCTCAGTGAAGAAAACATAGTATCAGAAAAATACCTCGTCTAGAAGTTGTTTTTTTTTTCAAAATTAGACACACACTTACAGTTTTGGTGCGAAAGTTATATGCCTCATTTTATTCATATTTGCTTGTTTGAGTTGTCGTGTTCAAAAATAGACAGAAAGACATAATTTCAAAAATGTTTTTTTCGAACGGAGGGAAAATTAAAACATGGAGATTCTTTCAAACATTGAAATCGAATTGTTTTAAGATTGCAATGATTTATCTATGTTTTTCTATCGAATGCGAAAAAGCAAAAATGATTTTTAAAAATTATTTTGTATCTTGTTTCCTAATTCTGTATTACTAGTGGTTTTCTTGAACGAAGGTATTTTTTTTTATTCAAAAAAATCTGCCTTTTAGAATTTTCACGCAGATTCTCAATAAAGGAGTTTTAGTTTAGTTATGTTGTTATGCTAATTTGAAACTTCACATCAGCTATTTTGGGAGGGACCTCGTCATTTTGTTCTGTGGTCAGATGACAAGGATGTGTGGCAAGCCTGAGCTGTTGTCCCTTTCAAAGGTTTCTCACCGAACCAGCGGAAGGATATTTGATTTCCGGTGCATGATTTAACGTGCAGCAGGCCCACAAGCACAGCAGATCTTCGGTGGAATCGTGTTTCGAGCCTGGAACCTTCTGGTCCTGAAGCCTAGACCTTACCATTAGGCCACAGCAGCCCTCAATAAAGGAAATTCATGCCTTGTGACTATGGAAAAAGCAGTTTAAGAGTTTGTTTACACTATTTAATTCATATTAAAATATTCTGTGTTTATTAAAATCTTAGATGATTAGAATTCTTTTCTTCTGTTACTAAATCCATATAATTTCATGTTTAAAATATAGCTTTTCCTTCATGTAAATTAATCAATCTACTAAAATATTTTAAAGTAGAACATTCATTTTCATTGACTAAAATTTCATTGAAGCTTAAGAATATTTCTTTTTCTTAAATTTTTCAGAATCCTTTTAGTCAGTATTTCAATCTCCAAAAATAAATTAAAGCTTAATTCTTTATATATTTATGTTAGATAACAGTCCCGGATTTCCAATATATCATAAAAAATTCCAAGATAAATTTAAAATTTAAAGACAGCAAATGAGAAGTTCATAACTTTTCATTAGTATAATTAGAGTATTCATTGGTTAAGTGATATTTTTATTTTGAAACAATGGCCGGAACTATGATTCAATATAGTTTGCTGAGAGATAAACGTTCTTCACTGTTGCATAAGATAAAACAAATCACTAATAGGCTCGGTTTTGTAACATGCATTCAAAAAATTCCACGAGCAAATGAGATGAAAAATAATTTTTCATTAGGATAATTGAGGCATTTGTTCGATAAGGTATCCGCTTACGTTCGGAATCAATTTTCAACTGAAAATCACCAATTTCTTTTGTTGACTTGTCTGACAGCCTAAACTTTCCAGTTTGTAAATCTGTTTTTAGTTTATTTCTACGCTAATCTGAAAGAAAATTACACAAAATTTAGTCAAACTTAAAAGCTGAAAATGGAATTAAAAGTTTTTATTTGGAATGAGGAAGCATTTTTCATTGTTTTAATGTAATTTATTTAAATATTTTTTTTATTTTGAAGCAGTTTCCAGAAATGTTATTCAATGCAGATTCTTTTAGATATAAACATTCTTCGAAATTCTTTTCATTCATTCTTTTGTTTCGCTTCAGTCGCGAGAATTTTCTTATTTAGAAGCTGTCTTACTCCCATCGCTTTTGAGTAATGGTGCTCGATCTATCGTTCAAGTCTTATTCAAAGATTTACTAAAGCAGTTTTTCAAGAAAAATCACCATTTCTAACAGCAAGCCTGTTCTTTTTTCAAGACAAGTTGAAAATATTATTCTTTTATTCAGTTAACAGAATTTTTGCGTTCCTTAGGATGCGTTGAAAAGGGTTTGTGTGGATAAAGCAACTATGTCTATTGAAAATTTGGTTCTTTCAAAGAAATGTGGTATCATAAATTTTAACCAGTTGGAGGTTTCAATAAGAATATGTTTTAGAGGTTAGTGAACGAACTGAAAGTTTTGTACAAAAAGAAAGATAACTTTGAGCAATCCAGTAGTAATGCTGGCTTACTGTAGCTCTAAAGTAAATGCAGATAAAGTTTCAGTAACAAAAATAAAAGATTTGAGAAGCATATTTATATAACTCTAATAAAAACTGGAAAATAATTTTAATCAAAAATATGGAGGTCAATACAAAAGCGTAAAAGCGTGAGGCGCTGACAGAAATACACTGAGTAAAATCGGAATTTTAAACATATTTATATTTTTAATTTTTAATGAAGATTTAGTAATTTTATTTCTTATTCAATGGGGCGTAATTTCTTTATACATTGGTATCCAAAAGTTAAGTTGCAAACACGTTTCTCACAATTAGTCAAAATAGCCGTTACTAATGTTTTAAAAATTGTTTTCGCATATAATTTGGAGAGTGGGCAATTTAAAAAAAAAGAAAACGGGAAACTGAATAATTTTTTATTTGGTATTTTCGATTACAGAAGTGTGATTCATTGCAGGAAAATCTAACGACTGAGTGAGTATAGCAAAAAACGAGTTCTAGGAATCGTTTAGACTGTTTTTTCAGATGTAGAGGCGTCTGTAGACTTGAAGCTGTCTGGTCTCAAAAGGACGTCACTGGTTAGGAATGTCCCGAATAATGGTATCCAGGCTATGGATCGAGCTCCAAATTACAGGTGCTATCGCCAGGAAGGCGTCCAAGGTTACCCAAGAGCCATGATACATGTAGATGTTTGACACATGGAACTGAATGCACGACGTCACACAGAGCTTATGTCTTGAGAATTCGTTCGGGACCTCGCTTCTCCGACTGTAAAAATAATTTCCAGGTAAGCTGTGTAAAGACGTCTAGCTGAGAAGGGCCTTTTCGTTTGGCGATCGGTGGTATGCGTCCCCTTCAACACGTCACAGAAGACAGCCCATTTTTTGTGAAGCCAAGGACACCATTCTTAGACATTGCAAAATTGAAGCCATATCCTTTTCACTGGTGAGCATAATTCAATACACAAAGCGATTTTTTTTATGAATCATCTTCTTGGGAGAGCGTGGTGCCCGCTACCATCCCTAAAACATAAGAGAAATCTCTTTTCATTGGGAATGGAATCTTTTTGAGGAGAGGAAACATGCTCAACTACATGTCTTTGACTGCACAGTGGTATACAGATGAGGTTCTTGAACCTATATGAAGTTTTTCTGAGGAGCTGTTGGCAACGATTTTATTTTTATGTACGGCATCGCGAGGTCACACGGAACTCAGCTTCTTCAAGAATTTCGTGAGGAGGACAGTATTGGTGGAATGGTGAAGCCAGCCAGATCAACGAATCTTAATCCCTTAGAGCTTGTTTGGGATATTCTTTAAAGAGCCATTTTACGACCTCAGCCCCCTCTTAGGACCTTCAAGGGTATAAAATCCTGGCTTTTACAGGAATGGGATTTGTTGTCACAAGCTTTGATAAATCAACCCCATTTTCAACATAAAGGCTTGCTAAAAGGCTTGTAAAGCTATGCGGGATGGACAGATTCTTTATTAGCAGGAATATTATAAAATTAGGGGTTGGGTTCTTTTTTAGTCTCATTTAAATATTTCAACATATTTACTTTTTTATTATGCTATTTTACTGTTTTCTGTCTCATGGTAAATAGTATATGTGTACAAAACTTCATCGTAATAAACTGATTATATTCGAGAAGACACATATTCCGTGTTCGTATCCTAACTTTTGACCACCAGAGTAGTATTATTTTCAGCGCTTCCCGCTATTACAATTTCGTTTTGCTTGCAGTGTTCTTGATAAAATATTTATATCTTCATTTTGGTGCATGAACAAAAGAACATTATTATTACCACTTTTATCTATTTTTCTAATTTTTATTCTTTTACATATTTTATAATTGATTATTACAAATTTTATTGAATCATTTCTTGAATCATTTGGAATCAAAATTTCATTAAATTAATACATTAAGTGATAATTAACTTTCAAAAATATTAAAATATATTATCTCTATAGGAATACACTTAACTAGAACACCATCTCATACCCCTTACAAAATCTTCTAATGCTAGTGTATCCTAACGTGAGTGCAAATCGATTACAAATTCCATTTTTACAAAAATCAAATTTACATTCATGAAAGAAGTTAAGAAAAATAGAAACACGTGAAAAGTTTTTAATTATCTTTTTGCATGTTGTCAAAGAAAGAGTAATGGGAATCCCGAGAATATCTTTTTCCTTGTAACAGCTTTAATACATCCTAAGGCATGAAACTATAATGAACGTTCTAAAAACATATTCTACTGCTTTCTATTGATGTTGAAGAGATATGAAAAATATATTGAATCCAGACAATTTCAGACACTGTTTTGGAAAGAATATCTCCATTTTATTTCAAACAAATGTAATAACACTGTGAAATAAATAAAGCAATGCCATTAATTATTTACAGATTATTAAAAAAATTTTCACCTCCTACACAGAAACAGACAGATGAAACTTTTATTTCAAACAGGTCACGTTGCACTTACTAGCATAAAAGTATAAATAAAATTCAGGGAAAGTTTGTGGTTAAAAAACATAACATTCATAGAAGAAGAAAGAAAAATAAATAAACATGTCCCATTTCAAAAACAGATTTTTTCTACGACAGCGATCTCTAAATTTACTTCAGAACTTTTAATGTCTATTATTTCTTTTTGCACTTAAATTGAACTATCACTTCAATTAAATTGAACTTTGGCGTGAGTGTTTCCTCTGTTAAACAAATGTTTTACTATTTGCGGCAAACAACTCTCTACTTATTGTTATCTGAATTTCTTCAACAGATGGCAGAAAAATAAATTATATCTTCAAGACTAACATAGAACATCAATAAATAAAAGCTTTAATATAGAAATTTTTTAAAAAATATAAGTTTTAAGACTAATATAGAAAATTAATAAATAAAATTAAGTACTGATCGTTTCAATATTCCGAGACTACCACTTTTGGACGATTTTACTCCGGAAAGGGGTGACAGGCAATGAATAAGATGAGCGTATTTATGGAATTATTTGTTAGGTCTTGTAAGTAAAATGTAAGCATCTCTCCCTCCATTCTTCACCTTTCCCCTATTTTGGTGAAAATAACTCCGCCTGACGCATTCGCAAAAACGCGTAGGTATTCGGAATCCGAGAACATACAATATGTTCGAATTACAGCTTTCCAAATTAATTTTATTATTATTGTAAGATTTTATTCATCATTATAAATTAATATTAATTGGTTTCAGCTCTCTCATTCGTTTGTAGCCCTTTTAAGCTCTTTAAAAATATTGATACCTTATTTTGTTCCTCGAAAAGCATTGAATTTATCACAATTTATCGAACAATAGCAAGTCGCAAGAATTAATTTAGTTAAAAGGCGGGATATTAGCTTACCTTCGTTTCTGAAAAATAACGTCATGTTTAGAATTAATCGAAAAACAAAAAATTAAAAAAGAAAAATATTTAGAAGAAACAGAAAAAGTAAACAATGATGATAACAATACACCTTTTTTGCGCTCCTAACGAAGCAGCATCAAGTGATTGCATCAGCAAAATTTTCTACAATTAATTGTATTGTTATCATCATTGTTTACTTTTTCTATATATATTTTTCTTTTTTTTAATTTTCTTTCTTAATTTTTTGTTTTTCTATTAATTGTATTTGTATTTTATCAGAAGTTGCGGCATATGCGCATTCTGTATAATACAAAGATTTTAAATTAATTTTAATTTTAATTAATATTTAATTTTTAATATATTTTTGTTAAATTTTATCAATTTTAACTGACCTGTTTAGAAGCTACACAGGAACTAGTTTGATACGGACCTCTAAATTTTGAACCCTGCTCAGATGACGAGCACAACACCCAACCTATTTTTATAAACTTTTAATTAACTTGACTTTTTCCATGTTTCTAAAGAGGGAATTTTGTAATAGATTATTCACTCACTTGCTGTTGTGCTAGAGTTCTGAATTTGTTTACAGTTATGTGTTTCTGATGATAATACATTATTTTAAATATCAATTAATAGAGTGAATGTAATTAAATTTTACTATATATAAGTGGTGCCACTTGTTAGTGAATTTGTTTACAATTTGATAAAATGATTACATATTATTTATATAAACGAATTATAAATTAAAGTTAAAAAGTAGAATATAATGGAAATAGAAAAATGAATGCTAAAATAAGATCTTATTAGTATACTAAAATATAGAAAATCTGGGGGTGGGAGTGAAAACAAAAATGTAAAAGTATGAGGCGCTGAAAACAATACGATTAAGAATTTGAATCACAAGGAATATCATAAGAAAGGAAATTCATTAAAATTCCTTAAGGAATCCAATTCCCAAACACGTTTTAAATGTGATTAAAATTTCAGGTAGTTTAAAGTATTATTATAAGCGCTTCTGGCATTAAAGATTTTGTTTTGACCTATAGATTTTTGATAAAAATAATAATAATTTGCTTCTTAGAACACGAATAAAATCGTGTTTTTCATTTTTTTCTGTTTTGAATGGAAATGTATCGCGAAGAATACATTTGGAAGCCCTATTCTAGAACTTGCAACAGACAGTAATTTATGTAATCATCAGGGGTTGTCTCGTTGTCGCAAGAAGGAACTGATACAACGTAGCGAAAGCGCCATAAATACATATTTTTTTTATCCAACGATCATTTATGAGAGGGCGATTCGTCAAGGAAATAGCTAGCTCATGAATTGGCTCTAGATTTTTTGTCCAAATTGGTACATACACTATTCATTTTTCCAAAATTTGTCCCGCACACTCTTTTGATTTCAATTTCTGAACTTTTAGTTTAGTTTAGTTCCCGAAATAGCACCTATTCCATGCGAGATTTTTTTATGCTATGTCATCTGATAAGAGATTTCTTCGTATAAATCTTTATCTAAGTACGAATACTGCGTCAAGGAAAAGAAATGGCACTCCTTAACTGATATTTAGAATATTAGAAATCTTCTAATGTATTATTTTCGGAATTTTCGCCAGCTGCCCTGTTGTGTTTAGAGGTAAATCTACCGTTGACGTGATCAGTTTGCCACTCCTAGTCTTGTCTTAAAGAATTTTTTTCATTGCAGAAACTTTTTTGCTCTAATATGACACGGTTTGCACGACATAGAGCATTAAAAGAAATAATATCAAATCCTTTGTAAAGCGCTGAAGAGTCCCAGTATTTCGAGTTTCGGCGTTCAGAGACGTTGTCAAAATATAAAAGTCTACAACAGCCATTCACGCAATAATAGACACGAAGACTTGCGAAGAAAACAAAAAATCTCAAGAGTATTCTCCGCTTGATTTTCTCAAATACTTACACAAAATGACACGTTTGGGGTTTATTTTCGCCATGTAGTGAAGAAAATTGAGTATACATTTTGAAACAGTGCTTCTTCCAGTTCACTAAATAAACCTATATTTCGATACATACCTACAATTTTTGTGCACGAACATACACATACATGGTCACCTTGAACAGAGATTTTATCTGAAATCTGATGAAGATCAACAGTTTTGGTGCAACAAACCAAATACCAAATTTCATTAGTGAAGCTAATTACGTTGTTTAATCACCATGTTCATATACTCACAGAAAAACAGGTAGGTACATAGATAGAATCCATACATATATAGACTTAAGTCAGTTTAAAACGTGAAGATTCAAAAAAATATCAGGTGAGTGACAGAAAATTGTGAACCCTTTAGGATTTGTGCATTTTATTCGAATATCTCCCCAAATACTGTATGACTTTTATTCGAACTTCCACTATGTAAAGAAGAGACTTGAACTCATATTTTACCTGAAGATTCGGTCACGAGGACATTTAGGGGACCGACCAGAAATTGATGAAGAAAAAAACTTTTTATTCTCACCTCGTTTCACAGAAAGTTGATAATAATTTGTAACTTTCACCAATGGTGTTGTTTGATGTGCACGATATTTAAATCAATCCATTTTCGTAAAAATAGCACGGAATTCAGAATGATATAAAGATTTTCTTTAAAAAATCCCAAATTTTCCCGCGAGTTTTTTGTTTATAACATGCAAATGTGTCAACCAAATTATACGAAACTTGCAGAATACTCTATAACATATTAAAGCAGCATTGTATTAATATTTAAAGTAAATATTTTGAGTTTTAGAGGAAATATGAGAATTTCAAGTAAATAATTTTTTACTGCGCATGTGCGAAACGTTGCTTAATTTTTCTTTCATAACGTCAGGGTAAAAGTCCTCCCATTGGTAACGTATGGAACTTTAGAGACGGATCGCAGGCTCAGGTGTCGTTCTCGTCTTCTGACTACAGTTAGAAATTACATGGGCCGTCTCAAGATACTTCTTACATAGCTCCAAACCTGAACGTTGATCTGATTAAACTGAACTCAATCAAAAATAATTTTTAATTATAATTAATCAGCATAATTTTGGCGTTAATTATTTTGTAGATTGCCGCTTAACAAGCAGCGCAGTCTATCTCAATATTTCAAAGTTTCAAAGAGGAAGCAAAAACTAAATTTTTCGCAACCAATAACAAATATTTTTGAATTGTCTTCACATCTGAGGAACATGCTGTCTCATGTTCTTACCAGATTTTTAAAAAAATTCAGTATAGAGACCTTACCACTAAGCGACCGCGGTTCATATAAATTCTTTTATGGAAAAAAGTTATCACTATGTCATTCGCGAGAGTTGTTTTCTTTCGCGCGGCTGAGAAATGAAATGAAAATATAGGAAAAATCGTTGATTCAAAAATGCAGTGAACTTTAAGTACCATGTAAACCGTTTAAGATCTGTTGTTTTAAAAAATAAAGACGGTTTGAATTGCAGTGGAAAAGCAACTACAACGATTTCATGAATGAATGAAGCTCTGAACTACATAAACATCGTCAAAAGAGTTCAAAAACGTTTTGGAAGCTCTTTCAAACGTTTTCAAAGCTCTTTTCCATAACTCAGGATCAAATTCTTCCCGAGTTCATTTCTATAGCTGGTTTGCTTTTTAGTTATCAATTTAATATGCCTAAATTAATGAATGGAAGGAAAAGGAATCCATACTATGTTCTTAAAATTCATCAGTAGTAAAAGTTTTAGAAAAATAATTAATGGGCATGAAAAATTTGAAATAAACTCAATTAATTGAACTTGACCGAAAGACACATTTTTAAGCATTCTTTGTAGAAAATGTTTCATTTATTTTGTTATTGAAAGTTGGTCGCATTCTTTGTAGTCTTAGATAAATTAATTAAATTAATCACTTCTAAGCGAACTAAGGCATAGTTTCAAGTAATTTAACTAAAACCACAAAGTTTACAATATTTTCTTTTTTCTCGAACGTTTCCAGTTCTAGTTACATTTAAGGATAAAGAATAAGCAGAAACAAATCACAATTCTAATCGAGTTTTCGTTGATGAAATAAATTAAACTGATTCTCTGATTAAAGATAATTAGAAAGTTATTTGTTACTCTGTTATCTAACTAATTAGTATGAAACCCTTATTTTCTTAGAAATATTTATACAAGTGTACTAAAATCTAATAATGTATCAGCTTTAATAATAGGAAATTTGGAAAAGGATGAAATTTCTGCAGATGTACGGAAATTTTGTTATTAATTGAAATTATCATTTTCACAAGAATCAATTAACTTTATTTAGAAATTTAATTTTCCTAATTTACCTGGAACGAAAATGTTACTATTTAATCTTTTAGTGCACTTGGCGAAAATGCTTACTAAGAAAAATAAAATAACCACTTATTAGTATAATATGGGATTTCACTAAAAATGCTTAAGATGCAAAATAAAATAATCACTTATTAGTAGAACACGGGATTTCACTAAAAAGCTTAAATATATTATAATTGCCTTCTTAATTAATATTTTAATAAAATTTTCAATACGCAATGACTTTACAATGATATATTTAATTTTCGCGAAAACATTTTCGAAAAGGTATAGAGAATGATTGCTTTTCAGTTTTTTCCTGAACTGAATTGAAATTTATAATGCTCTATAAAACCCCCAGAAAATAAAAACATGATAATTATTATCCAAAATTATCGATTTTTGTTAACTCGCAAAAATTTCTAAAGAAAATTATTCAAAGAAATGCTTTTGTTGAATGAAATTAACGACTAACATTAGCCTGCAGATTATGAAAACTAATATTTTCAAAATCTAAAATTAAAATTAATTGCACTGGAAATGATCTTGAATGTTGATATGATGATGTCTACGCGAGAATTGAGGATTACACAGGTCTGCAAAAAAAGTTATTTTTCATCTGCATGGGATATTTTTGGTAAATTTTATGTTTTTTAAGGTGCTGAATTCAAATTGACCTCCATTTCCCTCCATCATGTACAGTATTTTTTGCAAAACATGGGAAGTTTACATTAAAAATGCACAACTGCGATGAAAAAAATCAATATTTTATTATAATTAACTATGCATATTTTTCTTATAATTGGAAAAATAAACCAAAAACTATTTCTTCGTGATATATTTAACACTACATGTTAACTCTTTTTATCCGTGAAACCTTTTCTTCGCTTTGACGCTCCTCCGAACACGTTTTCCCTTTCCATCTTCAGCTTCCAGCATGAGCATCCAACAGTAATCAGCATGTTGACGTCCCATCTTCCTTGGTATCGTCTCTCGATATCACGGACATTCTGGTGAAATCTTTCACCCTGCTATAGGCTCCTAAGTTGTCGGGAAAACAGTCAATATGGGAGTGTAGGAAATTAACTTTTAAGCTCATCTTGCATCCTTGATTTTCATACGCTGTCAACATGCGTTCTACAATAGTTTTGTAGAGAGGGTCTTTAGTATTCCCCAAAAGCCTGTGCACTACATCCTTAAAAGAGTCCCACGCTTCTTTTTCTTTGTCCCCCGTTTTTCTGAAAAGAGGAAATCGGATAACAGTTTTCGTATGTCTTGGCCAGTAAAAACTCCTCTTTCAACTTGGCTTCTGTCAGTTTTGAGACCTTGGAACACAGATATCTGAAACATTCCCCATCTTTAGGCAGTGATGTAATAAACTGCTTCATAAGCCCTAATTTTATTATGAAGAGGTGGTAATAAAACCTTTTCAGATGGAACCAAGGTTGTATTTATGACATTTTATTCGTCGGGTGTTAAGGCACCTCGAAGTGACCAGTCAGTTTTGGCCCAATGAAGATCTCTAGCTCGACTATCCCACAAGCATAGGAAGCATGGATATTTTGTGTAACCTGCCTGCTGACCCAACAACATGGTAAGCATTTTGAAGTCTCCACAAATCATCCAACGTTATTCTTAATAGTTGATTTTCTCAAGAATCATTGATAAATTATTATAATTTTCTTCCAAATGCATCGAGTGTCCTAAAGGAAGCGAAGCAAAAGAATTACCATTATGCATCAAGACTGCTTTGAGACTTGTTTTAGACAAATCTATGAATAGGCGTCACTCAGACGGATCATATTCTATGTCTAAGCACTTCATTAGCCGTTGAACATCATTACATAAACGAGATTTCCCTCTTTGGAGAAAAACTGAGTAAATTCCTTCTCTAGGTGCCTGTACCAGGAGAATGAAGTTCTAGGTGTCAGGAGATTTTTATTTTTCAGTCTTGACTCTAGCAATTCAGCTCCAACTTTAGAAAGGCCTAAATCTCTAACTAGATCATTAAGCTCGCTCTGAGAAAATGGTTGGGGTCCCTCATCAACAGAAAAATCTGAGCTAGATTTGTTCTGGTGAGGTAATGTGTCTCCATCCTCAGAATCACTCCGGATATCATCCAAACTTGAAGGTGGGTGTCGAACTGGTATTTCTGAGGTATGAGGCACTGAACGAATAGCTGAACTAAGGTTTGGATAAAATATGTTCTTTTTATTTTTAGTATTAAAGCCTCTTGCATTTATCGAACAGAAATAGCAATCAGTAGTGTGGTTCTGCTATTCACGCCACATCATAGGAATTCCAAAACTAAATGAGTTTATCTTACCCTTAAAGCACAAATGAAAATCTTCCTCACATCTTCTACACACTTTGTGAAGAGCCCATGGTTTGTCTTGATCCCCAAGTTTCAACTTTAAGTCAGCAAAATAAACTTTCTTCACAAAATCATTTATGTCTCTTTGTTGACTTTTAACAGTCTATTCACCACAAATAAAACAAAAGTTCTCTGGAGAAATTACACAACCTCTTGGAGCCATAATACAGAACTAAAACACGTGCACAATTAAGAATGAATGCAGGATGTAAACTGAGTTTCCGGCGAGAATCACCTTTCCCCGGTCTACGACAGTAACAATAACAACCTGCGCATGAGCGCAGCCGTTCCAAATTATACTTTCCCCTTTGCTTACTTTGCATTTCAGTAGATGTTGTGTCGAATCGTAGTAGAAGCTTGTGTCTGTGTGTAACTATTTTTGTTCGTTCCTCAAATTCCTCGCATTTTCTATTTGTTTTTTTCTTGAGTGTGACTCTTAGAAATATGAAATTAATATATGAAATCATTATTGGATATGGTTTTTTGATTCAAGAATAGGATACCAGATTTCAATTTAAAAATAGAAACTTCACGCTTAATTAAACTAAAAACATGAGTTTTGCAAGAAAACTTGACGTGATGAAATTTTTTAAATATTTTTCCCGGTTTCAGTGAGTAAATGTCTATAAGAAATAGCCAAAAAATCCTATGCAGTTTTATGGTTGCAGACATGTGTTATTGGTATCTAAATAAGTAAACCTTTTCCGCTTATATATACATTGTAATTAGTTGAAAACATAATTACTGGTCTTTCTTCATCTGAGACTATTTACGAAAAATTAATACATGTATAGACTTACATTTTAGTAACTGCCTAATTATTTCTTCAATCACAAGATATTCGTTGCATTCATCGCCTTTATTCAATTTTACTTCCAGTCTTCCAATGTTTTATATTGAACAAAATGTAAGAAAGGAAGCTTGCAATCAGAACGTTAACAAGAAAAAAACTTTTATGATTGCAAGTTTAGCATTTTCTCACTTCGAAAAATTCTCGATTACTATGTGTACACATTTAGCAAAAGCTAAATATTCTTTTATAAATACTTCCAAATCTACAAACTGTTAATTTATTACACACTTTTCTTTCATTTAATTTATTTCATGTTTGTAAAGATTTAATTTTGTTACTGATTTTTCACTCATTTCATGTTGTGCTAGAGTTACGAAATTTTGTACACTTCTGTGTTTTCGATTGCAGTATTTTTTAAAAATAATTTCAGAAATTAATAAGAAGTTTATAGATTAATTTAATTGAATGTTGGTTACCTACCAGAGGCCTCACCTGGTAGTGCATTTGAGAAAAAAATTGATTTCACGAATTCTAATATTAATAATAATGAATTAAAAATTAAAAGAATAAAAAGCAGAAAATAATTAAAATAAGAATAGTATCTGCATTTTAGTACTCTAATAAAAGAGTGTCTTTAAAAACTGCCTTTGCTAAATTTATCTCTTTTCGATTGCGATGCTTGTGTAGTATATATGTGTCCTACTCAGCTCTTTCTATTATTTGACGTAATGTTTTTAAAGCTTTATGCCTGAAAGTCTAAGAAATGGTCAGTGTAAGAACATATATTGATCTTAGATATGGATGTTCCGGAGAAGGTATAATAATGGATGTTCCGGAAGAAGTAAATAAATAAAACTCAACTATAACTCTGGGACGGTGTGAAACTCTTCCAAGCACCATCTTATTGTATAATCTATGACCTAAATTGATCATTGTATCCTAATGCTCCTGCCTACGAATTGCAACAAAATATCGAGTTCGAGGATGAAGAGCTGCTCGACTCAGTATGCTAGTTCTCGCTTCAACCTGGGACTACAGTTATGGTGTTGCTGCCTGGTTCATTTCCTTAGGGAAGGTTTCTACATGGACCTCTCGTGCTATTTTGCTATTACAGCGCTCAAATTATTGTCGCGGCAGCTCGGACTAACAGTAGACCTGGATACTTACACCTTATGTGTAGATTATTTCGGCATGGGCAAAATGGGAAGACAGGGTTGATGTTTATAGTTGCTTCACGCAAGAAAGGGTTTGAGAATGGGCGAACACGCGAATTTATTTTAAATAACAAAACAAAGTCTTGAAAAGCGCCAATACTTGAGAATAGTCAAAATAATATAAGTAGGTAAACGACGTCATAAATAAAATAATAAAATAAGAAATATGCAGAAGCAGTATACGCACTAAAAAATCATAATAATATCGTAGGAACAAGTGCTCGATGTTTACCTTCGCTTATTAACAAAATGCAATTACCAGCTGTTGTTGTTTTAACTTGACATAGTTTTAGCATGGCATTAGGGTTTTCTCGAAAAACTTCACAAAACTGCTGCTATTCTACCAGATTGATTCGACAAGAATTACTTACAAACATCTCAATTATACTTTTACCAAGAAATTTAACAATAAATTCACAAATATACCTCTGATTCTCGCAAAATGTGTGGCAGTCTTTCTATGGGCTTTTAGCTTTGTTTTATGAATATCTCTGTCTAGGAGTTTTAGAGCAGGGTTTCATAAACTGTCCCTTTTCGTCCCTAAAATTCTTAAATTTGCGGAATGGATACGTAAATACAACATTCATTGATAATAAAGAAAGATAATTTCTAAATTTAAATGAAACGAATTTTATCAAGATCAATACATTAATTTTTTTAAAAAATCTAAAAGTAGAAGGCACTCTATAAAATGTCACTTATTGCATATATTTCGCCACATGATCCCACATTTAGTTTTGTCCTAAAGTTTTAGAACCATGTTCTATAGCTATACTGTAAAATTGTACTGCAACACATAAAAAGTAGCATACATTTTACAGCTAAGCAAATCCAACTGCTTAAACTTAAATGGTTATTCAAGGTTAACTCATCCCAGACTTGATATTAGCTTGTCATAGCAAATTTGACCCGTCAAATTTGAAGCGAACTTGTAGCAAATTCGCCGTGGCAACTAGCGCCACCTTCCTTACATTACAAGTCTGCTGCAAGTTCACCATGACAAATAGCGCCACCTCCTTTGCAATGCAAATTTGCAAAACAAGCTTGATGCAAAGACAGTACAAAGAGATAATTATCTTTGGCTCTGTTTTAAAAAAATCATCCGATTTTTTATAGCATCTCCTAGACCGTCCTTCTTTTTATTAATTCAATAATTCAATGATAATTTGTAAAAAAAAACTAACTTTTTTTATAAAAAAAAATTTGAAACATTTTCCATCTTTTTACTTTTACTTAAAAGTTTTTACTTTTAAAGAAAACTATATCGCCTTTTTCTTAACGTTGAAATTTTAGCATTTATAAACAAAATTAAACCTAAAAAACAGTCAATGTTTGTTGAAAAATAATAACTTATACAGTTTGTCCCATTTTAAAGTAATTACTTTTGAACTCTAATTTCATAATTTATTCCACTAGCAAAACGTAGTTATTAGCGAAAATCGCTCTCTCTCTTTGACTTCAAATCATATTCTCAACTCAAAAAATTAATGAAATCAAGAAATAGTTTAAAATAAATCGTATACGAATCGAATCGAACGATGTATTAGCGAAATCTATCTTCTCCTCTCGTAGTCGAGCTGGCGGAGTGGTATAGACGTCTGGCTACTAAGCGGTTGGTCGCGAGTTCTATCCCGGGTTGTGTTCGTACTCTGTTTTTGCTATAATTTGGAATGAGCTTGTGGCAAGCTTTCTGCAAGTTCGTTCCATGGTGACTTCGAAGCTTTCGTTAACTTGCTGCAAGTTTGCACTCTTATAATGACAAATTTGTGGCAAACTTGCTGCAAACTAAAATTGCTATCTGGGATAACACATGAAAAATAAAGAATTTATTTTTAGGCATGAAATCTAATATTCTATTAATGTTTGCCAAAAAATTTAGCAAAAAACATATTTGCAAAAAAATTATCTAATACTTACAAGTTTCATGTGTTAATGCCCCAAACTAACATACAGATGTATTTCCTTTAGATTCCAATTAATTGTAATTATTTTGCCTGTTTTTATAAACCTTTGTTTAACTCGACCTGTTTCATGTTTGCGAAGATGGAATTTTTTAATTGATTTTTCTCTCTTATCCTGATGAGCTGGAGTTTTGAAATTTTGTACACTTGTGTGAACTCAAAGTTAATGCACCATTTTAATGTCTCAGAACTTAATTATTGGTTGTTTTAATTAAATTTTGGTTACAATTAGCACCAACTGATAGTGAATATGAATAAAATATTGATTTCGAGATTCCATAATATTTATAACAAAGAATTGTAAATTAAAGCCCAAAAAGTAGAAAACAATTAAAATAAAACAATATACTTTTTAGTACGTTATTAAAAGTGTATTTGTGAAAACTATATGTATTTTATCAGATTTCTTCACACTAAAACATAATTTTAAATAATTTCACACTAAAGGAATATAAATTACTAATTTTTTTGTTGTAAGTTATACACCAGCCAGTGCTACAAGTTTCTAACTTAGTACCGTTAACACTTTGTAATAGTTTTCCTTCTTTCACATATCCGTCTCTTATCACTAAAGAGCTTAGTACTGTCCAAATTGATTCGTGTACTTAGAAGCAGAGGAAGGCAGCGATTTGGTCCAGATTCGGCTTTTTCTTCTTCTTCGGAAAGATAGCGAGCATCCCCTGCTCCATTCCTGAAATCCCATTTTCCCTTGCTACCCAATTATTTGTCCTTCTGTTCTCTAAACTAATTTAATTTTAGTGTTGTTTTGATAGAATCGTAAGTTTCTGTTGCTATTTAAAATAATTGTTAAGTTCTTGAAGAATTTGAGGGTTAAAGCTTCAAATCTATATAAAAAGTATAATATCGTATTTATTAACTAAATTTTACTTGATCTAATCTCTTTTAATGTGATTATCAGATTTGTCGATGATTCCTTAAAATATATTCTTGCATGGTCTGAAGCTGATTTTGTGCTACAGGTATTATTCTTCTAAATTGTAAAATTATGTGGATATATTTATTAATAATAATATACTTGTAAAAAATTTATAAAATCACTAGCTTCAAGATGTATTTTACTGTAGTTGAGCCAAGAACTGACAATGAAACACCGAAAAATAAAGAATTTCGAAAGAAATAGGCAAATTTTGGAAGGGAAAAACTTTCTGAAAATTTTTTTCTATTCTCTGTATAAATCAGAATCGTAAATAAGATCACATCCCTCCCTTAAAAAAAGTAACAATAAACGAGATATATTCTTTTCTTTTCTGAGCCTTTAAACTATTCGAAAAACTACAAATTGATTTATTAGTGCAGTTTTACTAAATTAACTTCTCTCTTTGAAGCCACAAGTGTTTTTTTTGAACAGACCTCATCATTTTGATATGTGGTTAGATGACGAGGACAACTCCTGAGACGGGCATCTCCTGTACAAGCTTCCGCACATCACGCATAGAAGAACATTTAACTCCGGGGGTATTATTATCCGTGTACAATGCGGATTTTCAATGGAATCTGCTGTCATGAAAGGAGCTTCCTGTCCTGACACCGAGACTGTGCCACCAGACCACCATTTCGAAATTGTCCTTAAGCTGTGAGGGACAAATATGACAGTTTTTTTGGAGGAATCGGCTGCAGAAACAAGTTGGCTTCCAATCCTGAAACTCAGACTGCCACCATGCCACCGTTTCGAAATTGCGCTCAAGCTGTGAGGGTCAAAGATTGTATCAATGAACAAACCGCATTCTCCAGAAATTAACTTATGGTAAACTTTCAGCCTTCCCAGTGTAAAGTTCAACAGACCTATCTACCCGATGAAAGTGTATAATATCAGAACTCAAAACAGCCACCTTCTGATCACAAAACCACAACCTTCCTAACATACCACGACGGCATCTTCTTATCTTTGTCGGAATATATGTGGCAACTATAATGTGTCGAACATGAAAAAAAGTGAAACATTTTGTTAACAAATTAAATTTTGCATACTGCTAGAAAATTTTGCTAGAAAACATGAGGGCTTGTAGTATAGTTTAGTTAGATTAATATCCCGTTTTTTAGCTGCGCAAAGAATGTTTTGGGATGGACCTCGTGATTTGAAACCATGCTCAGATGACGATAACGACACCTGTGGCAGAAGTGCTTCCTTTAACGTGAAAACGTTTGATCCTCAACAGATTTATCGTGCACTAAGCCGGTATATGCAATGAATCCTCCGTGGAATCTGGTCTTGAATTCGCGATCCTCTTATCTCGAAGTCGAGACTGCTATGAGGCCTCTTCTGAAGAGGGTATGTCTCATATTATGTTATTTTTTTTTCTTTAGGGTATATGAAAACAATATAATCACTTTTTTAATAATACTTTAATTTTTCAAGAAGGGCTGTTTAAAATGCTCTAACTATCCCAACAGTATTTTTGTAAATGATTTTTTAGAGAACCATGTATCATTGTTTTTTGCGAATTGATTTTTCATATAAATTAGATAGTACCTTTTTTAAAACCGAATGTAATGCAAACAAATTATGAACTCAAAATTTATCCTGAAATGTTGTTTCTGTGATTTTGTACTTTAATCCTAAGTCATATTTCTAATAATTTTTAGGGAAAAAAAATTGAAAATCTCTATTAAATAATGATTCAATCATTCCAATATATTCTTTTCGCACAACAAATCACTTGTTTTTATCATCATGAAACATTTAAAAGTTACTCGATACTATTAAGTCAGGCACACAAAAGAAACTGACAGGCCTGCCGTTTGAAAAAAGAGAATCAAGACTGTCTTTTACTTCCATGAAATATTAATAACTTTTGGGATAGAACTCTTTGAAATAAATAAACACGAAATATCACGGTGTTTCTTACTTTATTAGAGCCAACCCTATAAAAACGCAATAAACTCTGGTTGGTTAGGTTTTTTTGTTCTTTCGAACCGCCTAACTTGTCTATAGGTTTTCAGGAAGTGAAAAATGTCTGCGGTGAACGTTGCCCCTCTATCTACTTATTGGAATAAGCCTTTGTAAAGATAGAAAACTGAATGCTTATAAGATAGATTGTCTAATACATCACGGCACAGTAAATATGAAAAAAAATATGTGATGCAGGTAAAAAAAGTTTGGATGACCCAAAAATGATCGATTGAGATTCTAGTGTGCTTTTTAATGTGATTGATTGTGATAGAGCGAAAATGGAATTATTTCCGCAAAATTCAAAAGATTCGGCATCTTTCCCTTGTCATGTCATTAATAGGCTTTAAGGTTTTTTTAATAATTTAAATATTTTTCAATAAATTCTCTTGTTTAAAATCCTTTATGCGTATAAAAGAAAGAGGAAAGAAGACAAATTAAAGTTCCCATGGAATTACTGAATAAATAGTTCGTTGTAACTTCCGAAAATTGCAGCTAATATCATTTCCTCTTAAAATAACTAATTTTGACACCACAGTTCTTAAGAGTAATAAAAATATAAAAATTTAAAAACGAGATTTTATTAGTGAACTAAGACGTAGAAAATATGTTTTTATCAAAAATATGGAGATAAAAACAAAATTCTAAAAGCGTGAGGCGCTGATAAAGATACTATAAATAAAATCAGAAATACAATCAGATTTATAATGTATTTTAATTTTTAGTGAATGTTCAGAAATTTCCTTTCTTATGATAATCATCGATTCTCAATTCCCTCATATCTTTATTTTCAGTGTTTAATGGTTTTAAAATTTTGTTTCTACCTCCATATTTTTCATAAAAAGAAATTAAAGGTTTACTTTTAATTTTACTTGGAATACCTTCGTTCTTAGAACTTTTTATTTCTATTATTTTCTACTTTTAGTATTTATTGCATTTCTTAATTTGTTACTATGAATATTATGGAATATTATAATTTATTATATTAATGGAATAAATTCTCTTAATCTGGAATGAAAATTTTTATTAAAAATAACAGTTTAACTGGTGATTAAGTTCTGAATATATTTAGTTATTGGTTTGTCAACAGGAACACAAAGATCTACAAAATTTCAGAATTCTAATTCATCAGAAATAGAATAAAAACTTCCGCGCTCATAAATATGAAAGAAGACACATTAAACAAAAGTGCACAAAAATTGTTTTTCAGATAGAACTACTGGAAACAAATTATGCAAAATAAGCAGTTGATAAAAGTACAGTGCGAAGTTTGCTTGATATTAACTAACAGAAACTATCGCTTATAATTAATTTTAGAAGCTGGTATTTATTAACTTAAACACCACAGAAAATATCTGGGACAACCTAGGCAAGCTAGTTCTAGCTTGTCGTCCAACATCCAGAACGAATACTCTTAGAAGAATTCCTTTTAGCCAGATGTCACAGATAGATTGATCAAAACTGTGGCCTATCGTTGCTACTCTTTTCTAACATTAAGATGTCATCAAGCTCTATATTAAGACGTTTATTTCTGTTATTGTCTTTGTCTCATTTTTTCGGCAGGGCCGAGTTGGTCTAGCGGTTAGGTCTCGGCTTCGGAGACACAGCGCTTCCGTTTCGAAACCCGATTCCACTGCAGTGTGTGGAGGTCTGGTGCACGTTAAATCTGACCTGGTCCAAACGCGCTCCTGCTGGTGTGGTGCGGATGCTTGGAGATGGAGATACTAGCTAGCTTACGTGTCGTACTCCTCATCTGACCGTGGTTCAAAATTACAAGGCCTGTCCCAAAATAGACCTCGAATTGATTCGAAATAGGACGTTAATATAACTAAACAAAACAAGGTCATTTTTCGGCTGAATTTTATTATTTCTCGATTTGATCATATATGATATAGTTTAACTGGATTATCTTCCTGTTTTGAAATTACACTTGAGCTACTTGGGGATGGGTCACTCAGTTTTGAACCATGGCCAGATGTCGATGGTGACAGATAAGCCAGCATCCCTCTCTTCTGACTCCCATATCAAAGGGAAAATGTTGGACTCACTTGAGATTTGACATGTATGGAGTAGGTCATATTTGGTTCCCTGAATATCGCTTTTGATACATTTTTATTTAAAGTACAAAATTTATTGAGCATGAATAAATTACTCACTTCCTAGTTAATATATTTTTTGCCCAAATTGAGGTTCAGACTCAAGTTTTGGAATTGTATTCGTTATTGAAAATACTGTCTCTATTATAATACGTTGGTGTCCTGAAGATGGTTCAGTTAGCTTGCTTAGTTTAAGTAGCATCCCATTTTGAATCTACATGGACGCTATTTTGGAATGGATATCATAATCCTGACCCATAGTCAGAGATGACTAGGCTGATACAAGAGTGTTACCCGTCCCTCCAAGCTTCTATATCACACCAGAAGTACGACGACGTTTTCCCTTCTTCTGATTTAACATGCAAAAAGTCCGTATACATGGCGGAAGTTCCGTAAAGAGGGTATAGAATTCATGCTCCTGTGATATTGAATTTGAAGATCTGCTCTGAGTTCTACAGTGGCTCAGAGGGTGGCAAGAAATTTCAGACTATTTAAGCATTTAATCATAATGATTTTCATCAACATAAACACTTGTGTGCAGACTAAAAGGATTGTACAAGGTTGGAAATTTAATAGGAAACTTAATGACAATTTAGTTGCAAGCTTGAGAAAAAATGGAGTCAGCAGGTTTATCTCATACCTGTGTTAGTTTTGATCTTATTCTACTTCCCAATAAGACGGCTCATTCATCCAAATCTAAGCTCAGGTCCATAGCATAGTAAAATGTTTCTCAGCGGTCTAAAGCTTTGCAGTAATTTGTTTCCTTACCAGTGTGCTGCACATTCTGAAAGAACGCCTGATTATGTGGAAAACTGGATCGAAATGGATGCCGCACCGCTTAGACTAAACGCAAAAATGATTTTATTCCAAATATGATGGAACCACTTCGTGGCATTGGCTACCAATCTGTACCAAGATTCTTAAAGCGATAGACCGAACCATCAATATAACTAGTGCTGCTTCAGGTGTTCTAAGGTTTCCACATGGCTGACAACAGGTTGTACACAACTCTAGTGACTACATCAAAGAAATGTAAGAGTTTGAAGCAAGTATCTATGTTGTATAAGCTTTCATTATATGATTGCCATTATTAAATTTACAACCCTTGTGAAAGTCTGAAGAATAAATCAGTTAAAATTTGAAGTTAAAATTTTCACGACCATCAAAAGAATCAGTTCGTTCATGAGGTTATGGGAAGTGTTGGAATAGAAATTATTCGTCAACAAGATGAGTGCTGTGAAGATAGTATAACAATACTTATCATGACTAAGCCTGCTTACAGGAATTCCCAAAAAATTAAACTACAGAAATGTTTAATAGTAAGTAAATTTTAATATTTCTCAGAAACAAATTGGACTCTATGGAATTTAGTTCTGATCTGTGTTCTGTAAATTAATTTCATAGTCATTTTAAATATAACAATTAGAATATCAAGCTAAAATTTTTAAATCACTTTTGCAAAGTGATTCTTAAAATTATATAACAATAACATTGAAGATTCAATTAACGTTAAGTTAATGAAATCAGACTTCAAAAGCACTTTTTTAAAATTATTTTCGATATTAGTACTAAATTTCAGTAATTATCACATGCAAGTGAACTGCTACGCATAATGCATGACTTCCTTAAAAATCGATTCTTCGTATACGTAAGCCTTATGAAAAGTGAAACTCGAATAATATGCTTTGAAAAATAGACACACGAAGAAGCATTTTTGTTGCATAGGAGTCAATTTTCTGTCTGAAGATTTAGAAATCTTTTATATATTTCATGTTTGTCGATTTCGTAACTTTCTAACGTTTTTCGCCTTTTCTTTGTTGAAATATTCATGTACTTATATAATACACATAAGATTTGTTTTCAGTTCCATCTTCATATCAAAATGTTTGAGCTGCGATAAAGATGTTTAGCTGTATTCTTTTTCTTTATTTTATTTTAATAGCTTTGTAAATATTATAGTATGGAAAGTTGTAGCTCTACAACGTGATGCATTGGGTCAAAATACATCCATTATCAACGGAAATATATTAAAGTGTATCTCAGTACAACGTCTTGGCAATCATAATGCCTTATATTGCATGCACTATTTCTAGTCACATGAGTGTCCTTGTACTTTCTATCCAAAGACTCTGCTCCTAAAGAGTATTATTCCGAAAAATGGCAGCCGATGTGCATTTTAGCAAAGAATTCCTCGCTGCGATCAGACAGGGTGGTTGAAGTTTTCTGGTTTTACTCCCAGTAAACTCAAATTTGGGTAATTTTTCCCTATAAGTCCTTTAGAAAGATAAACAACCCCATATATAGGAGTTAAGCCAGACTTCTACCTATGGCGCTGCCTATCCCTTTACGACAGGAAATATTACCATCTTTAAATTTATTTTTTCAGTTCATTGGTAGTCTTAGATCTTACTAGTACTATAAAAATAATTTTAAATATTTAGCACCTCACACAAATGTAGGAGCGCACCGTATAATCTTGCGGGTTAGGCATTTTCTGTGTAAACAGGAAACCGTATATTCGTTCGAGATAGGCGTTGGCTACGTAAGCACCACACAATATTATTTTCGTTTTTTCCTTGAGTAAGTGTTTTCCTCCTTCTAGACATCTTAATAATATGAGATATACGTATAAAGTTTAAATAAAAAAGAAGGCAGAAATAAATTTCTTTTTATGTTAAAGCAGAAAACAAAAGTAATTTGAAAAAAAAAACGTTTCTGTATAGTGAAACTTAAAGCTTAAATAGCAGTGTCTTCTCGGAATGTCCGGAGGCCCCCTTCAATTTACTTTCGCATATTCTTTAGAAGATCTACCCCTGTTTCCTCGGGCAATATATGTTGTATATAGATTCTTTCTGGATACTGAATGTATTCAAGGAAGGACCGCGCAGCATTTTGTAAGATAATTTAGGACGGTCAGAGTATTTCCAGATGTAATTTTCGTTGAACTTATTGTAAATTTGACTTGTACCTAGTTTCTTTTTCGGAACTGAATAATTATGAACACGTGTACTGACAGCAAAGTACGAGGATGGTTAAAAAAATGGTTACAAGGGTAATAAAAAAATTATTTATTCACAATAGACATAAAATACAACAGGGAATTAAGAGGCATACTTGCCGATTACTTTTCCACATAAGCACCACATCTATATAGGCATTTATCTGAACGCAGGACCAACTTGTTTAACCCGGCTTGTTAGAAATCACATCCCTGCTCATTTAGCCAGTTCTCAGCAGCTGTTTTCACATCACTGTTCGAAGGGAACCTTGTTCCATATAAGTGTTTGGAACGCAGATTGGGTGCCAAATCTGGGCTGTATGGGAGATGGCTCCAGACTTCCCACTTGAACTTTTGCCCCAATTTTTGAGTTTTGCGAGCAGTATGGGTATTGTAATGCAGGAGGTTGACAACGTCACTCAACATGCTAGAGCGTTTGCATTGCATGGCCTCACGATGGCCCAGTGACTACTTCCCTTTTCCGAAATTGAAGGAACACTTATCTGGAACAAGGTTCTCTTTACATTGTGATGTGAAAACAGCTACCGAGATCTGGCTCAATTGGCAGAGACGTGATTTCTAACAAGCCGGGTTAAACAAATTGGTCCTACATTCAGATAAATGTCTAAATAGATTTGGTGATTATGTAGAAAAGTTATCGGCGAGTATGCCTCTTAATTCCTTTTTGTACTTTTTGTCTAATGTTAATAAATAATTTTTTATTACCCTTGTAAACTTTTTTTATTCATCCTCGTATCCTTGCTTCCCCACTAATTATCCAAGAAGGAGGAAAGGATTTCACTGATAGAAAGTGAGGAAAGAAACTTGTCTGCTTTGCTCTGAAGCTTTCAAAATTGTTACTATGGAAGAGCTTTTTACATTTGAGTGATGATAGTTGAAAATTCTTTCTATTACAATCCCAGAGATGTACGTTCTTTCGAGGCACTTGAAGAAAATGTTCTAAGTAACCAATTTTATGCTCCAGATGATACAGAGGAATAACGAACGGCAATACGAGTCGCGGAAGGGTCTCGGGGAATACTGAAGACTGTTGAGGGATTGTGGGACATATGTCGTCCTACCCTCTTGTGAAAAAGATAAAAGCAGAAAAAATTCTTTATACGTAAAATATTTTATTGTCGGATGATAGGGCATCATCCATGCATTTTTTAAGCTAAAATGTTTTTTAATATCCTCTTGAGATACCGTGACCATTTTAATGGACATTTGTGTTTTATTTCTAAGAAGTTCCTTTCCATTCAAAGACCTTAATTCCCATTGCCGAATACATCGGATGGTCCCATACTGTCATCAATAAATTATGTATAATTAATTATATTAATTAATATAAAATTAATAAATTAATTATATATATTGTTATATAATCCTTTTAAGAGTACTAATCTCGATTTTTATGAAAATTGGTCGAAAATTCCACCCTTGTGTCTTAAGAGGATATAGTGCCTCTTTCAAGTTTCAACGCTGAACCCGCACGAACATGCGGGTAACGAAATATTATGCCCAACGAGCAAAACTATTAATTCTTGATTAACATATTTTTCAATTTTTCTTTTATTCCAACATTAAATTAACGATTGGTATGTAAGCAATTAAAAATGTATTAATAATTACCTAATTACGACACATAAGTAATTCATATAATTAGCGCGCATTTGTTACCAACAGATTGAACGCAAGTATAATTGGAATATGGACTGTCTTTGTCGTCCTTTTGGAGAAAAATAGATACCATTGATATTCTGGAAACCAGGACAGTTAATCCTATCCAGTATTTGTTACATGGACCTACTCAGGAAGCAAAAATGCTAGCAAATGTCTAACCCACATGATTTATACTGGGCTCGGTCTTAAAGGGCTAGTTGTTTCAAGGCCTGTTTGACTAGAAGAACACGTAACACTTCTCTTTTTAGAGGAGTCCTTGAATAGATATTCTAGACTTAGTTGGATTAAAATCGCCTCCACAACCACAATTTCTAACGTTAACCGAGCATTTGATACACATCTTTAGTAACGATTTTGAAATGAATATTTTTAAGAGGGTGATGCGAATAAGCTTTGCGTAGAGTAAGCTTGTCTTCCTGTGCATAAAATTACAAGGATTTCCGCATAGTTATCCATGTTTGATGTATATTCTATTGTAATGATCATTCCTAAGCTCTTAAAAATTATGATTTAAAATTTAATATGCATGTTTCTATTGAGTATAAACAAATGTAAAATATTAGAACATGAAGATCATTTTGCGGAAGAACATTTGTCTTCATAGTTTTACACAAAATTAAATTTTCTAGCTTGAGAAACGAGAAGATGGCATCCCTCAAGACTATCGCGTTTTTTCTAGGCAACGTATCATCTATTAAATTTTGTCGTGGGCTCCACAGAGAATTTCTCGGTAGAAATGCAAATCAACGTCACAGGAATTATTTTTAAAAAGTACCTAGAAATATTTTGTCCAGTTTCTGATCCCCCCCCCAAGTCAATTGTAAGCATTTGTCGTCTTTTCCCAATTTAAGAAGAAAATTTCGGGAAGATAAGATTTGTGTTAGATTTTTATCACAAGAATGTGTCAAGAAACTCCTTGTGTGTACGGAAATTAAGATTATACAGTATTACAGGATGATTTGCCAGCAACTGAAATTATAGATGAGGTTAGTGACGTAGTGAGTGAAAAAATAATAATAGCCAATTAAACTCACAATATAGGTACATAAAATCTGCAATGTAAAAAATTTAGTCATTAATTTTAAAAAGATCCATTCAGTTTTTTAAAGATTACTGCATTTTGATATTATTCACTCACATGGTTCCTGGAATCAGCGATTCTGTTGGTGGTAATACGAGAAAATGTTGGTTATGAATTTCTGGCCGTCATTGTCAATCACTAGAGTGTACCTGTGAGCAAAAATTCCCGCTGGTACAATTTCACTTCATTCTATTCATAACCATGACTTATAAGATAACAGAAACCAAAATATACAAATAAATGATGTAGTATTTAGGTAAGGAAGTTCTAGATATGTTGTGATATTGTCATAGGTTATGATCTAATTATGTTTCAGAAATTAATTGCCATTTTCTGTAGAATGGCAATTCGGTGAAATTGGGCCTGGTGAGATTAAAGTGCGCCTACAAAGCTTTTTTGCATACAAATGAAATCGACTGATTAACATTGAATGTCAGCAACTCATAACCATGACTGAAATTCAACAGTTTCCCGTATTACCACCAATTAGTAGTAGGGGAGACCAGGGCAGGTTTACACACTTTTTAAACTTTTATTTTTCTATTTTAAGGCTTTAAAGTATTTCTCACATTTTCATTACCAATTAATTAGTTAGACTTTAAGGCATCTAGTTTATATTTTTAAATACCTTAAATTATTATATTTTTGTAATTATACCATTTTCTTTACCATTATGTCACCTGTGTAAACTTGTCCCATAACCGGGCAAGTTTACACATTGTCTGGGGCACGTTTACACACCACCAAAAATAATTAAATAGAAGGCTTACAGTTATTAAATTACAACAAATTAAATATAAAGAAACATAGTTTATTGCAAAAAGAACATAATAGATTATAAACAATTACGGTGAATCCTAATAGTTTTCAAAATCACCCTCACAATTTATACAAACAAAATATTTTCAATTGCCATCCGTAATACAGTCCTCATGAGCCCACCTCTTACACGCGGTGCATTGTACCCACTGTTCGCCAAAACTTGATTTTCGTATGGATTTAAACGGTAAATACGCAGATAATTTTCATCGTCATGCACTTTATCAGAATCAAAAGTTTTCTTGGTTTTTGTGTCTTTTTACGATCAACATTTCCCAAATTTTCTTTCAGGACAAGGTTTTCTTATTTTTAAATTTTTTTTATCCACACTGTTTTTTTCTTTATTATAACGTGTTCTAGTGGAGTTTACTGACTGAGACATAGTATGATGGGTTGATGCTAATTTCCTCTTTATTGATTTCTCCTTCTCTATTTGTAAAACATTAGGTGTATCTATAAGAATTAATGTTTGCATTTTTTTTTCCTACCTCTGTTACTTCTTTTATTTGGCCCTGCTTTTTAAAATGGCCTCACATCTTCAGGTGTTGGAATTATAATGCAAGTGCCACTTGTGCCAGTTCGAACAAAAAATGGCGATGGAGCAAGTTTACACACTGTGTAAACCTGCTCCATGCGCTATATGTAAACTAGCCCCATCGCCATTTTTCGTTATAACTCAGAATATAAGCTTTATTCATAATAATAATAATAATAAACTAAATAGCTTAAAATAACCACAAAAGAACAACCTAAGAGGATAATCCATAATAAGTTTTAATATCCTAATATTACGAGCTCTATTAAAGCCAATAAGTAAGGGTAAAAATTTACTCAACTGGTAAAAAATCAGAAAAAGTTGTCCACTTCACGGTCTACTTTCAAGTCTGACTCCAAACTGGAGTGAGTATTAATAGAGTCCTAGACACTTCTTCTGAAATGACATGTGGCGCCCCTTGACCAATGGTATGTTAAATATAAGCCTTGTGTAAACTTGCCCCGGTCTCCCCATTATTCTTGTCTCACTGTTAATTTGTAGTGTACACCTATGTACAAACGTTCATGGTGTAATTCCCATTTTAATGAAATAATTTTAACGAAGAACAAATTAAATAATTTTTCATTCTAACTAGTACAAATTTATCGCACAAAAGCAATCTTTCCATCCAAGTGAAAAATTTTAAAAGAATACCAATGCGATTCGCATTTTAAGAAATCCCTTCAAAAATTTTATTTTTTTTAATTGTTAGAGTTATAATAAAGAGTTAATACTATAAAATAAACGGAAATTTCAATTGTATAAATAACAATACTAATTGAAAGCAAGAAAAATTTTATTGTGCGTTCCGATGTCTTTTCTAGAAAATTTATAATAGGTGTTTTTTCAAACATTTTTTTCTAGAAAGTACTATAATCCTCCACGAACTCGCACTTTTAGTTCTTGCTGTGTATTTTTATATGAAGAAAGCGACTCCTTGCTAATATGGGCAACACTAATAGTTGATATTGATTCTAAGAGTGTATTTTAAAGTAGAATCTCTTTAGTCTGCAAGAATTAAATCCAAAAATAGGTTTAAAAAAAGTGCATTGCGATGCTACATCAAAATATAGTGAAGAGGCTCAAGAATGATAAGTTCCAGAGAATACTCGTTAAAATGTCGCAAAAGTAAAGGAACTACATTTAAAAATAGAATGGAAAATATTTCTTTAAGCTGTATAAATAATGGAAAGCGTTATTTTCAGGAAATGCTCCTGAGGATAAAAAGTTATCTGCAGGCACTGTACCTACGAATAGAACTTTATTTACAGGTACTGTATCCTACGAATAGAACGTTATATACAGGTACTGTACCTACAAATAGAACGTTATTTACAGATACTATACCTACGAATAGAACGTTATTTACAGGTACTATACCTACGAATATAACGTCATTTACAGGTATTATACATCTCTTCGATTTAATTTTTCTGCTATAAGTGTAACTTAAAGGTCCTCGAAACTCATATTTATGCTTTTAACAGAACTCTTGTAAGAATGGAAGTTAGAATAGGAGTTATTTTAAATTTCATGATAATAAATTAGGTTCGGGAAAAGGCGTAAAATCAAATAATATATTGATTTTAAAGAATAAATTAAATAAAAAAATTAAAAATAATGAAATTTTATAATTTATTAGTCATGCATCCGAAAGGAAGAAACAGACACCTTATGAAACGCCTAGGATCTAACTCGTAACCTCCCGATCAGAACAATTTTGATGCTGCATTTGTACCGTCCTTAGAAATCTGCTGGTCCAGCATGTGAACCACACTTAAAAAATCTTTGCTACAGCACCTGTACCATCTTTAAAACACCTGCTGCTACAGCAACTATATAACCCTAGAAATAGGCTGATCGAAATGTCTCCTTTTATAATAAAGTCAATTCGCATGTCATCACAGTCATATGACAAACGTAACTGCGCATGCCATTTAGCATTTATCTGCACGTTGTCTTACAATGCGCTACGACGTGAAGTTCCTTTTTCCGCCCTCATAGTTCTCTAAGTATTCCATAATTAAATTGGAGAGGAGCGTTTTGCGTGTGCTGTATGAGTATGAATGGAACCATTGCCAGTTTTCAGTTTTTGATCAAACTAATTCATTTTCTTGAAAAAATATTTCAGCTTATTATTTAATTAATCCTCGTAAAAAATAATTTGCGAACGGTATGTACAGAAATCATTCGACCCACACTTGGATCTTAATATAATTTCATAGATAAGAATTTAATCCTTTTTGGGAGCAAACGGAAATCCTTTACTTGAATTAACAAATTCATGCGATTAACTCGAATCTTACCATATACATTACTGTTGCATTGGCGTTTGAAGAAATTCAAAGTTACTTAATTATCTTATACGACTACTCACATCTTAAGCACCCTCCGGGAACGTTTCAGCTAAGAAATTACTGATTGCTAATTTAATATGAATTGTTAACTGTAACTGTTACCAAGTCAAACAGATTGAGCAGTACATAATTGTTTAATAAGTATATAAATAATTTCGATAAGAAAATCTTTGATTTAATAAAACTTAACTAATGTGTTAAACATTACACTCTTGATAAAATTATCGCAGAATAGTTCTACCTAACTGAGATATACTTAATTGGCAAATAGTTTAACTAAGAGTTAAAATATTTCATTGCTTTAACACGTTAATAGCTTTTATTATTTATAGGATAGTTTATATACATTATTTACTATCTATTGTAACAGTAATTAATGACAAATATCGGAACAGGATTAAATTAGGGAACTTAGGAAACCAGAATTAAATTTCTGCTCCCATTGAATGGATATTCAGAAGTACAAAGAGCTACAATTTGCAACTGATCCATAGAAATTATCCATTAATTATGCAACTGATTTATCGAAATTACTCTTTATTAGAGATCGTGAGAATCTTAGACAGTTTTCCTTTTTTACCATCTTTGCACACTTTTATTTCACCCGATTTGCTTCATGTTTTTAAAGATAGAATTTTTTTAATTGATTTTTCGCTATTTTCCTGATATGCTAGAATTGTGAAATGTATAGTTGTTTATTCCCAATGAATATGCAATATTTTAATAACTTCAGAACCCAACTGTAAGTGAATCTACTATTATTAATTAAAATATGCTTACTTACGAATGACACCATGTGGTGGTAAATTTGGGAAAAGATGACTTTAAGATTTGATAATATTGTTACGATTCGGACGGGTTCGTGGATTGAATGGACTTTAGTCAAGACGGCACAAATAGAAATTATTTACAGCTGTATTTACAAATATTTACAGTTGACAGAGAAAAAACAATCCAGCCTTTAAAAGACTACAACTGTTCGAATCAGCTGACAGCACGGTAAAAGCTCAAAACAATACGCCGCAAAATGGCTTAGTCACTCGTGTAATTCAGCAGCCTCGTCACCGACGAACGCGAGTTACGCTCACTCGATCAAAGCGAAACAGCAACTGAACTTATCGCCTAAGAGTTTGATTACTGGGGCGCCTAACTCCCGTTAGGGAGCTTACCCCCAATCCGGCAAGGACTTGTTAAGACATGGCTTTGCGATACAATAGCCCTGAACTGGAGTAGCAGCTGATGAGAGATGAGAGAAGCGTCTGGCGTAGCGTCAAAGTCGGCAGCTGGGTAAGAAATGGGATATCAGAGGAAGGAGTCCGTATATATGGTTAGGTGGGGAGCCAATGAGAGTGAGGTCTTGACGGTGGGTGGAGCCTGGCTGGAACTGGATGAGAGATGTCAGGACACGATAACGGCAAGGAGCACTTTTTAGTTAGCAATTCCTAACAGTAGTTTAAATTTTTCTTGCTTGTTATGTGCTTTTTCTAGTTTTCTACTTATTTCTAGGGTTGGGGAATTCATTGAAAGCTTCTTTGATAATTTTGAGAGCGGTTACAAGCTCTTGAAGTTCGAAGATATCATTGTTGATGTTAGCGTTGGCTGAGGTAGTTTGGTTAATACTTGGGTTTGAGATGGGGGTTTTAGGAATGTTAATTTTAAGTTTTTGGGCATAAGTTGGTTTAGTGATTTGGGTAGTTAATTTCGGGGACATCGGTCAGCCCTTCCAGGAGGCGAGGTGTCCGCTTTCCTTGATGTTTATAGATTTCGGATTGTCTATTTTTGTTTTAATATTACAATCACGCGTTTCATGATTACCTTCGCATATAATGCAACGAGCTTTAAATTGGCAATTTCTTGCGCTATGGTGAAAATTAGAACATTTGAAGCATATCGTAGCAATATTTTTCTTCCTATAAGGTTCGATAGTGACTGAGAGTAATTGAATGGTTTTGAGGTTATATATGCTTAAGTGGTTTTTGTTTCTGCTAACTTCTATAAGAAAATGAGGGTGGAGGATTTTTAATCTGTAATTTTTTAGTTGTCTTATCCTTATGATTCTCTCTGCTTTCAAGGATAGTCTCTGCTTCCAAGGATAGTTTTGAGCTCTTCTTTACTTTGATTTAGTGGGAGTCTTTTTATAACAATTTTGAGCCGCCTGTCCTCATAGGCTTCTGAGAGAATAAATTCTTTATCATTTTTTGAAGATATTCGATAATGTTTAATCTATTTTCTGGGGAGGAAGCCTGAATGCTGATGAATCCGTTTATTAGTTTAATTACAGTTTCAGGGAACATTCTGTTTATTTCCTGAATAGTGAGGTTATAGTTTGTCTCAAGTTTCAGATTAATTGTGGGGGTTTGTTTAGTTTGCTCTTCAGTTTTCGAATGGTTTTCGCTATCATTATCGATATCCATGAAGGTTTGCAATTTATTCTCAGTGCTAATTTCAGGTGTTAAGACCTTATCTTTAATTTTTGCAGCTTTTCTTGGTGATACTATTTTAAAGCTATCTTTAGGGGGACGTGCTCCTTACCTTTCCAGGGTGATGCACACAAGCATCTTTAGGACATGTTCCTATTCTCAGGATCTGATCTTCTAGCAGTTCAATCGCGTTCTGGTACTCCATTCTTTCCATAGTTAATTGAATGCATTCAGGGGAGTTTCCTTGACACTTTTCATGAAGCAGATCAATTTCATCTAAAAGTTTTCAGTGCCTTTCATCCAGGATCTGCAATTTGCGATCTTTAGAGGTCAGTTGGTGACAGATTTCATCCGGGCCCCATGTGAGGCAGTGCCGTTTGTTGCTCAGAGGGGTGCTCGCGACAGCTAGTGCAAAAGTTCTATCATAAGATTCTGCTGCTCTTGCCATGGCATCTTTGAACTCGAGAGCCATAACGACGAGTTCAGAAAAAAATTGAACTTATCGCGATTGCAGCGAAGCTTTATTTACACTCTGGAGTCTGCCGAACGTTCTAGAAAAAGGTAGAAATTTCGTGATAACAAGTTGCCAAATATGCCGCCAAACTTTGGCGCCATAAACATCGCCAAGTCGTTGAATTCCAGAATTCGTAACAATATCTATAATGTTGAATTGCGCAATATATTAAAGACTAAAAAGTTGAAAATAATGAGAATAAAAAAAATTAAAAACAAGCTTTTATATCTGCATTAAAATGTGGAAAGAATTTTTATAAGACAATTTGGCGGTCAAAACAAAATCGTAAAAACGCGAGGCACTGAAAACAATACGATAATTAAATTTAGCCACTATAAGTATCAACAGAAAGAAAAATTTTAAACATCTATTTAAATTAAAATTTATAATGAATGTGATTAAAATTCTAATTTAATATGAGTATTTATATCAGTGTTTCACACTTTTATGATTTTTGCCTGACCTTCAGATTTTTGGTGAGAAAAGACATTTTCTACAATTTAGTACACAATTAAAAACGCCATTTTTTAAAAATATCTTTGTTATTCGTTTCTTCCATCGGCGGCACCGTGAGTTCACGGATGAGAAGCCGCCGGATAAGTAAGCGGGTTCCCGCTTCGCTGGTGGGTATAGCAATGATGTGAGGCTGAATTACCTCCCCTCTGATGACGGGGCGTGCCTCCTTCGGGGGGGGCGTGGCCGGTTATGGTTACTAGTACTCCGACCTTAGTTCCCGACTTCTGTCGCAGCGCCAGTCATTCCAAAGCTCCGGATGTCTAGGCAGGACGGCGGTGATTATGTTATTTGTTTCCCAAAGTTCTGAGATGCACACCAGGAAGATTCAGCTTTCCTATGATCACCAGTCTTTTCACTACAGTTCTGTATACAGGGATTTTTTACTTCTAAGAATGCATCATATTGAGATTTTTCATTTCATAATTTCTTTAAATACACACGATTGCGAAGTTTGTTCGTAATTTCTTTAAATTTGGAGAAATATGACAACACAGCTATTTATTTCATACAATTATATACCCTAATTTTGAATAAACTGCTCACATTTTATAATTAAATTCAATTTACGATTCCAAAACTGCACACCAGTAATTTAGATCCATTTCGAGAAATTAAAGTTCCCGGCCCTAAGGAATTATACCTGTAACTAATATATTATTCATTCTCTAACTTTTATATAAATGAAAGAATTTTTAGAATTAAGAAATGGGAATGAAATAGTAGCTAAACTTATATAGCTAAATTATTGTCTGAATTCACAACAATGAAAGTATTTTGTAATTTATGAAACATTAGGCTGGATTTACTTCTCATATTTTTCAAGTTTAATTTGTGGTGTACGTTGTGGAATAAATTTATTAAATTCTGAATTGCTTTATAAAGTTGAGCAATTTATCAGTTTAATTTAGAGCAAATGAAAATAACACACAGTGGGTTTTGAATACGCATTCATTAATTAAAAATGGTATTTCACTGAAATAACTACGAAAATGTCTTTATTTAACATTCATGGAACGTAATTAAAATTGCTTATATTTTAAATATGTGAGTGAATAGTTGTTTTAACTGGACACTTAGGCTTATTACTTAAGTTTCAACCTACTCAAAGTTATTTTTTATTCGTTTAGTTGGGTTTTTTTTATTTTAAATTTTTATTAAATGCACTCTGACATTTAAACAAACAATGAAAAAAAATGTGAAAACGTTGGTGTATTAACATATAGTTACTAGATTTTTTTCATTGAATTTTTTCTGTAAAATACCAAAAGTTATTCATGGTAATTAAAGTTTTACTTAGAAAATTTTCTTTATAATTAAGCATATCGAATAAAAATTCATGCAGTGAAAATTTTTTTAAAACAGAGTACATAAAAATCGAATTCGCTGCTTGTACATGAAATGATGGAATGCCACAAAATACTTTTCGAAATAATTTTATGATTCTTTTTTTCGAAGAATGGAGAAGCATAAGTTATGCAATTCTATGAATGCTCTATGTCCCAAGCTTCGCAATTGTGTGTATTTTTATAGGTGTTTAACTGAAATTGAGACTTTTAAAGTTCTCAAGCTTCTCTACCTGTTCAGATTCAGAAAACGAATAGCGAATTCGGAAACTTGAAATTCTGTAATTTTAATTTTTTGCGTCATATGTAGATTCTTTGAATAGAACTCACCATGATAATTCATTTTGAAGACTAGCATAACACATCTTTGAAAAAAAAGCTTGGTGTGGTTCTTTTATGAACTCAGTATTTTATCACAGTTATTTGGTATAGCTTCTTTAGCTCTCCATGGCATTAAATTGATATAATTTTTGATAGATAAGTTCAGCTTTCAAAAAGCAATGGAATCATTTCATGTTTGTATGATACACGTAAAATGCCTCGCAAAAAATTAGTTTTAGAATCCATTGTGCATCCTGCAGTAGGCGGGAAAATGTGACGCCATAGCATAATGTAATGTGGTAAGCAGTTAGACGTTAAATTACATTCTTAATTATGTTTGTAAGGGGATTGTAACGTCATGCGAATTCAGTTCATCAACCTTGTTCCAAAACGCGTTTCTCTCGAGGCTTTAGAAAATTTTAAGTTTTACCTTAGTTTAGTTATATTAACTTCCTGTTTTGTATCAACACGAGGTCTTTTTTTGGGACGGATCTCGTAATTTTAAACCGCGGTCAGTTGGGGAGGACGTCACCTGAGATGACACCCCTCTCTAAGAGTGCATACCACACCAGCGGGAGGACGATTTGCCCCCTATGCGTGATTTAACGTGCAACGGGCCCACATGCACGGTGTAAATTCAGTCGAACTTGAAACTGTCCAGACACGAAGCCGAGACCTTACCATTGGGCCACCGTGGTCCTTAGTTTGTTTTAAAAATTATTCATCTGATGTGATTTTTCTAGCTACCTTTTAAACGAACAACATTTAAAAGTTTCATGCATTACCTGCAAGATAATCGTTTTAAAAATAAATTTAATTTTTTGAACCTATACTCCACTTTATGTGATGTTTATATTTATTTTAATAATAAATGTTAACTATTAATTTATTTTAATAATAATAAATTTAATAAAAACATTTTCTTTAAATCACAGTTTTGTCAGCGTACTAATAAGTTGAATTTTTTTAAAAAATCATAATATTCAACCTTCTTAGATTTTAAATTTTAATTCATTTTTATAAATATTATGGAATATATTAATCAATTTTTCGCTACTCTCTACAAGGCTGCTCCATTTTTGCGGAATCAAAATGTTATTAAATTAATCGATTAACTAAAACCTTAATTCTAAAAATGTTAAAATAATGTATCGTTATCGAAAACATACAAGTGTACAAAATTTGAAAACTTCAGCACATCATGAAGCGAGTAAAAAAGAAGCGAAGAAAATTCCGTCTTTACAAATATGACCCAACTAAAGTTAAATAAAAGTGTGTAAAAAAAAATTGCCTTCTCTGATGCTTACTGAAGTTTCGAAGTTTATTATCGGAAGAAGGTGTAATTTAATATTATCATGACAATGTAAACCTTTTATGTTGAAATTGAAGAAATAAGTTTTGCTTGAGTATGTTCTTAATCACAATCGATATATATAAAAGAGAAAAGTATGTCTGTTCATTTCATTTGTTCTTCATGCACGCCCACACCATTGAACTTACGGGGATCAAATTTGGCACAGTGATAGATTAGCACAAGAGGGAGCCAATGCCGTAAAAATTATTTTAAAATTCGAATTATATTTTTGTTTATTTAATTTTAAGTGGTGAATTCGGGCGTTTTTTGTCTATTTTCGCGAGTTTTCTGCATTTATTCTCATTGTAGACCGATAATTTTTATATCATTGTAAAGTGCAAAATTTCCTAGTCGCAATAAAAGTAATTTGAAGCTTCTGCGTAGTTTTCCTGATTTTTATCAAATTTTCTGAAGAAAATAGTCAGTTTTCCTGAAAAAATTTCAATTTTGAATTTAAATTTTCTGCATCCGACGTTCTAATTTCATTATCTTTTTCAAACTTTTTGAGGAAATAACTGGAACATTTCCCCTGATTTAAAACAAGAACGGTTAAACTATCTTTTCCCTTGTTAAAAGATTTTTGCTCGATGAGTCCCTTCTTTCTACGTTCTTCTTTTTCAAGGTCGCGTGTTTTCTTCCCAGTATGCATTTCGCATCGGTGACGTCATATGTTCTCGATCGTTTGATCGACCATTTGATTTGCTTTTTTGTCGAGGGCTATTTTGGGACGGACCTCTTATTATTGCACCGGTTAGATGACAAGGACGACTCCTGAGCCCCCCTCTGGAAACTTAGTACCACACAAGCAGGACGACGTTTTACCGTATGATTTATTATGCGTATGATTTAACCTGCAACAGGTCAACGTTAGCGGCGGATTTTCAGTGGAATCGGGTTTTGCTCCTGGAACCCTCCGATCCCGAAACCGAAATCTTACCACTAGGAGGCGGCACTTCATCGCTGAGAAGAGTTGGGTTTCACAAGATCAAAGGTGATAGTATAGTTAGCACGAGTTCTCGTATAGTTAATACCTTCAAAAACAATCTACACCAGATCTGCCGAAGGCGAATAGATCGTTTTGCAGCAGCAGGTGTGTATTGCGTTACTGGAGGACTTGCAGTTTTTCTTATGCGAATAAACACTTGCCTGAGGTATATAAGCAGAGTAGAAAGTTCCGTGAGATTAGACGCTCCGGGACTACAGAAGCGAATGAAGGTGATATAGTAACTCTGCTCTAAGCATTAGGGTTAGTTTTTCCTCTGTTGTTCAGTCACATTTCCGTCTTCTAGAGTTAATTCAGTCAAGCTCGTTCCGATTTTCCCTGATTATTTGCCTTATAGTACAGTTTCAGTGACTAAGTTAAATTTAGTCACTTAGTCATTGTCATTATGACATAGTCAAGTCTTAATAACATAGTTCAGTTACAGAGTCAAAACCCTATATAGTCAAGGTTCAGTTTCTTAGTATTAATTTAGGCAAACAGAATACACATTTTTGCTTTGAATTTGTGCCATAGTTAAGGTTAGATTTATTGCCAAGTTAGTTACCTTAGTTTAACTAGGAATTTTGAGATATTTCTTTAATTATAATAGAAATTTCATTTATCTGTGGTTCATTGAATTTTGATTGTGAATAAAACTTGACGCTACATAAACATTCAGAAGATTCTTTTGACATGGAAACTAACATAATATATAAATCTCTAGGAAAACAGCTCCAATAAAAATAACATAAAAATGAGAGTAATTATATTTGGTTCGGGTTTTTTTAGTGCTATCTGTCTTTTATCAACTGTTTCTAAAACAGATGGGCTGGCTGATGTTTAACTTATGCAATGCTAATTTTGTGAGTTTTCTTTTCGAAATACTTGTTTTTCAGAAGAAAAGTGCAAAAAAAAATCTTTCAAAGGTAATTTTGATCATTTATTCATTTTTGAATTGTGAACCAAAAGTTGCCCACTAAGTCATTGAATAGTATATCACATCAAAGGGTAAATACAAAACGCACAAGATTTATAAAAAGGAGATTTTTTTGAGAATCTTGAAGAAGAAAAAGACAGCGAAATCCGTCTTGAGAAATGTTGTTCTTTCTATATGTTAAGGTTGCATCTATATCTATATGATGCATGTTTATGAAATCTATTCAAGAATATTAATTTGAAAATAAGAAGAAAGATTAGTTAGACTTAATAATTAATTTCATTTTAGTACATACAGAGACTATAGGGATAAAGGGAAAAAGAAACGAAAAACAGGAGTCATTCCCTTTCGAAAAAGTCTTTTAATTTCGACTTAGAAGTCCATTAAATGCTTTAGAAATTCTGTGATATTCGTATAATAATTTTAAATTCTAAGTTTCAAAGGATTATTGTTTGATTGAGAGGGTAAAATTCTTGTTTTGAAGCTTCTAGTAATGATTTCCGTTATTTTCAACTTCTATCCAGTGATTAAATTTATGATAAAGCTATCATACCCTTCTCCAGATTTCTACTTTACGCAAAGTGAGAATATTTGGATTTTGGTCATAAATGACATAATAAAATATTTATTACACTTTTTTCCTAAATATGGATTTGTATCAATCTGCCCCATACTAGGGTTAGATTGATACACACGGAAATATCGAAAATAATGATGGTTAATATGTCTGGGTTAAAAACAAAATTTGTTTTATCAATAAACTTCATATTCCAAATCAAGGTTTAAAAGTCTAACAAAGTAACAAACTTTCATTTTAATCGAATTTCAACACTTTTAATGAGACGGAAATATTGAAACAATAATGCCTCAGAAAATAATTTATCTCTACAAATAATAAAGGAGAATGTGTCTGTGTGTGTGTAAAAATACTTTCGAGGGAGGGAATGTGAGCCTAGAAGCCGTTTTTGGAAATTTTAATTAATTAAAAATGAAATTAAATTTTCGCTTTCTTCCTTGATGACTCACGAAAATAATATAGCACAAAAATAATTTTCACACCATCTGAAAATACAAACAATGATCTTTTCGATGATATTAATTAATTTTCCGTACATTTTTTTCCAATTTTAAGAAATTCGAAAAAAAAAAATTAAAACTTAATTTACAACGATACTTATCATTTTTTTCAATGAAATACAAACCGTTTTCATTGTTTAAACAAATACTTAATTGCGTGTTTCTCTTAGATAGTTCATTTTTACATTTTTTCCCATTTCTGAAGACAATTTTGCGAAGTAGTTGCTGTTAAGGAGCATTGATACACGCAGAAAATGTGTATCAATGTGTCCCGGCGTCAACTGCATCAATTTTCCCCAAGAGACTTTTTTACTTAAAACAAGTGGTCACCCAAAATCAACGCCGAAAAACCTCAAAACTTAATATAATTCAGAAAAATAAATGTTTTTTTCTACCTTTGGTGAAGATTCCCTGGCAGGTAAATGTAATTAGTTAAAGCAATCATACAACACGTACTTAGAGTAAAATTTACTTAGACAAAAAGATTAGCTGTTTGATTCATTTATAAATTAACTTTTGTCTTACCATGGCCGAAAAATATACCGTGTGCTAAGGGTTACAGTGGCATATATATAAGGGAATGTGAACATCTTGAGCCATTCCAATCATCGAAATGTATGGACTGTATCAATGCTCCCATGTATCAATATATCCCAATTCCCCCTGCATCATCCATTCCTCATGGATTGAAAAAAATTGCGAATGACGCATACCGTTACTCAGTTTCATTGGCAGATAGTTGCAACTATCGGCTTGATAAAGAATTGAAGAAAACTTGTGAAAGTGAAAATTTACCATATAACATTAAAATAGCCTATTATTGAACAGGATTATTAAATTATTTAAACTCAGCGTTGTACGTATTATTAACCTTTACTTAAAGGCAGTGGTGAATCGTCCTTTTGGGCTGTGGAGTTGCAGAACTCACTAAAATTATCTTACAAATTCCCATTTTCGTTTTTATTCTTATTTGCTTACTTCTCCATTCCGAGAGTTTGATTATCAACTAAAAAGATAAAAACCAGAAAAAAAGACAGAAAATGAATGAAGAACAAGACAGACATAGGATATGGCTGCACACCGAATATTTTGGGAAAGTGCGAGAATTCGCTCATTGCCCACAACTAAGTGTTATCATGGGCTATGGCGAATAGATATCCTTTTTGTCTTTGAACTTAGCAAGAACTGGATTTTCGGAAACTCCTGTTTGGCGCTAGGCCAACTAATGTTATTATTTTATTTTATTTTTTCTTTCTTTATTTCCCTCCATTCAGTCTCACCCAAGATTCGCCTTCGCGCTCTTGATTTGTTTTTCTTCCATTTCTCTTTCAATGGATGTTTTTAGGCTTCAGATTCACTTTCAGGTTGCCACAACGTGAACTTGGCTGATTTCGCTTCTCATTTATTTGTTTTCTATTGTTAGAAGTCAGTCATCGTAAAAAGATACGACGGTAATTTTCTAAAATGCAATTTAGATAATTACAACTACAAGTTTGGGCTATTTAATGGTAAAAATATTTTTGAAAAATAGTATTTCAGTTCTATTCTAGTAATATTTTTATTGCACTGATTATTTCTGAGCAGATGAGCTGTCACTAGATGAACTATTTTATAAATATTTGAATTATTGTATTATATGACTATTTTGTAGATTTAACAAGAGTTGACAAATACATTGTTATTTCCTGATTCCGCCCTTTTAATTACTTATTGAAATATGTATATTATTCATGAAATGTACGTCGAAAGAGTTGATAAAACAGCTGTCAGAGGTTTGGAAAAGTGGTATAAGTCAATAAATTTGCCGTCTTATATTTCAGTAAATTTTGCAGATAGAAGCATGCAACTGTGCATATGAATATATGAATGTAAGAGAAATATTATACTAATTGAGATTTTTTATCTATGGGGCATAAGAAAAATTTAATTTTTTAAGCCTTTTATTGTCAATCAATTCCCTTAGAATCCAAAGTGTTTTCAGACATATTCTCACCTTATCCGATGAAATTTTTTAATTGGAAGTATATGTCTAGGATCAATATTTAAGGAAATAAACGCTTGTTCCACTTTTTCGGGATACCCTGTATATTCTTTGTTCAACTGTAAATGTCTCTTGAGCCTGCTTGTAGTAGTCCATGGTACGACGTTACTAAATATGTGGAAACTGTTACAATCAACGACATACCGCCACTAACGACTTTATTTGATTTCTCTTATTATACACAGACAACACTGGTAGTTACTACCAGAGAAATCAGAGAAAGAGAGAGTTTTACCAAGAGTAATAACGCCGCTAGAGACTCAGTCCTACATAAAAATGCTATCAATAAAACAGAGAATTATAAAGGATCATATTTTCAGCTTAATTAATATTAACAGCTTAGCATAATTAAATTATTTAAAAATATAGCATAGTATTGCTGAAATGATCAGCCAAAAAAACTACATTTCCGATAGAAAAGTTTACAGCCAGAGAATTTAATCGTATTTAAAAACGTTCCAAATATCATTGATGCTCCATTAATTCTTTTCTTTACGAATCGATAGGAAGTATCCTGTAGAGTATTTCATTTAATACTGTCTAGTGGATTATAACGCTAATGACGAGCATCTTTAATGTTTTGTGACCATGTCATCGACAGAAGAAGACCGCTGCAATCGGAATAGACTGTTAAGAAAACTTGAGCATTACTTCATCCCTTCGATATGAAAAAACTTAAGCAATATTTCCTTCTTGATACGAAATGATAAGCTGAATAAACTTTGGACGGAATTAATCTCAGACGGCTGTCCATCAAAGGCAAACAAATAAGAGTGATAAAACAAAAGAATTGAAGCCATTGTTGAAGCCTAGCCATCTTAAAGATGGCTAGACAAAGAATTTCCTAACCATAAGAGTATTCAACTTCGAACGAGCGATTTATTTCGTCGGTATTTTTAAATTGTGGGTAGCGACTCTAAATGCGGGTAATGGCGGCTCATTAGCTCAGAAATGATGAACATATTCATTAAATATATATAAATATTATACAGAAAATATTTATCGAGAGAATGCAATTAAGAAAAAACTTTTAAAAAGAGCTTTACTTCTAAATAGCCCAAAGTTTTTAAATATAATTATCTGAAATGTATTTTAGAAAATTATCGACGCATCTTTTTTCTATAAGTGACTTCTAACAGAACGAAACGAATTTGTTTTAAAGCAAATTAGTTTCTGTAGGGGCAAAGGAAAAGCGAAACTATATCCAAATAGTAGGTCACGAGAAAAAGCGAAAAAAAAATCAAGAGAGCGAAGGATAGGCTTGGATAAAAGTGGGAAAAAAGCAGCATAAATCAGTTAGCCGTGCTTCAAATCTGGGCCGCAGCCAGACATCCACCAAACTGAAAGGATAGAAACTTAAGTTTTTGCCTTTCGAAGCGTCAGTTAGCTAATGCTCAGTGAAATAATTTCGATGCTTTCGAGGGTTGTTTGATTAGCAGCCTCGACTTGTGTGTCTCCAACCTTATTGACCCATTTTCTGTCTTCTTTCTTTGCTTTAATAATTTGTATTTCCAATAATCAAAATAAATACAAAGGGTATTGCAGCTCTGCTTCCTTAATGGACGAGCCATGACTAGTTGCGTGGAAAAATAATACTAAGGTCCTGAAAAATCTGACAGGGTATTTTTTTTAATATTCTTCAACATTTTAAAACCAAAATAGCTAAGAAAATCGACTTGATTTAAAATAGTTCATTGACTATTAAGAGTGCTCTCCCCTCGACTTTCGCTTATATATATCTTCGTTTAGTGTCGCAATACAGTAATGAAAATCGAGTGTGTAATCCGGCCCCTTTCACGTTGACCAATTGGCCCCAAAATTTGATTTACCGATTCAATATCAAGATCGCATAATTAATTTTATTCATCTTGCTTAATTTAGTTATATTAATGTCCCGTTTTGAAGCAACACGAGGGCTATTTTGGTACGGATCTCGTAATCTTGAACCACTCTCAGACGACGAGGACGACATATGAACTGGCACACTCTCTACAAACTTCCGCACCACATCAGCGGGAGGACGTTTGGCTCCCTACTTATGATTTAAATTGCAACAGGTCTACAAACTCGGCGGATCTTCAGTAGAATCAGGTTTCTTACATGGAACCCTCCAGCCCTGAAGCCGAGACCTTACCGCAAGGCCACCGTGGCACCCGTTCATTTTGCTGTTTGCGTTTTTGGAGTTATCTTTTTCACATACAGACTGACGGAAAAATAAATAGACATTTTCTTTTTGGAACCATTTGTCCAAAATTGGACACAGACCTACAATTTGGGTGCAAAGATCACAAGTTTAAATTCACCTTTCCAGCTTGCTCTGTGTTTCATTTATTGCGTTCACATACACATGAATGAAATGACAGACAGTCAAATCGTTGGCGTATTTACTCCAAAATTTAATAAATATCTGCATTTCAAGTGACCAAACTGCATCGATCTAGCTCGTTGCGCTATCACATGCAAGCAAGCTGGCAAGCATGCACACTTACCGTAGACGAATTTCGTTCAAAATTTGATAGAAATCTACATACATACAATTTCGCCTACCAATGTCATCAGTCAAGGTCATTGTATTTTTGAGTTAACCAGTTCACAGTCAGACAGACAAGCAAAATTTCAAAAAATGTATTTTCGGATGAAAGTCTTTTTCAAAGTGAGAGAATTCATTAGATTTCGAGGTTGGATCTTTTAATGATTTGTGGAGGCCTCTCGAACCTTTGCATTTTCATCTCTCACTTTGCCATGAGGCGGCAGGTGGAATTTATTCTTCCATGCAAGATGCTAAAAAGGTGCAGCTCTGCGCGCACTATTCATTCAAGTATATATTGCAGTGCCTTTTTCATTTCCGACGAGACCAAGACCCAGACCGAGAGAGAGAGAGTGCAAGCAGCATAAGCCAACCCACATCGGTGATGTACGAGCCTCTGTGGTACTACAGATGATGATAGCCATCTTGCCCGAACAGAGTTGTAGCCTTTCAACTGATTTCCTTCATCTGCAGTTGCATGCGACTTGTTGTTTATTAGCTACTCGGATCCAGATGTATCTATGGTCCTATTTGGCACCTCAATGAATGAGTTCCTCTTCTCGCCCAAGTATACTTATGTGTACGGTAACTTTTTGACACGAGATGTGTCTATCTGCAGATCCATTTTGATTTAAATGTTTTTTTAATGTTCTAACCGACAATTTCATGTTTGCACTGTGAAATAAATGTTTGTTTATAAATCTCTTGCCTGGAATATCATTTAGCAACTTTACTGATCTGAGTCATTGATGACGTGGGGTATTTTTGGAGGCATCCTCTATCCGATTCAGATTACAATACTTTTTCTTTGTATACTTCGAATGCGAGAAAGTAAAACAAATGGCAAATGATTATTTTTAATTCAAAATTTTCAGTTACAATTAATCAATGTCCATTTTCTTATTTATATTTTAAATCTTCTGAGTCACTGCAAAACAAACTTCAATGAGGTTGCGAGAATTTCTCACGCCCATAAAATGGTCACGATTGGTATAAAAATTTAGAATCCCTGTTTTTTACATTATTTGAAACCCACATCTATCTGGCCTACCCTAAAGGGTGTAATGCTTTAAGTAGACCGTCGGGGAAATATAAAAGCAATACAAGAATATCAATATGACAAGACACACACAAAAGCATCACAAACACAGTACAGAACGTTACAAACATTCCGAAAAAGGGACAACAACAAAATAAAGTAACCCAAAACATAAACACTCACAAAAAAACAAAAAAAAATACGCCACTGAAACGATTTTACACTTTTAGAGAAGCATAAATTAATTGAATTTTGTTTGATTTTTTTCACCATATCTGGATCCAACATTAAAAATATTCTAAACACTCAAAAGGAGTAGCTCCCAGTATACATCCAAATGAGCAAAACACAAGCACAAGCGCAGCCCAACACACCAGCAAAAAGAAGGAGGAAATAAAAAGTTTTGTAAAGTATCATTAAAAATCCCACGAAAGAGCATCAAAAACAGACCCCGTGGTCTCTCACCAGTCCAGAAAACAATATAATCCACCAAGGTCCACGTCACTCAAACAACAATAAAAATACAAGAATAAAATGATCAAATTTTTAGAAGGATAAAAACAAGGTTGCCAATTGGGATTCCCCAAGGGCGAATGCTCAATAAAATTTAGGACACCAAAACATTTTAATAAGTCCAGGATTAACCTAAAAGCAATATAATCAGTTAAAATTAACAACGTAAATAGAGTGCTAAAAACTTAGGATAGGGGGGTAGTGCTAAGCCCAGGGACAACTCACCTAAAATTTTCTTAATTAGTGGTGGTGAGTTAAAGGAGTAAATATATCTTAAAATCATTTAAAAACAATTTCACTCTGGGCCTTCCTTTTCTTCCTTCTTCCTTCTTTCCTTTTCTTCTCCTTTTCTTCATTCCTTTGATGAATCACAAATGTTGTTACTAATAGTATAGGCTTTCATTAATTTATTTATTGCCATTTTATTATGCATTAAATTTTTTAACCATATCTTCTTATTTTGCTATGCAGGCTTCTTGAGGTGGCATTCTTTGGTGAACCGTGCAGTCAAATATATAATGTTCTGCATCGCCCACCTGACCACAAGAACAACTTGGGGAATTCAAAAGATGAAATCAACGTAAATAGGCCGGAAAAAGGGCCATGCCCACTAAGAAAGTATATTAAATATTTATTAAAAATTGTTTGTCCATGAATGTCCTGACTCTAATAACAGAACTTGAGTTGTGTTGGTTCCAATAATTTTCCCATTCATGAATTATAAACTGTTTGATTTTCAATTTGACGTATGAATATGAAGCAGGAAGATCTAAATACTGCCCTATTGTGATGGCCATTTTTGCCTGACGGTCGGGCCGCTCCTTACCTGAGTTACTGGCATAAGCTTTCACCCAGGTCAAGCTAACCAAGAGTCAGGAACTACAAATCTTTTCTTTAATATTATTTACAAACTCTGATTTGGCCTCTGCGCTCTTAATTGCTTCTATTGAGGACTGATTCCAAGGAAATTGGTTCCATTCATAGCATAAAATTACGAAATGTCTTCGCTGCAGCAAAACTTCTGTTAATTTTCTGTTTCGAAAGGAAACGTTGGTTTTGTAACACATGTGGATTAAGGCCACTTAATAGGCCTTGAATATTACCTATTACCAAACAGAATTTATTACCTCCTATTTTCAGTCCGGGAGAAAAAAATAAAGACGTCGTACTCGACCTGATTAAACCTGTTTGCAAAGCTGTATCAGCCATTTTAATTAGTTCGAAATCTTTCTACAAGAGAATCCAATGAGATGATCTACTGAATGTAGAGTACACTAAATATAGAGTGTGTATTAGTTATTTATGTTCCGATCAGTCCGAGAAAAACTTAATTAAACTGTAAAAGTTTATAATAAAACGAATCATCGTGTAAACAAACAGCATTGCGAACAAATATTAAGAATGATGAGGAAAATAACAGATGAAGTTTTTCTTTTAAAATGTTTGTTTCTTTTGATCATCCAGTCGTATGCGTTTCTTCGAAAATAACGGGAATGTCTCTCACTAGATTCAACTGGTATTTAGAACGATTTTTAAAGCAGTTTATATTTTTAAAAAATCATGCTTTTTATTTTCTAAAATAAGCTTAACACCCACTACTATGGGACACTTTCATTTGGCTGTCATGGACTCATTTGAGTTTTTCAAAATAAATAAATTCATAAATAAGGACGCCACTCAAAAGATTCAATCCATTATTTACTACGGTTTTCTAAAAAGAGTTATTTTTAACAGATGCTTTTGTTCGAAAATGACTAAAATATCTTCAACTGTGGAACACATTAAATCAATCGTCTTCAGCTAAACGCCTCCTAATTGGTATCGAATTCTGGAGAATGGGATCACGGTTCAAGTGACATTCTTCATAACTGACTATGGATCTCTCATTATCAGATGATGATCCGTCCCTAGTACCTTTGGACAATTTCAGAACAGGATGTTAATCTAGGAAATGCGAAATTTAATTAAATCAGATTCTTTATACTCATAATCGTATTTAACAAGCACTAGATTTATACTCGTTATCTTGGACGGCACAGTCAAATCGCCCTTAAATCAAACTCAACCAACCAGCTATACTGGTCTTCCGGAAATCGACAGTCGAATGACCAATCTTCTAAATATGAGGGCGAAGCAATCCTATAAATATGTGGATGGATAATGGTTCACTCTTCATCTGACCATGATTCGCCCCTAGTAGCGTTCGGACAGTTTCAAAACGGGACATTAATCCGAGAGAATCCTAGTAGTTTATTTGTTCAAGTTACTTTCTTAAATCGAACAGAAACTTACAAAGTAGTATTCATTAGTTTTTTGTGTGTATTTTTTATGCTTTAAATCCCTCAACGCTTTAAAATAATCGCATAACTTCGAATAATAAATTTGTGCTATAAGCGAATAAACCTCTAAATTTTATCCAATTTTTTTGGAAAATTGATTAATAATCCAATAAATCACCTTAATTAACCCTTAAATGACACTTACGAGAGTTAACACATAAGACAATTAGAATCATATTTCATGCAGAAAATATGAAATTTCTTTGAAATAAATACTCCAAAATAATTTAAAGTTATTAAAAAATGAACTTATTACAATTTGGATTACGTTATTCAAGGAAATGCTTGAGGTCAATCAAGGCTGCATTCACAAAATAAAATTAAAATGTAATCAATTCTAGTACCAACTTTGAAAAAATGGAATCCGAAGTGTTTTTCTATTATGTAAAAACTAATAGATTTCGTCTCTTAACAAGCAACGCCGCCTATCTCATTTTTTGAAATTTAAAAGAGGAAGAAAATACTCAACTTTTCACAAACATTAACGAATATTTCTAAATTTTTTAACGGCTGATATAAACATGTGACCATATCAGACGTTAAAAAATTTAGAAATATTCTTTAATGTTTATGAAAAGTTGGGTATTTTCTTCCTCTTTGAAATTTCAGAAAAATGAGATAGGTGGTGCTTCTTGTTAAGCAACGATATGTTAAAATTTCTCTTTTTGAGCAATTTCATAATTTAAGACATCACACGAATGATATTTTTTTTAATCAGCCCAGGAAACTAATTCCATGTTGAAACATTTGTCATATATCTCTTGAGAATTAATTTTGTTTTAAGCGTCTTTCTTTAATGTTTTGTAAAAAATAAAGCTTTTTATTGTATTTTTATAGCAGTTTAAGCTGCGCCTAAATTTGCTGTCAATCTATTCAAAGAATACTTTATCAATATAGAAATTATAAATTTGAATTAGAAAAGCTTTTCACTTTTTTTTTAGAATACGAAACTAACCACTGATTTGAAAGTCACCCTAAAAAATGAATTCTAAGTTATTGCACTTATACAAATCCATTAAAAATATTTCTTTTCTTTATAGTTTTTTTGCATTTTTTGCAAAATTAACTCAATTTAAAGGCTAGAGCATCAAAAAGCAACTCATTTAAACACCGCCTTATAAATTCGATTTTAAATTATTGCATTCTCCTTATTCCTACAAATTTCATCCCAACCCGCATGATCCCGGCTATTTCTGCATTTGGGACAACCAGGTTTGTGAGCAAAAGTGTGCACTACAGGGGGCGCTAGTGTCTGCGGAAGAACAGCGCGGTTTTAAAGCTTTGCTCCACGGCACCGAAGCCACAACGCGGTTCCCGGTTGCGCTCTTCTTCAACTCTCTCTCTTCCTCTCTCTTTTACTCACTCTCCTGATCAACTTCTCCAAACATCATCCTCCTGTTGAGTAAGTTACGCTTTTTCTTTGCGGGTTGAGAAAATTTAGGATAATTGCGAAAGTTAGTTGATGGATGAAATTATTTTTGAAAGTTTGAAAAAGTTCGCATTTCAAAAATTTAGTTGAAATTTGCGCACTTATAAATATGAAATTGATTTCGCGCGGATTTTTAAATGAGACTTGAAATTTTAAAGAAGTAAAACTATGGAAGCTTTGTGTAATTATTTTTGGTTGAAAAGAACTTTTTGAAATGGAGATTCCGAATTTTTTAATAAAGAATTTTACTATATTTATTTAAAGTCAATTTTATTAGTTCGTCATCCGCGTTCGAAGAAAGTTCGGAATATAACGTATGGAAAGAATTTGTTCGATGTTTTCGGTTGAGCCGGAATTTTAGCGTGAGTTGAAATTTTTTAAAACAGAATTTTACTGTATTGGTTTGAAATGGATTTTATTTGTAAGGATTTCGTTCCAAAAAAGTTCGGAATAGACCGTATGGTAAGAATTTTTCTGCGTTTAAAGGTTATTTTGCGCACTTAGCGTTGATGAAAGGATATTCATATCTTGAATATTTAAAAACACATTATTTTATATGAAAACATATAAAATAATTTATAATAAATCCAATTTATCGAAAGGGAAATTAAATCTTTGAAAAAAAAATTTCGAACTTTTCGCTTCCACTTTTCGTGAGCGCTTAACTTTCTCAGTAATTATTTTAAAGATTTTGTTAATAGGAAATTTTGTAAAAAATCAACTTTTTTAGAAACAAAGATCTATTTGAAGTTTAATTATTCTCTGATATTAGAAAGTATTTCATTATAAAGTTGGGCTGTCTTCCGTATTGTGTTTAATGATAGAAAAACTCTGTATATTATTTTCAAAGTTTATTGTTATAGATATTTATTCAAAGAAAACCATTTGCATTTTATATTTCATAGGAGGAAAAAATACAGATTATTAACGTTACGCTCGTGTAATAAAATGTCAATAACACTTTTTATTTGACAATTTTCACAAATATCTATGAACTAAAATGTAATAAAATAAAAAAAGCGCTTCCGATTTAAAGCATAGAAAACAATTATACAGAAGTAAAAGTGAAACAAACAGAGTTTAAAAATTTACAGTTATTTAAAAATTCAAATAATTTGATTTTGAGAACTTTGCGAATTTTTATTAGAGAAAAGACGTAAGCACTTTTATTAAGGACTGTATTAACGATAAAAATAATAGAATGTTTCTATCATATAGTTTAGAAAAATTATGTATAGTTTTATTCTCAAGTTTTGTGCACAATATATTTTAAATTACAGCCATTTATATTGCATTTTTCTTTGCAGATTAGTTTTATTTATCAGAATTTTAGCACAAAATAATCGAAAATTGTTATTGCACATACAAATAATTTCTTAATACGTGAAAGGGTTTATATAGAACATAGTGCCATATGTGATAGCTCAAAAATTGTGAATGCAAGACCTATTTATTAACAAATAACTATTCAATGATGCGTACAAAAATAGTTTTTTGAATTATAGTCTTTGAAGAATAGTAAGGTTCAATCATTTTTTTTTATTTCTTTGTGAGTGTTTTCGTGTTTAACGCATAGTTTTTGTCAGTAGGTAATGCGTCAGAATATGTCAGGCTGCTTGACATATGTTATTTCTTTAGTAGTTTCTTTTACTGCTTGCACTTCAAAGGATAGAATGAAGCTTTTCAAAGCGAATGGTTGCGTAGGATTTAGAAAGCCTTTTCATAGCTTATTTTGAACAGAATTTAAACACACTGAAGAATAAGAAAATCGTAGATAAGCACTGTAAACCATATAAAGTGGCATTAATGTTTTTCTTCTTATAAATTTGTGCTTCTTATTTCAGTTTTTTATAAAATCTCCGACCTTCTCCGTTCTTTCATTTTATCGAAAGTGTATTAGCAATTTTTTTGAAAAAAAAATGAATTTCAAAGAATGTGTAATAAATGTATTTACGGATTTCTATATACGAAAGCTCCTGAGGCTGCATTAGATAATGCATTGAAAATGCGTATCACTCTTTGAATATGAAAAAGAATTTTTATTTCGTGCAACTAAAATCATATATCTCTCTTTTGTATTCTTTTTCCTTGGCAGATCTTAAAAATATATGAATATTTTCTTTGAAGTTTATTAATGAAATGCTGCTTGGTCATATTTTTTTGTACTTAAGTATAAAAATATTTGAATAGATAAAATTAGTTCAGAACACAATTAATAAGTCGGTATAAACTAAATAATAAAATTTTCAGATGTGTTAGGAAAAATGTAAATTGTGTTTCACGTCTATTAATTTGTCTCTTACAAAAAAACATGGACTATTCCTTAAATTATTCTATAATTTAAAAAAATGCCGAGAAAAATAATATAATAAATTTGAGCTATATAAATATTTTATTACTAATATTGTTTTGAAGAAAAGTTTGAGTGAAAACAGTGTTAAAATGTATAAATCTTGAACTACCCTAGAGGTACAGCATTCGAAGCGAAAACAACTGCGATCTAAGTTTAAAAGACCCAAACGAAAACTTTTCCTTCGATAAAATTCCATTCGCTGATATTATTTGGAATAACGGAAAACGTCTTAAAAAAGTTTTGACCGATAAGAGTTGTCTTGTATGATGCATACAAGTATGATGCTACAGCGGAGTTCACTACTAGATCCACAACATTTTCCACACATATAATTTTAACTCCGCGAAACATGTTTTCAAGATGAAAAAAGCCCTCTTTAAGTTTGCTATATTCAGACCAAAAGTTACAAAAATCGTGTTTAAAATATATTTCAATTCTAAAAGCATTTTTTATATGTATGTGATTTCCTTTCTTTCTAAAAGTAACTAACCATCATTCACTTGCAAAGAGTTTACAATAATTTGCAAAAATGTCGTTAGATTATTGCAGACCGAATTTCTTAAGAAATTGCATCAGGAATATTGATCAGCATACTTGTTAATTCTCTGTGTTAATTTATGTATTTAGTGTTTTTTATTTAAGATGTAAAGGATTTGAAGATTATGTGTTTTATTGATATGCTAACGAAATCTATTAAAAAATTGCATTAAGTTACACCTTATTATAATGAATTGTTTTATTTTTACCATTTATTTATTGTTAATTAAATATATTAATTTATATACAGATAATGTTAGAAATAATAGAGTATATAATTTGGTGAAATTGATTACGATTCAGCTTTATGTAACACTTCATTATTACTTGTTTTATTTTCTTACATTCTATTTGTTGTTTCTCAGATAAATTCATTTGAAAGTAGCATGTCATAAATAATTGGAAAAATTACTGATTCTTAGCTCGAAAAATTAGTCACGATATTGACTGGTTTGAGATTGGATCTGTTGGATTAAGACCCGTTTCAAACCTACCCATGGACTGTTTTAAGAGAGAATTCGTAATTTTCAATAGCGGTGAGTGGACAAAAACAACACCTGAAGTAGCACCAAACTCTCCAAACTCACTATTGTATATATGACCGCGGATTTAATGAGTACCAGGTATTCAGATACGGTTTATATTCGGATAACAAAGCAGAGATTCTAAAATCCCGAGGCCGATATTATACCGCAAGGCCATGGCAGCCCGCTTAGGAGTTAGAAGAAAATAAGTGTTAATATACAGCGGGTTGACAATATAATGTAGACACTTTAAAATTTGCCTATTTTTTGAATATCTCCTGAAAATCTGTACGGATTTTATTAGAATTTCAAACATGTAAATATTTATCTTGAACTCACATTTTACTGTAAAATATGCAAATTTTAAAGCGTCCACATTATATTGGGAACTTACTGTAGATTAGCAAAATCAAATTCGCATTTAGAACAAAGGCTGAGAAATTAAAATCCTAATATAACTTTAAAGTAGTAAAATGTATTCGTGCTATGCATTTTTACAACACAATATGAACCAGCGGGAGTGGGCCTCGGTGACCTGGAAAGGTGTCGACCTTGGAGACGAAGGGTTCCAACTTCGAAACCCGACTCCGCTGAAGATCCGTCGTATATTTGGCCCGTTGCACGCCAAATCAAACGTAGTGGGTCAAACGTCCTCCCGCTGGTGTGGTGCGGAAGCTTGGAAAGAGGGGTGCCTGATAAAGTGTCGTCCTCGTCATTTGACCGAGGTTTAAAATTACTAGGTCCGTCCCAAAATAGCTCTATTTTGCTTCAAAACGGGAAATTAATATAACTAAACTAAACAAGCGGGAATGCTCTCCTCACGATATTTTCATATACGAAACACAATGCGGCTCGTTTTGTGCTACATTGAAAAGTAAAGAAAACCAAAAATGCATTTTCGATCTCTATCCTTCCATCGACTGTGTTCAAAAATATTATACAGATCTTCAATTTTGGTGACCAGACTACGCACCAAATTTCATTAATCTAACATATTGCATTTTGGAGTTGTCGCGATTACATATACACGGATAGACAGTCAACCCGCGTAAAGACATGAGACAAAATTTGATACAGATCTGCAATCCTGGTTATAAAACCATAAGCCAATTCCATTTTTAAAACCTGTTGCATTTTTGAGTTATTGTATTCACAGGAACACGGTTAGATTTACAGTGATATCCTTGATTAATTTTTTCGAAAATTTGATAGAGATCTAGAACTTCTGTGAAAAGACAACTTACCAATTTTTATTCGTTAGCATATTCAGTCTTTGACTTCACACATAGACAAGAAAGCAGACATTATTATAAAAATTCTTTTATTTTCTGACTCAGAGATGTCTAAAATGTGGAAATTCATCAAAATCTCAAAGTCTAGCTATTTGAAAATTATAATTCTTTATCTTTGTATATTTAGTATACGAGAAAGTAAACACAATAACATTTGGAAGGCAATGACGAAAAGAGCAGCACAGTTCACTTTATTATCTGAGTCACCAAAAGTAGTACTTATTTATTTCGTTTGTTTATTATTTCAACATGAAGAATTTTCAGCAAAATTCATAAAAGAACCAGGAAAATAATCCAACTTTATAAATTCTGCATTATTAAGCATACATAAGTAAGTAAATTCTAAAAAATTCTTGACCGAAATTTATTTATTCTTCCTGTTTGTTTAAGTGCGAAATTCGTAACTTACGTTCTTCTGTAAATGAATTCGAAGTATGCAAATATTTTGAAATATTCTATTCACATGCAGCGACAAGCATCAGAAGTATTTCAATGCAGATTTATGATTTATTCAATGAATTCATTCAATGAATTAAAATGAATAAATGCTGCAAAATATTATGAATGCATGGAAAATATAAGAAAAAAAACATACTTTCGAAATAAATAACTTATATAAATTTCGGAATACTTTTCAAAATAAGTTGTTCAAGCATTTGGAAACGATGAATTATCATTTTAGCATAAGGTACATTTATTTCTAACTATTAACACTATTTTTTTCAGCTGCAGTGAAAATTATCAGCTGATTTTCAATTATATTCAAATGTTTAGAATATCGTGGATATTTTGACAGAAAATGGAAAATCAAGAATTTGCTGGCATAAACACATTTGATTACGACGCGCCTACTCAGTTTCCTGGCACTTAATTTCCTAAAGTTTACTTGGAAAAGTTATACTAACGCCTAAATTGTGCTAACTATCTAAGCGAACGAGATAACTTTTCATTAACGGTCAGAGAATATTCTGTGACTCTCGTCCGCAGAAATGAATGTGTAGGAAAATTTTGATAATTATTATATAGTATGTTCATGAAACTGTCAACAAAATAAAAACGGTATTTCGTACGGCAATCTTAATTTACTAAATTATACATAATTGGAAATAATGTAATTATTTCCAATGTCCTTGATGTAATTAAAACATCCTTAAATTAATAAGATATTATATTAATGTATCAATGACATTTTAATACGTGTATGCTTACTAACTTGTAAATATGCTCACAAAATTCTCAAATAAATATGAAACAAAGACACACTTATTGCAAAAATTCTTTGAATTTCAATTTAATTTTTCCTCAACAAAAGATATGTAGAAATTTCAGAAACGCTGTTGGTTCAGATATCGTCTTCATCATATGACCGCGATTCAAAATTAAGAGATCCGTCCTAAATAACATTCACGTCGCTTCAAAAGAAGTTAATCTAGCTAAACTAACGAAAACCGCTAATCTAACTAAATCGATGAAATGCTTGACAAAGAAATACTTATTGCAAAAATACCTTGCATTTTCGAAGTATTTCTTTCCCAAATATCCTCTGTATTTTGTCGAAGTTTAAAGGGGGGGGGATGACGGTTCAGAAGACATTTGGGCTCAGAAGCTCTCACAGAGAGTACAAAATGGACGATAAAATAACTTAATTAAGCTAATTAAGCTTAAAATTGTCCTAATTATAGCGCTTAAATGGTTGCTTATATGTGCCATTCAAGGAAATTCGCATATTTCGACATACGCTGATTTGTATATTTGTTCACAAAACTCTAAATGCAACGGTCTATTGAAATATTAAGAAATGAAACAATTAATGATCTAGATACGTGAAAATTTTGATTTTCAAAACTGTCTACCTCGAAATATTGCCTAATTAATGCATTTAAACAGCAAAAACCTTATCTTTTATTGAAAAAAAATGATAGACGTACCAATTATGGGTTTTTCACGTGAAAATCTTCATTTTCAAAATTGTCTCCCTCGAAATGTCTTCAATTTAATATATTTAAACAAAAAAATCCATTATATTTTATTGAAAGACGTAACGATTAATGATTTCGAAACAATCTACCTCGAAACATTTAAGCAAAAAATCTATCATATTTTGTTCAAACAATGATAGTTGTAACAGCAAATGATTTGTGTCGTGGAAATTTGATTTTCAATATTGCCTACCTCGAAACATTCTCTAATTAGCGTAATAAAACAACAAATACTTCATGTTTTATTTACAAATCGATAGAAGTAACAATCACCAAGCTTTTGCGTAGATATTTTGATTTTCAAAATTGACTGCTTATAAGAAACCCCTAATTAAACACTTCAACAGCATATTCCTAAGATTGCTCGGAAATATAACTAAACCTGTTCGAATCATAAATGGAAACAGCCAGTGTCAACAATATCTCTGGCATAATCATGCGCCAAGGAATGTAATGTCATGAGGCAATGCAGTAAGAAATCAGAAAGCTAGCAGATGGAGACGATGCTGACAATTTTATAGCAAATTAGCCGCTAATACTAGCGATAAAAATGTCACTCAGATTGACAATAAAAGGTACATGTTTGGAACGACAAGAAAAAGGCTTTTAAAAGGCTTCTTAAAATATGCTAGGGAAAAATAGTTAGCAAAGGCAAGCTTTCTATTATTGTTTCTCAGTTTTCTTCGGAATTTCCTGCGACTGAGTGCTTCATTTGATTAAATCTGCTTCCGCGTGCAGGAAATGTAACATTAGAATTAATTAAAACTAATTGTACATTAAGTAGCGTGAAAGCAGGCATGATGAATCAGACAGTTTTTTTCCTCCTCTTTTTAGGATGGCATAATTTAGTCATGCACATAGTGCATAAAATTTACAGGTTGAATTAAATACGATTTGTGTCTAATATATATAAGCTGCATTCAATTAATAACTTTACACATTAATGAGAACAAATGAGAAAGCAATATTTTTTATATCTGATATTTAAATTAAATGCTAGAACATCCAATTTAAAAGTTTCATTTTTCATTATATAACCGAGACTTCCCAGCTTGCATGTTAAATTAAATGATTTCACAGACTAAGACTTCTCAGATTAGGCAAATTAAGACCTATGTCCTATTATTAGATACTTGATCGCATAGTTACCAAGGAATGGTGAAAAGAAGGGAAATCATTCATTACTTCTAATAAATATGAATTTATGAGACTTTCCAGCATTGCATGTGAAATTAAATTATTTCAAAATGATTTCATAGACTAAACCTATTAGCCCTAAATATTCTTCCATATCTCCACGATGTTGCTACAATATTCTGAATGCCGCACAGCATCGTGAAGGTATCGTATGAATATTGTAGGGGATCTTGTATTAATAGGGAAGAATTTTCAGACTAGGCAAATCAAGACCTATGTCCTGTTATTCGATACTTGATTACATGATTATCAAGGAATGATGATGTACCATTGGGGGACATCACGAGTACGTGGATGAGCAGCCGCCGGATAAGTTAGCGGGGTCTCGGTTCCCTCGTGAGTACAATAATGGCTCGGTCTTGCCCACTGCCGTATATAGTGTGTGACTACTATGGGAGGGATTGGGCCGTGGACAGTGATGTCTATTAGGACTCCGATCTCAGCAATCGAGCTATTGCAGTGACTGCCATTCACATGCACAGGACGGCTTCGTGCCAGGTCAGATTCATTTCGATATGAATTACCAAGTAATGATGGATTGAAAAGAAACCATTCATTACTTTTAATACATATGAATTTATTTGATATCCTAAACTCATATTACATTTTAAAGGCACACGAGAATTACTGGCAATGGAATCCTTAATTTTGAGCTGTCAACAGATAATAAAGTCGCGATAACTCTTGAAGTTTTATTTACTCTTGCACTAATATCCACTACTTTTATCCACTTAAGTCGTCCACTGCTTTTATAAACTAATATATACACTTTTATTTACTGTTCTACTAATATCTGCTGTTTTTCACCTTATTCTCCAAGTAAGAATATAGTCCGTAATTTTGAGTCATGTCGCAAATGACAATGAAAAGTAATCCCTCACTCTAAATGTCGGAACTACACCAATTTTGAAGAAATTTTCTGTTAAAGATTGATATGCTTAATTACTATTTTATAACATTTAAAATCATTTAGTTTAGTATCGTTTATTTAGTGATATTAAGGCCCTTTTTTGAAGAAACTCGAGGACTATCTTAAGATGGTCTTCTCAATTCTGAATCGAGGTTAGATGACGGGGACGACACCTGAGCTGGCATCCCTATCTCTGAACTTCACATTAGAGGGAAGGCGTTTGACCTTCAATGTTATAAGCAAGCGCCAGGCAAATATAAATCCTGGATCATTTGGGAATTCGAAAAACGAGTTACCCCCGCCTTGCCGAGGCATCCGGGAAAATCTTAATGAAGGTCGTCACCACAGCAATCGGGAACTAAGAGTGGTGTCCTAATAGCCATCAACGACCACTGCCCAAACTCTCCAGCACAAGGTACGTCCTGTCGTCGGAGTAGAGGTAACTCAACCCCATCTCATTATTGCAGCCACCGGAAAGTCGAGAACCTGCTTACTTATACGGCTACTTCTCATCCTCATATTTGAAGTGCCGCCGGTGGGATTGTATGTTCTGGGAGATCTCATTTGAACTATCCAGTAACTCATGACCAGTTGTGACGCGATGTTCATGTTTTGTTCGTAAGTCAAGGCACAAATTTCTCTGCAATGCGATCCGTCGTCAGATCATCAGCCAAAATTGTGTGAAATGAGCTTTTGGCGATGCCTAGATTTCTTGGACATGTGAACGAAGATTTGCACAAATCAAAGCACGTGCTTCCTGAACTGGAATCTCGCCCAGGTTTCGGATCGACGTTGGTGGATATTCTGCCACATTTGAAACGTGGGTACAATTCATATCATTTGGAACTATTAAAATAACATTTCTCATACGCTTGCTGAAACATCTAAAATTTTTCAGTAAAGGGCTTTGACAAATCTACTTAAAAAATCACACAAACTCTTTGCTTTCGTCTTTTCGAATTGTAAAAATTCGCCACATACTCAAAATACTGGTTCTCTCTATCACTTATAAAACAGTGACCAAATGACGTGGCGCTCTTGAAGAAAATACTGGTGCAAGCCCAAGTTAACGCTACAGAACGCCGTTAAATGAGGTTGGTAGATTGAGTGCGTTAACGTTCTAATTTAGAAGCTTAGGTTCTTTTTGGGACAATCCTCGTAAATGTATCTTTGCATATCATCTAAAATTTAATTGCACGTTGTCTTACACTGTGACGTGACTTCATGACTTTATTTATTCTTGCAAGATGCGCATTGTAATGGAAATTTAAATTAGAAGGCACAGTTAAAGTGTATAGCGTCAGCATATTAACTCCAATCTGAATCACGTTGAGATCTGTGCGAATTGGCAACTGACTTTCCAAATGATTGCCAAACGTATTTTGAATCATCACCAAATCGAAACCTATGTCCTGTTATTTGATACTTGATGACATGATTACCAAGGGATTCTGAAATGAAATGAAGCCATTCATGACATTACATACATATCAATTGATTTGATTTCTTAAATTGTTATTACGATTTAAAAGTGCACGAGACTGCTGGAAATGGATTTGGTAAGTTTGAGCTGTCAACAGATAAAAAAAGTCGACAATTCCTGAAGTTTTCATATCAAATCACGTCGAGTACATCTCACATACTTTTCTATATACAAATTAAGCATTTACAAAATAAACCTTACATGCGTACTCTCTAGCGTATGCAAGATAAATTTCCGTGGAATCCTTTGACGATGGGGCTGCGTTCTGCTAAAGTTTTATGTAACTTTGATATACTCGGTGGCCTAGAGGTAAGGTCTTGTCTTCGAGATCGGAGTGTTCCATGTTCGAAACCCAAAGATTTACCGATTATGTGGCCTGGTACACGTTAAAGTTGACATGAAGATTATTCAAACTTTTTCTCTTTGGTGTGATGTGGTATGGTGTAGTAATTTAAGATGTGATGCAGGCAGATGTACCGTCTACGTTATTCAAAATTAAGTGATTCGTTCCCAAACATCTGTCGTCTTGCTTCAAAACGGGGCGTCAATAAAACTACTGAACTTAGTTTAATACTGTAGGAAATTTCAAGTCATTTATTTGTAAAAAAACCTTTTTCATGTTAAAAAACTGTTTTTAAGTGTGGATTTTTCTGTTAAAAAAGCTTGTTTCCTTCTACTATTTATTTTCTTATTCGACACGCATTAAACAGCCACCGATTAATGAATAGTTGTCATTTTCTGGGAGAGCACCACTTATTGAGAACAATTTCAATGCCAAGAAGAAAGAGTAATTTACAAATATACATAAACTGCTAGTTATGTTGTTGCATCGCTTCGTACTCTGAAGTTCCAAATATGAAAACCAATTTTACAAAGATTAATGTCATCAAGATATTTTATGATAAATTCTTTTACCGCCATTCATTATCAATAAAAACATACATATCGTAGACTAGACTATTTGGTATTTCTGGAATTCGAACACGCATTAAGCGTTTACGAGGAACTAATAAACGGCGTTTTCGAAAATTCATCGAAAAAAAACTAATCGAAATCTTATTCCAAAAATAAAAGATATTCACTGCGTCAGTCCAGGTAAAATGGTTTGTGAAATCCCAATCACGTTTTATGGTAAAAGAAAGAAGCTAAAGCTTCAATATGACGGAATTTACGTCTGAAATTCTGGAATTTTTGTTCCTGCGAAAAGAAGTTGGTCATTTCATGAATTTTTCAGACGTGATATCCATCCATTCAATGCAGGGTTGTTTTGCACTTCCCTTCATTTAGCTTCCGCCTGTAAATATTAGGTTTTATTTTATCTAAGTGAAGATTCATGACAAATGAATAAAGGCACGTTTTCGGAGGCACGTGTACTCGATGTTTTCCAAAAAGCTATACGAAAAACAGAAAACAAAATAAAAATCGCTCTAAGATATTAAAAGAGTAGTATAAAACGTTTAAATATATTAAACTTTCGTTTCTACTGATTGATGCAATATAAACCAATGTTCTTAGTGTAGGCATCGTGAAATATACATTCAAAGCCAGTTTTATCAAACTTTAATGCCTAAAGGTGTTTACTTTTAGACATGGATATGCCATTATTTGAAAGAAACGACGGCCGCGATGGCCTAATGGTAAAGCTTCAGCTTCGAGGTTAGAAGGTTCCATGTTCATAACCCGATTCTACTGAAGATCCATATTGCGTTGGGCCTGTTGCACGCTAAATCATATGTAAGGAGCAACACGTTCTTCCGCTGGCGCGGTGCGAGGGAATAACAGCTCAGGCGTCGTCATCGTCATCCGTCTACGGTTCAAAGTTACGAAATCCGTCCGAAAATATCCCTCGTGTTGCTTCAAAACGGGATGTTAATATAACTAAACATTTGCAAGTAATAGGGGCATATATGAATCAGCGAGAGTATTCTCCCTTTGAACTTCTTTTGTACTAACATATATTGGCATGTTTTGTACTTCGAATAATAAAAAAAACCGAGTATGTAATTTGGGCGTCTTCCTTCTTTCCGATTGGAACCAAATTTGTTGCTGATCAACAATTCAAATGATAAAATCGTAAGATGAATTTCATTTTTTGCGTTTTTGGGTTATCACGTCCACCATCGCGTCCATGGATAGACTGACAGACAGATTTCATGGCAAAGGAAATCGTCTAAAATTTGATAGATATTTTAAATTTCGGTATAAAGACCACATAACAAATTTCATCCATCTAGCTTGTTACGTTTTTGAGTTATTATGTTCATAAACAAATAGATGGACCGACAAACAGCCAGAATTCCAAAAATGCAAAAATGGTTTCAGGGATATCTGAAACATTAAGATTCATCAGAATCTCGGGGAAAATTTTTTTGACCATTACAATACTTTCTCTTTCAATACTTTGTATACGAGAAAGTAATATAAGATTTAGTTTAGTTAAGTGAAATAAATATCCATTTATTAAGCTACATGGTTGCTAATTTGGGAAGGATCTCTTAATTTTGAATCGGGATCAGTTAATAGTGTTTTAAATCTGTTCACGATACATTACTACTATAGTGCACAATATTCACTACAATTATTTTCATCGCTTCCATTCAATTTACTGTGGCTTTGAGAAAAGACGTACTTTTTTTAGTTGTAACAATATTCATCTAGAGTTTGGATATGATTTTTACTGCGTATAATTATAGAGACTATTTGCAATCGAAAGTCAAAATGAATGATTTCATATCTCAAGCGTTATTTATATCCATGGAAAGGCTATTCGAAATCAGCAGAAAAATAATTTTCACTGTATACAAAATCAAGCAGTAATCTAATTATGTTATAAATCAAAATTAAATTCTTCATCAAAGAGTAACCTCTCTAACTGCGACACTTTTATATAAGTTAGGGTATTTAAAGGCCGTTTGCCTGTCTCATAGGGTAAATGTGTATCATTTCCTCCAATTCCAACAACATTATTGTAGTACTTCCGAGTACTGGTGTAATCTCCTCGTAACTCAAACATCCTCACGAAGGTTGACGTGAGAATTTAGAGAGATGCCTAACAGTTTGGGTTTCGCCGTCGTTAGGTTGCCACTATTCAGATGTGCGATGATTACCTGCTTGGCCTATAGTGTAATTTCATAAGGAAGGGTGCTGTTTTAGTAAACTAATTGAAATATAGTACTTTATGTGCAAAGTTAAACTTGAGTAGTAGTAACTCGTATTGCAGAATGTCTTTATTATTTGTTAATTCAAAAAATTAAAAGATTTTAGAACACTTTTATTAGTGTAATAAATAATTGGAAATAATTTTTTTACCAAAATTATGAACTACAAGTTCCGAAGTCGCTAATTTGCCGCTCTCTTTCTAGGAATTAACATCTGCCAATGGTACGCGGCACTTCGCTCGCAACAACTTTTATTTATTTTCTACTCTTTAGTACAATAAGAAAAGCGTGATTTTAAGAATCGCATATTTTTATTATTTGCTACCTTTTAGTTTCTAATATATTTCATAATTCACTATTATGAATATTATGGAATTTTTAAATCATTCCTTTTCTCTTACTCGCTACCAAATGTCTTCTCTTATATGAAATAAAAGTTTAATTAAAATATATAGATTAACCGATAATTAAGCTCTGGGAACATTAAAATATTTTTTGCTCATCAAGAAAACCATACGAAATTTCATAACTCTAGTATAGCCAGAGATTCATATTCGTAAACATGAAAAAAATCAAATTAAATAAAAGCGCATTAAAAAAACTCTTTTTCTTATACTAGAAGACTATTAGGACTGAACTATTGTTTCTGTGGCTAAAACTCCAAGAAGAAACAATTTTAATGTATGAAATTCCCCCATTCATTAAGATTGTTTTTATATGCGATAAATAGGGATATCTTTTAACTAGAAAGTCGAATTTCATCACTGAAATTTTGATTTTAATATATCGCAATAAGTAGAATTAAAAGAAACCACTGATTGAGTTGAAATATTGAATTTTCAAGCAACTCATTCCATTTTCTGGCGTATTAAAATGAATATTGCAGTAGTAGATTTGCAGTTTTTATCCCTGATTCAATGTCCAGTTCCACCAAAAGGTCAGTCGTATATGTTGTTCTGGTGCTCGTTAAGAATGTCGTGCGCCAGAAGTTGGTGTGGCGTGAAAGCTTGGAGAAACCGGTATTGTCTCGACTATCAATAACTCCATTAGTGGTAATTTTACACAGAACAGGTAGTAAGATTTAGATATAAACTGGTAAATCTTGGCGAATTACTCATATCAGGGATAAGCAATTGTTTATATTTAAAAGGTTCCTCTGTATAACCCTCTCATATTAACATGGGAAGAAATAATAAAGTAAATTGTCTTTCTGGGTAATAAAAATATTGTCAATCCTTTTATGTTTAAGTGGATTGAATATCATTCCTGGAAGTTGAACTGAAACGTATTTTCCAAGAATATAAATATGCAATAAACAAATATTTGATAAAACGTTTAGATAGCAGCATTATTGGATACATTTTACTTTCAAATTAATCGCTAGATTTGCCTAAGCTGTTTTCGCAGATCTTGAGAATGAATTCTACTAACTGTTTTGAATATACAGCTTTAAAAAACTTGTTTTTCGTTTAAATTAACTTTTAATTAAAGTTTACTTAAGATATTTAATAACGCGGGTAATACCATTTTCAAATGAAAGTAGGTCAGAATAAATATTATGAACTGTGACCAACCCTCACCATAGAAAATTACTAATTCTTGATGTTTTTAGTATATTCTTAATTATTGGGAATATCACATTAAATACTAGTGCAAGATTTTAAAATAAACCGGTTAATTTTTGGAAAATAGCTTCATCACAGATAAATAATCACTTTAATTTAAGTAACTCCTTTAATAGCCATTTAAAACTAATATAAAGATTATACCAAAACAAATCTCAGAATCAGCTGGCTTAAAGTTATCTGCAAATGTTGAAAATACTTTTTCATTAACTTGGGAAGAAGATAATAAAATAAATTGTTTTTCTAGAAAATATACAATTTGCCAATCATTTTTATGTTTAATTGGATTGTTTATAATTTCCGACTCTGAAAGAGACTTCAGTTGCCACGTCTTTTGCAAGAATGTAAATATTAAGTAGCGTATAATAATCATGAGTTCAGACGGAATAATTGCATAAATTTTGCTTTCAAACTAATCGTCAGATTTGCTTAAGTTCTTCTTTCTCATATCTTAAATGAATTATTCCGATTCTTTTGAATATCTATCATTAAATACCTTTCTTTACGTTTAAATTAACTTTTTCTGACAGTTTATTTGAGCGATTTAGTAAATTACTTGCAGTAATTTTGTAAATTGTTTGCAGTTGCCATTTACAAAACGAGATTACCATTTTTGAATGATAGGAGGTCAGGATTAAATTAACATGTAGTGACACATGCTCAACTGAGAAAATTAATAATTCAATGATTTTCTAGACAGAAATTAGTGATAAATTCACATAGAATATTGCAGCAAAATTTTGAAATTATATTTCAGAGGATTGTTTATAATTTCTGATTCTGAAAGGAAATAATTTATCAAATGTTTAAATAGAATTATCGCATAAATTTTGCTTTGAAATTAATCATTTGATTCGCTTAAGTTGTTTTCGCTGATCTCGAGATTCAATTCTATTAATTAGTTTGAATATATAGTTTTAAAATATTCCTTTTCGTCTAAATTAACTCTTGCTTTTAATTGAGCTGTGTGGTACAATGAATTGGGATAATAGATGACATTTCAAGCATATACATAAAATATTTACAAAGCCAGTTTATAGTTTTCAAAGTAAAGGAGGTCAGAATTAAATTTTTATATTGTGACATCTAATTTATTGATTTTATATGTATAAATCTTAAATAAAAGGTTATTTCAGATAATGGTAAGATTGAAAATGAAACTGGTTAGCTATTGGAAGGCAAACACAGACAAATAAATATTGTTTTATTTATCTGTGTGTAGAGATTTGAAATATAGATCGCTTCCTTCTGCGATCGTCCTTCAACCAACATAGCCAAGGGACTTCATTAACTGCAACTGATTTCTTTAACTAGAAGCTCAGTTAGATATTTTATATTATTTCAGGATTTTTACACGCTTATGTTTAACTTTAACTTTTTCATATTTGTGAAGGTGGAAATTTATAATCGAGTTTTCACTCACTCCTTAAAGTTCCAAAGTTTTCAAATTTTTTACAATTTTTACTCGTTTTTCCGAGGACGATAAATTTACAATATTTTCAGAATTTAATTATTAGTTAATTGATTATTATTAATTAAATTTTGATTCCATATGAGTGATGCCATATGGTAGAGAATTTGAAAATGAAATGTGTCAAATATTTCAAACTATTTAGAGTTATGAATTATTATTAAGACTAAAAAGTGGAAAATAGTTAAAATAAAATATGTAAGTACATGCTTTTATTATTGTACTAAAATTCAAATAATATTTTTTAACAAAAATATGGACATCAATACAAAATAGAGAAGGTGTGAGGTGTTGGATTAGTTTGGTTTGGGTTTTATCGCGCGATAGTGCTGATGTGTTTAGTTTAGTTACATTAACGACCCGTTTCGAAGTAACACGAGGGCTATTTTGGGACGTACCTCGTAATTTTGAACCGCGGTCAAATTACGAGGACGGCACTTGAGCTGGCTAGCCCCTATCCAAACTTTTACACCACACCGGCGTGACCGTGAGGCGCTGGAAAATATATTATAAAGTGATTAAAGTTCCAGTTTGCTCAGAGTATCTCTATCCTCACCTCACGTTTTTGCGTCCAGTTTTTGAAAAAAAAAGTAGTTCGTACATTTTAGTACACTATGAAAGTGCCTTCGTATAATTTATTTTATTGAAATCAGCTTAACCTGAAATTGCTTTACAGACAGTAAATCTAGGCAAATCTGAATATAGCAGTTATGACTTAATGATACTACACATATTTCTGACGAGATTTGAACTTGTGTTTCCTCTTTTGATGTATAGATGATTTATACAACAAGACTATGGTGTCACAGAGAATGCCACCGATATCTTAAAATTTCGCTAATCAGTTAGGTGATTTTCTTGTTTAAATGAAATCTATTCAGAGAGGGTTTTGTGTCTGAGTTTAGTTTTGTTATATTAACGTATCGTTTTGAAGCAATGCGAGGGCTATTTTTGGGACCACGATCAGATGACGACGACGACACCTGAGCTGGCATCCCCCTCTCTATACTTCCGCACCACACCAGCGGGAAGACCTGAGTCTGAAAATTCTGATATTGAAATAAAAGAGTATTCTTAGGGAGGTGGGAATGCCAGTAGAAAGTAAAATGCCAGTGAAAAAGGTATAAACGGTTCGTGAGTACTAGTTCTTTTTGATGCAGTTATGTTTGCTTGTAACGACTGACATATGGATATGCGATACGGAAGCAGTTTATTATGTTTTAGCATCATTGTTGTAAGGCAATGGAATTGCGGCTTTTTTAAATTTACATTTTACGTTCTATTCCTTTTACGTTTATGTCTCTGTGAAAAAATTTAAGATTTTTGACACAAAACAATTCAAGTGTGTCTCGCACACCAAGATTTTATGTGACTCCTGGAAGATCTAGTGGTTGAGGTTACGTAGCTGTTTAGTCGTTTCTAAAACACCGATGAGGGTATCTTAAGTTAAAAATTGTCTGACTGTAGTTGAAAAGCCTAAGACTTTTCTAGGTAAAATAACTTGGAAGATTTCATTCAACATACAGAGAAATGACACTTGACATACAATGTGTATGTTTCACGGCAAACATTTGAAAAGTGGTGGTGATTCTAATTTAGTCTGGTCTTGGCCTAGCATATATAGGAGAGTTAATGAGTCAAGGACTCATAATAAAAGGAAGATTAGCATCATCAAAGTGACCTTGGAACACCTAAGTAGAACCTCAGATAAACGTCTGACTTAGCTCTAATATATGAAGGTGGGTTGCCTTCCTGGAGGACATTTAGGGGAAATTGGCCCGGATTTATTTTTCTCTTGGAAGGAAAACCTCCAGCTACAAGCCTGGCCGCTGTTAGCAATTCTCTGTTAAAGAGTACAGAGACCTGCCTGATTTCGAATAACGCTGATTAAGAGGACAGCCATACGATGAAACCCATAACCTTCTTACCCAATTTGTCTTTCTCAGTAATACCTTTGACTATTGCCCGAGTCCAATAGACAAGTGATGGGCATTAAAAGCGTTCAATAACAGGCAAAAAGAAATTGAAAAAAATTTAACTAGTTATATAAAACTTTATAACCACTTATGAGCTTATAAAGCTGTTTCCATCTTATTGAACTGTATCAACTCCATTTTGTATCAGACAAAAGTCTTTATTTATATTCTGTAAATCGTTTTTAAAGAATAGTAATTTTAGTATAAAAATTTTCTTGAATGGTATAGAAATTCCATCAAATAGAGAAATGCACCAATTTTATATCTGAGATGGGGGAAATGCAAGAAAAATTGCAACCTGAAATTGGACATAAAATACCGTAACAAATAAAGTAGAACGGATGAAACGAGTATATAGAATTCATTTTATCTTATATAACAGACATATGGACTCATAAATAGAGATATTAGAGAACATGATAGTTCCCCTTTTTTCCTTAAGCATCTCTTTTCTATAAATTCTGATATATTTTATTGTAGATGTGACTAGGAACGGAAATCATGTAAGTTGAGATTAAGTGAAACGTTTTATATGGACGAATTTTGATAAAAACAAAGTCAAAGAATATAAAGGTTTAAGATGAAAACACTTAAGACAATCACGTTTATCGTTAACTCTAAGGAAACAATTTATATTTTTAAATGGAAATGAATTCAAAGAAATAATTTACATATGCTTTATGCATAATGTGTGCTGAAAACTGAATTACCTTTGTCGAGCGATAGCTTTTTGGAAACGGAATATTTCCTTTTTAAAAGATTGAATATAATTTTTTAAATAAAAAATGCATGTTTATATAGTATGTCATTGCGTCGTTATGAAGAATGTACGTTGTTTTATAGGGATTCACTTTCTATTAAATTGATAAATTTTCTAAGATACCTCATGTAAATTTTTACTGATCATCATTTTATATTCTTCATAATAAATAAAATTGTATTCGTCTTTGATGTAGCATAATTCTCTAATTCACAGGTAATTATTATACATTCATTTCTTTACGTTTAAAGGGTTTTTCAAAATCTTATTGAAATTCTCAATTTCTATCAAAATATACTTTTACTTACTAATACTTTTACTTACTTTTGGAATTACTTATTTTAACAATATTAAAAATGTTCAATTAATACTATCAAATTATCAATGAGTGAAACACGAAACTTCGTGGAATTTTGAGTGAAGATATTATAAATTATTATTATAGTGAGCGAAGATATTACCTATTACATGAAGTAATAAATAATATCGGAAAGAAAATTAATTTTGTCGATATTAACTTGAATGTTAAAACAGAAATTTTATCACTTTAAAAGGAACAAAATATTTCCAAAAGTTGTGCTTTTTAATCTCAAGGAAAAATAGCTAGGGGTATGAATAATAACCTTTTCCTTAATCAAAACTAAACCATCAAAAATGTATTGAATTAAAAAAAATGATTAAACAATAAGCAACTGAACATTGTTTGTTAAATTCTTAAATTTTGTTTAATAGTTTATTTGAATTTTCAATAATGTTGTCAAGTTATTTGAAAATATCATTATTGTTCCATCCTTTCCTATGAAAGATTTGGTAAATTTTTTCCATTCTACCTACAAATCGAAATATTCTAATAAAAGAATTCTTATAATCGAATTCAAGATATGGTAATGTAAATTAAAGTTTCAGGAGAGAGAGAACTTTACAGAGCACAGCTTTCAATAATATATACGCCTATTATGCTGATTTTGTGATTGCATGATTCATGGGATATTTATTATTTGTGATTATCTTGTGTGTACACAGAAATCAGAAAAAATATTATTTTCTTAACCATCTGAATGTTACAATTAAATTACAACTGTTCAAAGCCCTATAGGAAGGAAACAAGTATTCTTAGAAACGCCAAAACTCGATGGTGTGTATTTCAGTACGTGAACAGAAGGAATGAATCAACGAAATTTAAAAAAATTAAGGGTAAGTGGATACAAGCTAACAGTTCTATGGGTAAAGATATTTCAATCGTCATCGCATGAAAATTCATTCACATTCGAAATGCATACTAATCATGAATTTAAAGTGGTATAATTAAAATATTTTAAATACTAATAATTACCTTACACTTCGAAATATCAGATTATTTAATGAATATAAGGTAAAGAGTTCCAAGTTAAAAAAATATTGCCATTTTTACAAGATGTTTCTTTTCTTCGTTTTTAATACGCCATTCTTTTCCTTAAGTTCTGAAATGTAAAAACCCGAGATTAGGTGTTATTGTATCTACTGTTTTTTTCTCTACAGTGCTTTGAGCAGGAGCACTTCAGATCTAGCTACCCTGTACTTAAGGAATAAAAACCTGAGTCAAACTCAATAATTTGCTAAATTGCAAGTTTCAGAACTCTTCGAAGAGTTAAAATTATACAATTTTCCCTTCTAGATAGAATATGCTATGGTAAGCCTATCTTACTCTGTAGTAAGTCATTTTCATGTCCTTATGAGCTACAGCTCATATCTAGTCACCCTATATTAGCTCCCTCTTTCTATGAACAAATGAGCAGGGATATCTCTCGCACAAAGGACAACTCTTGTAAAGAATGCTAACACAACAAATCTACTTAATGCCATGAGAATGAGTTCTATATAGCTTATACCAATTATCTACTTGTCGGAGGAAGATTTCTTATGACCAATAAATTCATGCAGTGGTATCTGAAAAAATGGTATCCTGGACTATTCTTATCTTCTGTGAAGAGAGTTGTCCATAATCCAGAAGAACTGCTTACCTCATCATGGACTGACACTTCCGGCAATACCTAAGTTATTCCTGTTCCATGACCTGGACTTCATTTAGAAAAATAACACACTTCGATGCGATTTCCTTATGTTCCCGAATTGTTTCAATATTTCAGATCTCTTCTCAAGAAAAATAGTCATATAATTGTTGGAGTTTGACAATTAGAATTTTCATCTTTTGAAAACATGTAAATGAGTTTGATTTGGTTGAGAAACATCATAAACTACTTGGTTTTTTTTCTTCCCATGAGATAATGCACTTTTTGTTTTGATGCAGCAATATTGAGTTTTGTCCTAGAGTAGTACCCAGTTCCCCAAGCTCAAGTATCCAGTTGCCTCTAATCAATTTTGGAGATGGGACAACTGGGCAATTCACTTATAGCATTTCTATACTGAACAAAAAATTTAACTTAAGTATAATTTAATTACTGTAATAATTAAAATTTTCTAGTTATTTTTATTGAATTTACAGAATTACACTCGCCAAATAGTTTGAATTGAATACCTCCTCAAGTTGTAAGCAGCAAAATTTCTTCATTTTATTGAAAACTTCTCTTCTTAACTGCTTTATTGTGAAAGACATATCTAATTTTGCCATGATATGTCCAGTGTACTCAGTTAGCTAGCCTTGCTTTATAAATTTATTAAAACATTTCTTTAAACAGCTTTTTATATAAAGGATTTAAAATAATTTTTCAAAACTAATTTTAAAATAAAAACATTGTCCCGATTATATCTAGTGCAATATTTTTTTTTGCAAATTTTTTTGAACATATCTATATCATCTAGCCATTCGCTATATGACATGCTCATGTTCATCAACGTCAAAATGGTCGCTTGATTTTGCAGTCAACAAAAAACATAAATTTAATTAAAAAATAAATTGCATTTTGTTACCGGAGAGTAATACGGTCAGTTTTATTTGAAACTAAAATTGTTATTGTTGTGGTAAAGTAAAGTTTTTAAAGTGAAAAGAAATTTTGTTCTCACGTTTAGTTTACACTTTTAGTTTTAAAATTTTACAATAAAACCCTTTCTTGAACGTAATGTGGCCAATGGAAGTAATTCTTTTCTGTTTTTTTTCAATAAATCCATTTTTGTTGAGTTTTACTTCACTTGTGGAAAAAAGACATTGATGAAGCAAACCCATCTTTATTATTTTTATGAACAGAACAGTCAAAAAATGGCCGGTGCATGAACAGAACATATTAATTTCTATTTGAAATAATTCACATGTAAATAAAAAAATGTTATAGAGAAAGAAAAACATTTCAAAATGTTGATAAAAACTCAAACGTCGGAAAGGTTGAAATCATCGCCTGAATTCCCAATAAATTCACATAAAAGTCTCGTGGCTGTTCAAAAGGCGCACTATGGACATGTAAAAATAGTTTTATCTTGCTTCGTATGATCCACGCATGATTCGTGTATATACTGCCCATTAACCGAACTTACAGGCATGTCCAAAACATCTTCCGTTTCACAAACCAAACACAACAAGCTTTCTGTTGTGTAATCTTGTTTTTATTCATATTCTGACCTCGCTCTAAAAAGATTTCTCTCAAATTTGTAAAATAATAGCTCACAATAACTTTTTTTAGCTTCATTGCCCTCCCAGGATTTTTTCTCTGTTTATTTCTGAGTGTTGAGCCAAAGACCGTTTTAAACTTTTTTTTAGAATCGCTGGTGGCGAAATTATTTTTGGTGTTATTCTTTTTACAATATTTGGAGAAGCTTACCTTGATTATAGTTCTGGTCATAGGATATATGACGTCAGCAATGCAAAAAATTCTTTCGATCAATTTAGATTATTGTTCTGCATTTAGGACACATTCCCTGCCTAGTTCGGATTTTATAGTTTTGTTTTCATCCAGGTACATACGGACGGCACACCTGGAGTTGCCATATTTTTGGCTGGCGCAGAAAAAATTAAGATTGCTCTCTCCAACTACAGCTATATCCAATGTTATATTCTCTTGACTAATGTTAAAACTGGTACACGATGTAACTGTCAAAATGTCGGTGTGGTCATTCAGCTTTACCGAATTTCCTCGTGTCTGGGCGGAGTATTCCTTATGTTTACCTTATATGCATTAGTTAAATTGATATTTATGTGTTTATGTTATTTGTTATTTATTGCACTCCTTTATAACATGCAAATTGTAATTAATATGTAATATAGCAATGATCGAAGTTTTTAAAGACGCTTTATGTTTATAATATCGAACCATTCATCTACTATCATTCCTTTTTAAAACTTTTTATCACCATTCGCTTCCTTATGTTTGGAAAGCATACCAACGAGATGTAGAGTTATTCTGATCATTGATTTTTTCTCTACGGTACTCTGAATAGGGATACTTTATTTCTAACTACTCGGTATATCCACTTGAAAAACGAATTATTTTTAATTTTTCAGTTTTTTCTGATTGCAGCTTCAAGGCCATATTAAAAAATAGAATTCAAGTTCCTTTTGTGATTTTCTTTCTTTAACTATTTGGAATTTCAGCTCGTCATTCCTTTCTGATATTTCTCGACCTTTCGACTAATCTTGGTTAATTGTATTTCCTTCAAATAATTATTTTATTCTTTTTATAATTTAATTAGAACTCTCGAAATCCAAATCATTAATTAATCCGATCCAGTGGATTCTTTTCCAATTATTAGAATTCTGTTATTTCGATAAAATTAAAGCTGGGGTTTAAAACTAAATAATTGGAGAGACCTTAATCCGTTATTCTTTCAATTTTTTCTGAGGTTTAGCAAATTAATTGCAATGCATTTAAATAAAATAATCCTGTTTTAGCATTACATAAGATTCAGTCCAATGCATTTAATAATAGATATCAAGTTATCAGCCTGTTAGAGAGTATAAAAGGATGCTTTCTGTAAATCGAGTAACTGATAAAAAAAGCGATTTTTCACAGGAACAAACCTTCTGGGGAATTTTGTGTGCACAATCCAAAAGACTAATGTAGTGTCAACTTAATCTGGAGTGAAACTAACAGGTTGATGGACAAGAAAAATATTCATTCCGATTATAAGAAATTTCTCAAAAAACAGAAGAATATTTGCTATAACTCTAACCTTGGCTTGAAATCTTCTCCTAAGTAACTGAACTAAACGTGGTACATAAAAACGGGCAGTGTCCTATAAACAGAAAGGGGAAATTGACTTTAATTTTTAGAGCAAATTCCTTTTACTGCCACAATACCACACGCTCTCTGTTGATGCCTGCATTCCACGTTTTTTTCTCTGAATGCATATCTCACTTATAAACCTGAAGAAACAGTTTATCAATAAGAGAGAGAGGCGTGGTTTAGAGTTATTTAATACACAATGTTTTGTGTAAACTGGTGTATTTACTCACGGTCCAAATGTTTCATTCTCACGAATAAGTTCTATAGGATAACACATTCTAAGTAAAATTGTCTCCTAGGGTACTATGCGTCACCGTCACCTGTAATGTTCGTTACAAAAATCGAGCTAAAATATCCTTGTTATGATGCTAAAATTCTTGTCATCATTTATAAAAATTTGATCCAGAACTCCATGCTAATATTTGCGTTATTTTTTCTTTTGGATCTATGCGGTACTACCAATTGTTAATGTTCGGATTCTCCAAACACTGCGGTTTTCTATAAAAGATTAACTAAGTAACTCATCAATTTATGATAAATTTTACGAAGGATCATTTTTAATGTTTTTGAAAATCAACTGTTTTATGTTTATGTTACTCAGAGTTACTGTGTAGTAATTATTTTCTGTTGCAAGAATAACATCTATATATTTAAAAGAACGAATAGACGGAATTTTGTCTGAAATTCGAAAGAATTCCGCAATATCGGTGCAAGAACAATACACCAAATTTTAACCTTCTGAGTTATGGCGTTCACAGATAGACATAATTCCTAAAATGCTTTTTTCGGACTCATGGAGGCCTAAAATATGGAGATTCATGAAAATCTCGTAGTCCAATTTATATTAGTTTCCCTTTTCATATTTCGAGTGCAAGAAAGCGACAAAAATTAAAGAAAAAATCTTGAATATCCATCCATAAACGAGGCCTTGACCAAATGCATAATCACACAAATTAAGCAAAACTGAAAATGCAGTTTTTAAAAATACTTGTTGAACGCTTTATATTTGGTTTCTCATAATTTGACTTTAATTCTTTTTACTTTACTTTTTTGAATTTATTTTTGTAATACGATGAATCAAATAAAATTAAATGCAATAAATAGTCATATGACTAGTGAAACCATGACTGTGGTCAATTTACTTTATAAATAAAATAAAAAAAATATTCTGGTAACTACTTATTGTTTGAGACTGAAAATAGCAACAGGTAAGAAATAAAATATATAATAAGCCAATAAAATATTTTTACATTACATTTTATGCTAACTGTATATTCTTCAATCC
>BGPR01000613.1:209671-360555 GCA_013235015.1 Araneus ventricosus | reverse complement strand
ACATGTTTAGTCTCTACTGTTTCACAAAAAGATACAGCACCTAAACAGATGTATACTACATTTCTGATGATGATCGTAGCCATCTACCAGAGAAATCTGAAAGATCTATCACTATTATACTACAATAAAAGTAGATTCTTTTTAATTTAAATATTTTCTTGTATAACCCTGAAATCATTTTTTCCCAGATTCTCTTCCAGGAGGGGCTGCGCATATATAATCAAAATTTAATTAAATTAATAGATTAATATTTTCATAATTAAATAATGAAAATATTAAAATATTGCATTTTCATCAAGAGAAACTTGTAAAACTTCAAAACCCAAACTCATCAGCAAATGAGGGAAAAATCGATCATGAAATTAAATCCTTAAGAACAAGATACAAATTAAATAAAATTGTATAATAATAAAATTGTGTATAAACAGATTACATTGTTTCCATCTTCCATGAATATTTGTCTCAATGTTGATTTCGTTCTTTATAAATTTTAAAGTTTGGATCTTCATAAACATTAGTGTGCCTAAAAGCTTATGAACTATTTTTGCCTATTTACCAAGATATTATTTGCCCTTACGCTGATTAATAGCTCAAGCATTCAATAAAGTGGCCCAATAAAAGTTTGAATCTGCTGCAATAAATTTTGAAAGCTGAAATTGGACAAACGTCCTATATCTTACATTTGTGCTTATTGGTTATTTCTTCCCTTATTTGAATACATTTCTTCAGTTCAGCATTTTCCTTTCACGAAAATTATCCACCATTTAAGTACCAAAAGGGATAAACGACGGTTTCCAATCTAAAGAAGATGATGCTTTTCAAAATAGAATACAAATTAGAGACAATTTCCTGAAAGTGTAGAAGCGATTTTCATGCTTCTCTTCAGGAAGCAGAAAACGTTAACTGAAAAATTCTAGATATTTTAGCTAATGGGATAATTATGAGTAACTTACTAATACTGTTACTCGCCCGAGTTGTTAAAAGTCATAATCTGCTGAAATAAGTTACAGCTTACGTAAGGTACTTTGTGAAGATTGACGGCATTGTATCAATTTTGGGTAAGCATTTTAATTTACTGCTGTTACATCTTTTATTTTAACTGCCAATTTTCACTGGGTTGTGTTAGAGTTGATTTTCTTAAGAATGCTAAGATTAGGCGACGTAAAGTACTTTTCGTCGTCTTTGGTTACAAAATAATCTCTTCAGTGACAGATGTGCTTATTATCTGTCTCTAATTCTTTAACTCAGCAAACTGTTCAAATTTTAAATATAATCTTCGCTTGTTTGCATGGAATTTAACTTCGCTTCATCTTAAAGCTTTTAATGGTACATTAATTCTAAAGGAAAAGTGCTAAATTCCGTGTAGGAGAAAGGACAAAGAGTACATATATTTTTCCATCCATAGTTTCTGATTTATATACCATTTATTACACAGGGCTGATTTTATTGTGTCGCATTAATGAATAGAATGTAATTTTGTATGTAAAACAGAAGAAGAACTAACGGGGAAATTATATTTACATTTTCCAAGATGAAAGCACGAAAACCTTATTTAAAAGAATTTTTGAATTAGAGTCCTTTTCATGAACTTTCACTTTGACTACTGCGTATGTAATGTATAATTCTTATATGTTGTAAAATGATGACCTCAACGAATGAAATGAAGGACGGCAGCCATATTTATTTTAAAGTGTTTTTCGAATTAGCAATTTGTGTAAGAACTTCCACTCTGTTTTATGGAGACGTAACTTGTAATTTAGAGCGATGTCACATGACGGCATCAAAGCTGGCATATAAACCTGAAAAAAGCATCTAAAAGAGCATTAACACAATGAATACCACTTTGTTCATACGCTAATGACACTTAAAAACTTTTACTAAATAATTTTAATAACAAAAACATATTTTTAATTACTTAAAAACATTTGCTCCTCTGGGATATTGACATTCAATATGTTTACATGCATTAAATCATCATACAAAAATAACTAAAATGGAATTAGGACTCGCATCTCTGTGTGTGTGTGTGTGATTATATGACCTCTAGGTCACAAGATCTTGGTCATCAAAAAATGTCTGGATGCATTAAATATGTATTACTGAAAAATGATTTCTATAATGAATAATAATCTTTTATTAACACTTTTCATACGATGGTGCAAATGATGTAACAGAAGTTTTTTTCTTTTGTGTACCGGCTGTTACAGATGCAGTACCAATAAAGCATTAAATTTTCATTCCTCTCTCATACATCCCATTACACCTGAACCTTATTTTATCATTGTACGTGTTGGCTATATTTATTTCATTGAACAGACAACAAAAATAGAAGACACCCCGAACGATCCATCTTATTTTCTTATTTTATCCTCTTAGATCTTATTTTTTATAGCTTATAAAAAGTGAGAAAGAAATGTCGTGCCTCTCTGTCAAAACCTCCCGTTTCAAAATGATACTTTTAGATTAACACTAGATAACATCTAGATTTCTTTTGGTTTGAATATTGAGGTTGGTGGCAGATTCTCGTCTTTGGAACTAGAGGTCGCGAGTTCTAGATCCAATTCCACCAAAGATCAGACGTCCATGTTGAGTTGGTGCATGTAAAACTGCGGTCATAAGTCAAGATTTCTCAATTTGATGTATAGTAGAAGTGAGAACAGCAGAGTGCTAGCTCAGGTGTTATACTTTTCAACTGACGCCGATTCAAAATAATGGGATATGTCTAAAAATAACCCTCGCATAGCTTTAGAACGTAACATTAATGTCGCTAGAACTACAGTCACATTTTAATATGGATATGCTTTATATTTTTGAGGATTTTATTGATTATTTTGGAGATTTAATTTCTCATTTTTAATAATCATTACAAAATGTATGATGACATTTCAATAATCTAGTTTTTGATAGAATTTATTTCTAATAAAATTTATCATTTAAATCTCACAAATTAAATTCAAATTTACTGACTAAAATTACCATTTGTTGTCGCTTCCTTTGGCCTTTCTAGACAAAATGAACAGACGATGGAAAAACAGAAAGAAAACAGACATTTTTAGCAGTCTGTCAGATTCAGAACCCAACAGAAAAGCGAAAAGTCTTGTTTTTTTTATATTAAACCCGTTTTAAATTTCATGAAATCCGGACTCTTTATTCTAAAAAGGAAAAGACTTCCCTAACTTGCTCGACAAAGGAGGCATTTTGCGTTTCATATCTCGCAGGATGGAAAAAAAAATTCCCCATCTTTATCCTCTGTTGAACAATGGAATAAGAGATGACAAGTTCCATATCAGTTACAGGTGCCTTATACAGACTTTATTTTTGCAAACAAACGCTTTTAACGGTTTATTGGTGCTATGAGAAATGTATTTTTTTATCTTATTTTGAAATTTATTCACCCTCTTTCGGAGTAAAAAATTTTTTTTACAGGAATCAAATTTAATAAGTTTAAATCATGCATTTTATTCAATTTTAAATATGGAGATTTTAATAGTGATGCTCATGGATTATGAGATTGCAACATTCTGTTAATTAAATAATATGTAATAAAATAAATATATTTTATGTATTTAACTATAATGAATAAAGATAAATACATTGTAGATAAAAAGACAGCTAGTGATATGATAAATAACCGCGTCTAATATGAGCCATATGGTAGCAGCGCCTAAAGAAGGTTTATAGTGGGTAAAACATAAGTTAATGTATTTTAGAATACCTTTAATGTCACTATTGGTTTTTGTTTCATAGACTTGAAGTATTTTTGATTTTCACTTCGTTTAAGCTTTGCTGATTGAAAATTATTTTTTTACACTGTTGTTTATTATTAGAATATATTATTATAAATATATATATATAAGATATAAAACAACAAAAAACAATTTTTTTTTGAAAATTCAAAATTAAAAAATTGCAGATACAAAATATATGGTATTTTATAAATATTTTTATAATATATATATTAGCGAGGTTTTCTATTTTATTCTTTCCTTCAAATATTAATTAAAAATATATTTTTTTAACTGATGTATGAATTAAAGTAAAAAGAATCCTGGAATAATGCGCATAAAGCCTTAAAAGAAATTTTTGAAAATAAAATATATATTTAACCAATTAAAAGTGTAATTTCGTCGTGGAAAATATTTTTACTCGAAAACTTAAATTTTAGTAAATTAATAAAACAAAACAGGGTTCACTCAAAGCATGAAATTCAACGAAAATATTCACTTTTTGTTGTGAACTGGTAAATAAATTAGTAACTAGCATTAAATGTGTTTCTCCGCTTTTCATAGGCATGGTGACATGGAGATAATATCCTGTTGGTATTTCCAAACTGATAAAAACGACGAAATTTTTTCGAAACAAAGGTATTTTCGTCGCCTTTCTTTGCTGCTCTGCTTAATGTGATATTTTCCCCCTAAGTGAAAAACTTTCCGTTTCCACATAACAGGAAAAGTCGCTCTCTTGTAGCGCAAAGCAGCTAGACTTTTGGAATTTCATTTCATCAAGCAGAAGGAAATCACAAAAGATTCCGAGCACCGGGTAGAGTGATCTCAAGTCAGGCAATAAATCATGAAATTAAGGCCGTATTCAGAGGTTAAAAGGAGATTCTTCTTTTCTAATGGTGGGAAAGCAAAAGTCATTGACTTCATCTAACGATTCTTCGAAAAATCAGAAACCGGAAAGGGTTCATTCATTACATAAATCCATCTTAATATCCAATGCTAGGGTCAATGAAATAAACTGAGAAGGTAAAAAAATGCACATAATAGTTTGAAAAATAAACAAACAGTTATTTCAGTAATCATGCCTAAAAATATCGCTTATAAATTTAAATTGCAACTAATTACCTTAGCTTTAGAAAGTTATTTTTAATTAGATTAGAGCCCCGTTTTAAGCAACACGAGGACTATTTTGGAACTACTGCGTAATTCTGAACAGTGCTTAGAGGACGATAAAGACACATGAACTGGCACACTTTGACCGAACTTCCCTACCGCACCGAGGGGATAATGTTTAAACCACAAAGATAAATTAAACGAGTCTCCGGTCCAAAAAAGCGATGAGTATTTTGTGATATTCGGCCTTGAAAGCGCAACTCACTGAACCTGAAACCAAGTCTAAATCAACGCAGCCGACACTTAAAGATATTCCAATAGTTATGATCGAAGATAGCAATATATGCTTAACATTTAAAATCCGCCAAATGAAGGAACTTTTATACTAATTATGCAAAAGAAGTATTGTGATCGTCAAAGAATTCAACCTCCCGATTTTGATGAATCACCACGTTTTAGATCTTCCTTATTCAAAAAATTCCCTTTTCTAAAATTATATCATGTTTCTTTGTCTACATATAAATAAAATAACTCAAAAATAGAACGAGATAGATGGAGAAAATTTTCCGTATTATTTTATTAGATTTATGTCAAATTTTAGATAAATTTATCAAAGATATGTATGTAGATCTATCTACTTGATAACTAAAATACGCATCGAGCTAGATAAATTTGGTATGTGATCTTTTAACCAAAATTGTAGATCTATGCCTAGTATCCAATAGGCTAAAGAGAAGAAATCCAAAATTCATACATCCCTCCACTGCCAGTGGCGGATTTTGACATTATGAGGCCACAGGAGCAAAACTGTTTTCAGGCCCCTTCCCTAACCAATGTCGTATATTCACAGTTGGCTTAGCACAGCGATGTACGTCGAATTAGTTTTGTGGCATCCTTAGGGTTTCGAGACACGAGGCGAACGCCTCTAGCGCCTTTGCGAAAAACCGCCACTGTTCACTGCACTACGAAGGTAATCACGAAAAAGCGTCATATTGTTACTTTAAATTAGTCTAGTTATATTAACGTCCCGTTTTAAAGCAACAGGAGGGCTATTTTGGGATGTACCTCGTGATTTTGAACTGCGGTGTGATGACGAATACGACGCCTAAGCTGCCACCCACCCTCTCCAAACCAGCGGGAGGACGTTTGGCCCCCTATGTAAGATTTAATTGGCAACAGGCCCACACATCCGTAGGATTTTCTGTGGAAATGTGTGTGGGTCTGTTGCACGTTAAATCAGGCGTAGTGGGTCAAACGTCCTCCCGCCGGTGTGGTGCGGAGTTTCGGAGAGAGGTGCCAGCTCAGGTGTTGTTCTCGTCATCTGACAGCGTTTCATGGTTCCGAGGTCCGTCCCAAAATAGCCCTCCAGCTGCTTCAAAACGGGACGTTGATGTAACTAAACAAACCCAAGAATTAAACTATTTTAGAAGAATTTTTCTGAAAGAAAAAATATTTCGAAAGCTTGTTTCAGCGAATTAATATGACATAAATTATAGAGAATTATTACTCATAAACATTTTTTCTTGCAATTTATCAAAGTGTTTACCTAATTTCCCAGCAGAAGTAACGAGTTCCTAGAGAAGACAACGAAATTTTTATCCGTATCCAATTTTTATCCTTACAGCACAATCGTTAGTACTAGGCGAGATATGAAAACTTCGGTCGCTTGTCATTTACTGTAAAACCTTTTTCGCTGCTGTAAGATGACGCCAGCTGGTAAAAATGAACAAAGAGTCTTTTCTATCTTTGCCCTATGAAAGACGATTCTCTGATTTTTTATAATGCATTTGTATTTCGTGCTATTGAAATCTGAAATAGCATAGAATTGAAAAAGATATTGCCTTTTCAGCATCTTTCAACGAATACGGAAGTCCATTAAATATAGAAGGTGGTTATGTAACAACTTTCCCTATTGGGTGCATCTGTAGCTAAAATTAATGGACGGAATGCGATTACATTTTATATTTAGACTTTGAAAGGCATGGATAACAAAAACCAATGAAAGTTATTTCATAATCACGCGGTATAGTCCACGGATCTGCTTAACCAATTCGCCGCATAAGCATATGTGTATGATAAGCGGAGGAAATATGATTGAAATATATTCATGACATATAGATTGATCATAAGTACCGAGCATTTCTTAAATCCAATAATTCGTATTACTATGGAGACAGAATGATGCCGTTTCCACCGAGAAAATAATTTAAGGAAACCATAAATTTAAAGACGCCATAAGCGAAAGAAATATGATTGAAACATATTCTTGACATACAGGGCGATTCAGAAGTTCGGAGTTATACCATAATTTACACGAAACCGTAATTTATTGCTAGCATAGTTGATAATTTAAACCACCAGGTGATTCTAAAATTGTCCTAATTTTTATTACTTAGAATAAGACACTGGCTGGAATGTTCAGTGTCCCGTCCTAGATCAAGGAGCTCAGCTGACAAACAAGGAATCACAATTTCAGCAGCATTCAACTCCATTTCTGATAGTATGTCAGAACATGAGAACAAAACGGTTTTCTTTATACTGTGAAAAAGTGTGGCTCCTCGTCTGACAACCAATTTTTTGAGCATGCTTGTCTGACAGCTGAGTTTTCTCACACATATAACATTTGCAAACCTTTAGACCCTTTAGTATCTTTTCCGTTTCAACACATCGCCTCACAAATTTCAGAACAATTTGGTCGTTTATATTGTAAAGTATGCTAAAGCTAATTTTTGATTTCGCGATGAAACACTCAGGTTTCCTTTTCGTCCTTTCTATGCAAACAGCAACTTCCTATCTTTATTCGCTTACGAATTATTGAATTTCAAAGTTTAGTAGAGTTTCTGAATCATCCTGTATTTTATTTTAACTTTTAAGACTGAAACGATGGCACTGATACGTGAATATTTATTGGAAAGCATAAACACATTTTTTTAATTATCACATTAAGGCTGAAAATGTTCCCTTGACGAAGATTACTGAATTCCAAGAATAACTGGAAGTAAAAGGACTTACCTTTAGAATTAGATCATACGTTGCTTTGTAAAAAATTATTATTAATAAATACTAAACATTTTAAAATACTTTTTTTAACGTTTAGAACAAAAAAGAATGAAAGACCGTTTTGAAATAGTGCCCTTAATTGGTAAAAGTCAACCTTTGCTGTTTGGAATACATTAATGAAATAAAACGTTTATAAGAGTAGTAGCGGTTTATGTATAAAGAGATATTTTGATTATGATGATATTGATGAATATTACGGCTGTAATATTCTAGAGCCTTCTGTGATATGCATAGCACAGTAACAAAATGCAAACAGAGACGCTGTCGTCAACTTTTACTAGAAACGAATAAGAACCTTAATCCCATACACTTTATGTAGAGTAATTTAGAAAGTAATACATGCAGAACACTTAACAGATAGTGTATCCTGAAAATGTTTGTTAATTATTGCAGTGTTATATAAGTATTTGCGGTAAAAAAGATATTCAAAAATTAAAAATTCAGCAATCTTTCATTAATTTTGTCATCTTTTAAACGTAATGTAGTCACCAATAAGAATATAAATTGATATTTTTTAACAATAAGATATTTTAATTAAAAAATGCTACGTTTACCTTTATTTAGTTCAAGTTTCATTAAAAAATTGTAAACAGATGTACATAAAGGGGTGAATACTAATTTAGCAGCTTGTGAAATAACACATATCAGAAATAAGCTATACTGATTATGTGTTGTTTTGTAGTAATTCAAAGAGAAATAAATCAATGTCCGCTATCAGTTATTTGTTTGTTATTTAACTACTGTTCTATTGATTAGCACAAAGACTTAGCAGTTTATTCTGTAGCTTGTTATCATTACTCCTTTTTACAAAGTTGCACTGAATGCGAAACCATAGTTCTGTATTCTGCCAACTTTTACCTAGCTATCATTAGCAGAACTTATTCCCAATAATAATTATAAAGTGACAATACCGTTTGTTTGGTAGTTGTTTATTACTACTCTCTTTCACATTGTCCCTCACACAAAGCTGAAATCAATACAAAACCATAGATATGTATTATTCCAAATTTTATTTTACGTAATTATCATTAGCAAAACGTGTTCCCAATAATTAATATAAATTGACAATAAAATTTCGAGATATAGAGAAATTTCAAAATTACAATCTGTTAGCGAAAACAGTTAAATAGGAAATCAATAAATTGCATTAAAATATCATTCTGAAATTTTTAATAATTAATAATTAATCCAATATAACAACAAAATTATGGAATATAGAAAATTATAAAGACTAGAATCTCATGGTTAACTCAAACTTCAATATAAAATCGATGAGTGGCATTCAAATATTATCGCAGAACTATTTGAAATAATAATATTTGAAACAAAAAATAGTTTAAACTAGTTAAAGTTAGTAAATTTTTCTCGCTATATCTATATATTTTACATCATTTATCCAAGATTTCACATCCAGATTAAACAGCAGCTCTTCGCATTTCACTAAAAAGCAACCATATCTGATAAACATTCTGAGAAATATAATTTCGCTACTTGTTTATGTCAACTCAATAATCCCTAACAAATCTTTTCTCTAAATATTGAACTTCGTATAGGTACAACAGTAACAACAAGCGGCTGCTCGTATTAGAATTAACAAACTGAATCAATAGATTGGATTTTAATTAGCTGAGAAGGACCGCGGAAACAAGCATCGGATGGATAAACACATGCAAGTTAGCATCTGTCAAAATCGTTAAAACGTTATCCTTATATATGTAGTAAAAAAAAGGAAAAAGATTGCAAATGTCCGCAAATTGAAAGAAAAAAACACTTTGATAGGATTATTTAACGCAATCTTAATGGGAATTCTAATTGAAATAATAATTTAACAATGTATAAATTGCTGAGTTGTGACAGTTTTGATATCAATGAAGTATTTTAAAAGAGAAAATTACTAGTCAGGTGTATATGCATGTGCATACAAATTTTATTTTTTTTTTCATCAAGGATTAATACACCTTTCAGCTTTTATTTATTTTCTTAATTGTGCTGAAAGAATAAAGAATTATCATGAGTAAAAATAAATTTATAATTACAGTTATTACTGAATTCTTCCTTTGTAGACTGAATATTAATTACAAAATTGAAAGTGCTAATAAGTATCTTAATTGCAGTTTTATTGTTCTTTATTCATTAGGAAATCAATACTTTGTTCTATTGAAAAAGTTTGTTATAAAATGATTGGTTTCTTCCATTTTTGTATGTTAAGCACGTTTCATTTTAATTTCACGTTTAGCGTCAGGTGAACTTTTTTTCAGTGGTAATTTATGATTTATAAGTAGATCGTTTTCATCGGAAGATGTTTTTTTGTATTCTATTATTGTAATCGTTTTCACGCATTTAAACAGATTGGCTGTTATTTAATTGAATGATTTAAAACGCTGCACATTCTTCTAGCCGATATAATAAGTGTGATTTTTTAGTTGTACAATTATTAATGATGCAAATTATAAATTGTTTTTAAAACGGAGAAACCTCTACTTTCCTGAGATAAGAGTTTTGGACAACTCGTTAAAAGCAAACTATAATTATGATTGTTTGCAGTAACAATCTATTGTAATGGCAAATAACGATTTCTGAAAATGCCTGAAATTAATTTATTCAATATGGCATATTTTAAATTGACATTACAATTTTGAAACTAAAGAACTTTACAGGGCATGCCAAAAAAGTTCTTTTATTTAATTGTGACTAGTTTCTATTAAAACAGAATAGTCCTTCAGAAAAGGAAGAAAAGCAAAAAATCAGCATCAGTTTTCTTCAGGTTCATTACTTTATTTATAAAATAAAATATTAGAAGAGACTTTGATTTAGTGAAATTATTTCGCTTTATTCGCTGCAACATTAATTTAATTATCAACATATCATCTCTCTCTTTTTCAATATTCAAAACCGTAATTAAATTAAAAATGGTGTAACATCGATATAATGGGATCAAAAATAAAATCAAAAATAAATGGTGTAACATCGATATAATGGGATAAAAATTTCTAAATGAAAATGAGACTCTTGCTGCAATGGTATTATTCCATGAGGTAGAAATTTCAGATTTCTCTGGCACACAGTTGCGTTTGTCAGAAGAAATCTGGTATAATGTTGTTAGTGCAAGTGTATCATTGAGAGAAACAGAAGAAACAAAACAAGTATTGTTGTGCCAATAGATTCCTCCAGACCGTGTCAACGCAAAGTATTCCAATTTTTCTCTGCAGAAGGTGCTAGTGGTACCGACATTTACAGTCTATTTAGTTTAGCTTTGTTATATTAACGTCCCATTTTTAAAAAGACGAGGGGTACTTTGGAACGGACCTCGTAATTTTGAACCTCGATCAGATGACAACGGCAACACCTGAGCTGGCACCTCCCTCTCCAAACTTCCGCATCATATCAGCGGGAGGACTTTCGGCCCCGCACGTATGCTTTTACGTGCAACAGGTCGACATGCACGGCGGATCTTGAGTGGAATCGGATTTCGAACCTGGAACAATCCGTCACGGAAGCCAACACTGTACTACTAGGCCACCGGGAACCGATATGTGATGTCGAATGTGTATCGGACTGAGTGTATGTCATGAAGAGCAGTTTTCTGAGGGTGCAGTGACTTTTACTCTAACAACTAAGTGTGACTGACAAGTTCGTGCAGCTGTGTTCACATGTCCATGATTAAAATCATTTCACCGACGGAAAACTGCACTGTGTGACACTCCATTCAGTCCCATACATATTCGACAATAAACGTCGGTTCCACTAACAACTACTTCCAACAAAAATTGTATTACTACGCGGTAATTTTGTTTGGAGGAATCCATGCTATGATGTTTCTAGTTTTGTTGTTTTTCACACTAAGACAACACGTTTCATACCAGATTTCTCTGACATACACTGTCATCTTCCAGAGAAATCTCAAAGTTCTAACACGTGGAATATCACCGCTACAGCAAAAGTCGACTTTTCATTTGGGATAGTATAGATACACTGATACTTTATGCGGTTTCATATCTTATGAACTTTTATAAGACATATACAGTGAAACCTCTCTGAGCGGCCACCCCTCCGTTCCGAGAAAAATTGGCCGCTCAGAGGGGGTGGCCGCTCGGAAGGGTTTTCGTTACAATTACAAGATAATTGCTATAATACTTAATATAAACGAGTCTGACACATATTTCTTATTTAAAATGAAGTTTGAGACTTATCTAAAGAGAAAATAGTGCTTTATTAAATAATTTTTTACATTTTTTTGAAAAAAGGATACAATTTGCGACTGTTTTAAGTTTTTACCCTTCTCGGAAAAAAACAATTTTTTCCAAGTTCGTTTGTTAAATGGGATGGGCGGCCGTTCAGAGGGGTTGGATGGCCGTTGCTAGGGGTTATTTTAGCATTAGGTCTATGGGCCGAAAAATCCGTGCCACGAAAAAATGGCCGTTAAGAGGGGTGGCCGCTATGTAGGGGTGGCCGTTCGAAGAGGTTTCACTGTATTATATTGCCCAATTATTGAAGTGTACGTGTGAATGAGACCATTTCGATTTTTTCTTTATTTTTTGATGTCTTAACATTATATCGACAGTTTTGACAATTGTAGCATTCAATATGAGGATTATGAACGTGTAGAAAAGCAATCTGAGGTATTTCCTTAATAATAGCATGGCTGTAAATGTAAAGCCTACCACAAACTTATATAAGAAAAAAAGTGTGCAAAAAATTGAACACACGAATTAGAAAGATGTAGAATGGGATAGTTTAATTTAATATCGACATTTTTTAAAAACAAAAGAATTGTTTGTGCGAAGACTTCTCACACGTAACATAACTAATATTTAATTATTAGGGTCATTTCAAATAATAAATATTCCAGAAAACTTTGGATATAAGTATAACATACATACCAGATATGACGGAAAATATTTAAACAGCGTTTTGAAATCAACAACATTAAAACTTTTACTATAGATTTCCGTTCTTATGAGATAAGAGAACGGTTTTAACTTCACTCAGGATTTTGAAATCTAAAGCAACTGTTTGCTTAATTTTATCAGTAAATATAAAAAAACTTTGAATAATTTTTTATGATATTTTATATAGCAATAAAAAAGATCATTGTTTTCCCTCTAGAAACTCTCTAAAGATATTCGGCATGGTGAATTTACAAGTAGCATTCATAATATCAAGAGTAATGGAACCAGGAAAATTATTTAATTTTATTAAGTTAAATCTAGTTCAGGCGTGGAATTCTTTATTTTTAAAAATCGTGGCCTATATATTTTAATAGATGGATATAAACGAGATAACATTCAAAGGATATTTAATAAAAACACCGTGTTAAAATATGAACAGTTAAATAAATACATATCGATTATAATTCACCCAGCTAAAAAAAATCTTCAGAAAAATTTTTTTTGAAGTTTTTTAAAGATTTCTGCAGATTTTTTGAAGACAGAAAAAAATCTGCATTTTTTCTTCAATTTAATCTGCAGAAAATCTCCAAAAATTTCTTATTATATTTTCCTCTAAATATTCTGCAGATTTTGTAAGACAGCAAAAAGTCTGAATTTTTTCTTCAATTTAATCTGCAAAAAAAATTATTTTTATTTTTTTCTTTAAATATCCTGTAGATTTTTTAAGACTTCAAAAAATCGCATTTTGTCTTCAATTCAATTTGCAAACTTACCCTTTTAGCAGATTTTCACAACAACATTAATCTTGACCAATATCTGTTGATTTTTTGAAGATTTAACTGCAATTTCATAATATCTGCATTTCTCTAAATAAATATTTTGTACCATATTCTCTAATATTGCATCTTTATTTTCCAAAGGATATGAAACAAAATTAGAATTTAATTATCATTATTGTTTAATTTTACAGTAGACAGGAGTTTCAAAAAATTTCCCAATAGAAAATTGTCTTAGGCACTAAATTTTTTAAATATGCCACTGAAAAAATGAATTCTAAATTAATCTTTAAAATAAATATTTGAGGTTTTACCCTTTTAAACTTTCCCCCATAATTTAATTAATTTCCAATTAGTTTTCCAACTGTCTTTCTGACTAGGTATTTTCCTCTAAAAAGAAGGGAAAAATGCAGCTTGCGCCCTTTGGTTGGAGAGAACGCTTGCCAGAAAGATAAAAGGTGAAAACGAATTTATTGAAACAGAGAATCTAAATTATTGAACAAAAATATTACTAATCTCATCGATTACTCATCTCTACGACTTTGAAACAAGTATTCTGACCATGGTTGATTTTTACATCACTAAACGGCGCAACAAGAGCTATGGTGACGCTAAAACTCAAATAGATTATTTTATCCCCATCTCGTGAAGTCCGGCGTGGCCGAGTTGTTAGCGTTCCTGCCTGCCAACTATATGAACGCGGGTTCGAATCCCGGCCAGAATGAGTATGAAGTTTCGACTCAATCTGAATCGACATCGTGCAAGTAAGTTGAATCACAATATAGTTTAATGAAATTAATAATTACGTTAATTGAAGCTAATAATTAAACCTTGACTGTAGAAAAATCTGAAGGTATTTGGAACATCTTCTGAAATTTTTTTCTGAAGGAAACATGTTCCAAATACCTTCAGATTTTTTTAGCTGGGCACTCTCTCCTTTCCCGTTCAAAAGGGATAAATAATTTTGGAAAAAAACTTAAAATTAAAAAGATCTTATCTTTTCTAAAGCAAAAATAATATTCATCAGAATATTCTATAGAACAAAATTAAAACATACATGTTCATCTAAATGATTTTAAATAAATAACAAATATTTCACCAACATTAATAGAAGATTAAACCTAAAGAGCAGAGTTATTTATTCATCAACCTCATATCATTGTTTATGTAAATCGAGAAAAATGTGTAATAACTGATTCAAGAAGAATAATCTTTTTAAAATGGATTTTTAACTTGAATCTTTTTATTAAAATTAATAATTTATGAGTGTAATGTAACTGCTTAGTTAAAATTTCTTCAGTAAAACACCTCCCTATGTCAACTAAAAATTGTAGTTAGTAAATTATTTTATTAATTACTTATTGAATTATTCAAAACTTACTCAAAAATATGTAAATAGTTCAAATATGAACCTCTATTTGCTATGTAAGTCATTTCATTCGAGTAAAAACTAAGGATTATCTTTTAATAAAAGGTAAATATATTAAACTTAGTTTTTAAATTTTTACAACCCTACATTTTTTTATAAATAGCAAAAACTATTGAACCTTTTTCTTCAAAAAATTAAAATCTTTATAACATTTTATATTAGAAGAGCTTTTATTAATATAAATTTGAAAATTATTAAAAATTTCTATGTTTTACATTTTATAATTTCGAGAAACGGTCAGAAACCAAAATTCCATTTGAAAGTTTCTCAAAACATATAAAAATGATATATTTTTTCCTCCAATGAACGCCTTAAGAGCTGATAATAAAGAATTTACTATAATATAAATCTAACCGGAAGAACAACACAATGTTTCAGTTATAGAAGCCTTTTACCGGCTGTGGCGTATGATTTAGTGGTATCATTTATCAAGCTGATTTATCATTCTTAACTGATTCTCCACCCTTGATCATTCTAAACTAAACACCCATGCATTTAGGTTTAGTCCATAAAGATTTAAGCGAGAGAAAATGATGCGTATGTGTGATCGTTTTCTACCCGCTAAAGTTTATTCTAATATATATTTGATTAAACGCTCTGCTTCTACAGAAAAATAAAGAACGCAGATCATTATGCGTTTGAATGCGTCCATACAAAAAAAAAATTAACAATACATTTGTAGTTAGACTTAAAAGAGAATGGCTCGAGAATTTACTTCATAATAAAAATGCAACTTTTAAGAATCGGGAGACTTTTAATATCACTGAGCCCATACACAGGTTATCCCTGTGACGGACATATATAACTTTTTATTAAATTGTATTAAATTCTACAGTTTTTGTGTGTGGTACATTTGTGTGCCTCTTATGTTCATCTCTTCTTTTGGATGACCGTACATGTATATTATTTATGAATATTATTTGTTTATTTTTATTATATTTTTTATGCTTAATTTCTGCCCAACATGAGTGTAATACGTTAGTTTTCTTCTGGCCAACTGGTGTGTCAAGTTTTACACCTTTAGCTGGATCGGCGGAGGAAATAAATACATAGCTATGTATTTAGATCTCCATTTATATAACTTGAGGTTTTGAAAGAAACTTTAATTTAAACATATGATTTCAAACAATTTTCATTTTCCTATTAAAAAACATTGCTTAGTTTCTAAATTGCATGCATTAAAAACAAATAAATTTTAAATTTGTATGACGCAAATTTTGAAAAAAATGTACTCAGCAACAAAATAATCACAATATCTAAAAAGTATTTTTTAAAAGCAAAAATGTAGCTGTGAAATTAACAATTTATTAATGCTATTATTAAATACATATATCGTAAAAATGGGTTGTAAGATTTATTAAATATCTTATTTAGATTTTCTTTGACTTATATTTATTTAAATTCACCCATAGAAATAATTTATATTTCAACTGCATTGCAAAGAATGTAGTAACACGTACAACGTTTGTGTGACTGAATTGTTTAAATTTTTGGAATACTGGTCAACACAATTCATAAATCATGTATATAAATGATAAAACCTTGGTAATGCTTTCCCTAAAATTGTTTTTTATATGCAAGTTATATACAAGAAGGTCCCTGCACTGTCTTTTGATTGTTTTGAAAAAATATTAAAAACGATTCAATATACATAATTCAAAATAAAATATAATGTGTATACAGCAGACTGTATATCATACCATTTTATACAATCTTAGTTATTCTCAGTACTGTTTGAAACGAAAAGCTTTTGAGTCAATCAATATTTATTTATGTTTCAACAAATATAAGACAAAAATTATTTTCTTTTTTAGTTCTGTTTACTTCCTGTCTAGTTTAGCATTGCTTATGTATATTTGCTTACTTAAAATAAAAATGCCACAATTCATCTTTGCATAAAAATGAAACGAACTTCTACGGTTCTGGCAAAACATTTTAAAACATTTTCCTCCGTTCATTTATTGTTTCGAATAGGATTTTAATTCGATTCCCTACAGAATTTATCTTGTATAATTTCATTGAAAAATCCAAAACATATAATTTATAAAATATAAAAGGAATAATTTATTTCATTACTTTTTAAAATAACAGTCTTGAGGCGCACAGTTTCTGTGCCTGAAATTGTAAATGCAATATCCAAGCAGATGGAAGTAATATCTTCACCCGCAGCACTGTTTTATGTCAAAATACAATAGTTTATCAGAACAAAACGATAGATTTGAAGTTGGGCAATGCCGTTATTTACAGAGGGAATAAAGGGAATAGCAGTGAAGTTTCCATCAGGGACAAATGTTCTCATTCGAAGGAGATATGTAAAGCTTCGTTGTTATTTCATCTTGATTGTTTCGGAGTTAGCACAATGAGCAAATAATTGAAACTGAAATAAAGCGCCTTGAATTGTATTCCGTCATATTGATTACAATTCTGCTTGATACACTCTTTTGATTCAAAAGGCCGCAGTATACTCAGAAAAATGTTTGACATGTTAGTTCAGTATGATTTACAATGTATAAGAAAGGTTTGATGAAGTTTATCTTAGCACTCTGTTAGTTTTAGATTTTAGTTAACAAGCAAATTTATACTCATACTTATTTAAAACAATTTGCATAGCGATAAATCATTAAAAGGATCTACATATTATTACATTTCTACATATTATTACAGGAAAATATAACATTTAGATTAAAAGAAATATTTCATAAATAAAATTAATTCTCTTGTGTTATCCGAATGATTGCATTTGGGTAACACGATTTAGTGTAAAACATGGTGCAAAAATTATTCCTTCCGTTATAGGATATTATGGCATCAGAGACTAATAACTCTTGTATTCTTTCCACACTGTAGATTTAGTGAAAGGTCATGTTCTTATTTTAGGCGAATCAATGTCTTCTCGGTTTTGTATAGTGTATTTAACAAACGATTGATGAATGATATGGGGAAGAGGGATGGTTTTCTTCTGACCATCAGTGAGAGAGGAAATTACTATATCTTGACCTTTGTCAGTGGGGGGTCCTATTAACCTACGCATCCAGCTGGACCTGGGACGATTTTTTGAGAACTTTGTACACGATGGTTTGCCATTAAGGGTGAACGATACATTAAAAATTATCGAAACATTTAAGAATCTCTTCTGTTGTTGTGACGACACTGGAGCGAAAACCTTAAAGGATAAAAATTTTAAATTCAGTTCACGGCGATTTTATTACAATTCCAAAGCAAACGACATGACAATCAAAACTAACTTATTTTTTTCACACTCTTATTTAACTTGATTTGTTTCATGTTTGTGAGGATGGAATTTTTTCATCGATTTTTCGCTCACTTTCTTATGTTTTAGAGTTTTTAAATTTTCAACACTTCTACAATCTCGATGACTGTACATTGTTTTAATATTTTCAGAGTTTAATTATCAGTTAATTACTTAGTTCCATTGAATTTTGAAAAAGAAATATTTAAAATAAAAGAAAACTTTCTTCTTTTTAGTATACACCAATAAACTACTAAAAGACTGTTTAAAAAATTATTTTTATTAAATTCATTTACCTATAATGCATTACATAACGCTGTGTTTTGACGATATTTTTCTCATAAACAACAATGAAAGATTTCCCTGATGAATGGATAGTAAATTAAAAATTAAGGACAAAAGCCCCTTTCATGAACCTTAGATCAGCTGTGTAGAATGATAACAATGAAATCCAATTATTACAGTCTATTTAATTAAGTCTGTTATAATTTTATTTTACGACATCAAAAATAGAAATCATAAAAAATCGTAATTCATGAAAAAAAAGTTTATAAAAGAACTAAGTTTTTATGCATTCATACAGCATAAATTTTTATTTAAAAAGTCACATTGTTATGTAAATATTTGTCATTCGTTTAGTTCCAAATTATTCGGTTATCTTTTGCTTCTTTGTATTTTCCTGCTTCATCACACGTATTTTTTCCCATTTGAGACAGTATGCTCTAACTACAAAGAATCTTAATGTTGTTATTCAAGTATAAAACACATTTTTTATGAAGAAGCCTGAATGAATATCTTGAAACCGCAGTTTTTCAGATTTAAATTTTGCGTTAGCAAGATCCTAAAAATATCTGAAAGACATCAATTTGAATAAATGTACTCTGCCGTCATGAACTTATGGAAATTTTATGTTTTAGATGCTTTCATTCCTGAATGTTATTAAAAAAAATATTTACTTGCATTCATATCGTTTGATTGCGATTAAGTATAAAAGTTCTGATGTCTGAGTAAACCAGTTAGCTAAAAAATTAGTTAAGTAATCTAAGTAACAAGCAAAAAGCTTTAAAAAAGAATTTATTTTTACTGTATGTTACGAAAGAAAAATTATTTATTTTTAATTTTTAAATATTTGCATTACAAAACTTAATAAACCAAACTTTTAGTTCTTATATTCATTTCCCAGTATTTGTGCTTCAAGACAAAATAAATTTCGATTAAACAATTGTCAAAAAAGAAAAATAATACAGTAATTAATTGAAAAATTGAAATTATAATTTAAATTGTTGAGATAAGTATTTCAACTTTGTTGATTTTTTAAAAATGGTGAATGTAATTGAGCAAAGAATATGCTATAAATATTGTTTCCGGAATGCAATCTCTGCTACACATTTGAAATTTTACGAAAAGGCCTTAAAGACAACTGTTTTGAAAATTAAGAGTATTTGAATGGTATAAAATGTTTAAAGAGAATCCATCGTAAACTGATCATGCTCTGATAGACAATCCATATCGTCTAAGCAACAACATGTCGATCAGATCAGAGATTTCGTGAGTAGTTGTCGTCGTTTAACAATTAGAGACATTATTAAACAAGATCCCATGTTGGAAACGTCGAAAACGACCAGAATTGTGGCGAGATACCACATGACATTTTCACCATGATAATACTATTTCTCGCAGTGTCATTATTATTCATGAAATATTGAAACAAACTCAACAGAGACGGCTTCACAAGCTTCGTATTTACCTGATATAGCACCCTGCGACATTTTCTTATTTATACGGTTGAAGCTGCCTCTTCGTGGGAACCGTTTTAAGTATATTGATGCAATAAAATATTATCCGCTGCCAAAATTTTTAAAAAACGTTAGTATAAGTGCAATGCAATCGAAGAAGAATACTTCAAAGGAGGTATATTAAATTTTGCAAAAAAAATTGATACCTTTTGTTTTATGACAGCATTCCTGATACTTTTTAATCATAGTAGTATAAAAAATTCCTTTCAATGAACAGATATGAAAAACTACACTAGAATATTTATACGCATTATGCATTTGTTAAACCCAGTTTTATCTACTTCTGGGTAGTAATATATATTACATCCTATTTATAATGAAAAATACAGATTTTCAAGTTATGTGATAGCCAATATTTTTTTTAAATTCTTATTTCAAGCTCACCGTAATTAATGAACTTTTACTCACATATTTTGTTAATTTTGGGGTGATTTTATTCAGAATTTGATTTTCTGAGCTTATTGGTTTGTGATTATAAACTTGAAGATTATCGCTTTGCAATAAAATTTTCAATTTACTATTGAAAAACAAGAACTTTAAGAAACAAATATTTTTAGGATGTTTTATAGTGAAAATATCATATTCTTCCGATATATAATATATTTTACATCAAATATAATTTTTGCTTGGAAAAATTCCCTTTTATTTATAACTTAAATCTCGAAGATTTTTTGTTCTCTAAAACATCCCAGTTCCATGAGTGGACTTCCTAATTTTGTGCATTGGCCAAATAATGAGAACGATACCCGAACCAGCAGCTTACTCTCTAGGCCAATCACTTGAGTAACGACGGTAGATTTAACACGCGATTAACATATACGGCGTATGTTTTGTAGAATTAGGTTTCAAATTGATGGCTTATACTTTTAATACATAGATTCTCAAATTGTACCTCCTCATTAAAAGAAAATTTATTTTTGTACATAAAAATATCAATTTAAAATGCACACTTGTTTCTTTATTATAAAGAATGGAAAAAGAGTTTAAATGGTAATTTTTTTTTTCGAATTCCTTTACAAAATATCTTAAAAGATGGTATTCAATAATGTCATGGCTCAGCTTTCTTTCTTCTCGGCCTTGAGAAAGGTCAAGTGCAAAGGATTGCTGTTACAATATTCTTTCATTTCTTTTTTTACCAGCCGGAGCAAGTATGCTTTCATTAATTTAATCGGTGAACACGCATCACTTTCCTGCAAAAAAAAGTTTTGCTTGGAGAGAAACATAGTCTTAGTCGAAGACGAGTTTACTTTTCAACAAAGATAGGACCTTGAAAATTTATCGATTTTTTAGGATGCAAAAATGAATATTTGTCTGGCTTGCTATTCTTTTTATTCTTCTTGGTTTTTATTTATTTTAAGAAACCATCAGTCTAACTTCTGTCCAGGAGAGCTAATAAACTGTAATAAGTTTTGCCTAGGAGGGAACATCCTAGGTTCAATTCCAACGTTGATTGCAGCATTCTTTCTCTGCAGAGGAAACGTCCAAAAAATAGATGTTTGATTGAAGCAGAAACACACTGTCAGAAAATCCCAGGTTTAGTTGGAATGTAATTTGATAACAATTTACTAATTCCTCGTTTTCAGACAGATAAATTCTGACTCAGTTGGGTGCTCTTATGTTAAAGCAGTTAGAAAAGGGAAGGAAGACTGAACTAAAGTTCAGAACAGTTCCACGTGAATCACAAAAGAAAATACAAGCGAAACGAAAAAAATTCCAAAGTTTCTTCCATTTTCTACCTTTATCTCAAATCTGTTATATATATATATATATTAAACCATTAAAACTCAAATAACATTTTCATCATATACACCTTTTAAACCCTCATTTAAATTTAAATATAATAAACAATATAACCTAATATTATTTACACAATGAAATAGAAAGCTAATAAGATTAAAAACTATTACTATGAAAAAGACAACATATATATATATATATATATATTAACAAAAGAAAACATTAAAACCATTTCAGAAAAGAAAATACCAAAATAACAAAACAGAACATAACGCTAACGACCGAAACGCGTCATCAGCGTGGGAAATCTCGAACGAGGGTATACTTATTATCGGTGTTTTCAAAATACAAACTCTAGAAATAATGCTAAAAGGGTTTGTTTCCCTTAACACCGAGCAAAAAAACTATATTTTGAAACAAAGAAATATCAGACAACAAGTTCATGTCTAATTGAAATATATATAGTTAAGTATTTCAATTAATCAAAACATGTGGCATATATTAAATATATGCAAATATTAATCTAGAAATTAAAATCAAATTACCTTATCAATAATCATACAAATAAAATACAAAAGATAGTTTGATTAACGACTATTTCACTATGAAAAAGGACAACCTAGAAATGGAATTCCAACAATAAAATGCTTATCAGCCTTGGGAACTGATATGTCGCATTTATATATATTTGTGGCACCAACCCTCTGCATGTAAAAGAATTCCGTCGTATGAAGCAGATATGAAGAGGCCCAAAGTTTCCATGTGCCCTACGCTAGATGATGCAGAAATTTGAAACGACTGGGCAACTTGGCATTCGTAGAGGACGAAAGCAAATCCCGTCTTCTAGCGTCGAAGATGCGGATACCGCGGTCTTTGAAGCAAGAAGTCAGTCGCCGCATGGTAGTGTTAGTATGGCAGTTGTTTCCCGTGTATTGGATACGCCGTATTCCGCTGTTCGAAAAATCTTACGGCGGATTTTGAATTTTTATCTCTACAAAATCAAGCCTGTGCACCTATTGCAGGACGGGGACTCAGAGGTTCGTATAACTTTTGCACTTTAGTTCCCTGCTTGAATGGTGGTTGACGTCACTTCGCCATGGAACATTCTGAAGAGTGACGAAGCCCACTTTTGCCTCAATGGGCACGTTAATGCCCTCAATTGTCGTATTTGGGCAGTGGAAAACCCTCACGCTATCCAGGAACATCCCTTGCATCCTGACAAAGTTAGAGTATGGTGTTGTTTACGGCTACCTTTATCATTGCACCGTATTTTTTTGAAGAGATAACTGCAAATGGAATCCAAACCTGTTCCGTCACAGGACAACGGTACCGTGATATGCTGAGGGATTTTGTAATCCCACGATTTCAACAGCGTGGATGCCTTCAGGACTTCCATGCAGGATGGCGCACCTCCTCACATTGATAGTCGTGTAAAGCAATTGATAAGACAGCATTTCACAGATGCACGGGTGATCAGCCTTCATTTTCCAACAGAATGGCCTCCTAGTTCGCCGGATATCACCCCCTTCTACTTTTGGTTGTGGGGTTTCCTGAAGGACAATATCTACCGTAAAAAGCCAGCATCTGTGCCAGATATGAAGGACAGCATTCAGCTCCATGTTCTTGATATTCCGGCAGACTCACTTCGGTCAGCTGTGGAAAATATAGTTTCTGCGACTAGAGCACATTTTTGAACACGAAGGGTGACATATTGAGCAGATTTAATGCTACTTCTATATATATTATTTAACATTTATAAAGCATATTAAATGTTTTTCTGTGCATTACAGCGCCACCTATTGGCGGTTTTTGTACTAATATTTTTTCTTTAATAAATGTCAAGCGCATTAATTGAAGTATCTGTAGTTCAAATCTTATATCATTTGGACCAATAGAACGCATTCTACAGCCCTCTGAAGTGGGAAACTTATTTCTTGCTAAACCTGTATATATGTGTATATAACAGATTTCATTTGATTAGTTATGACTTTGATTGCTATATATACACTGTCCTAAAAGTTTATAGAATCTTGTATTTTGCCTGTATTTTTTGTTGTATATGATGTATTTCGATGTAACTTACTGTAGATACGTTATGTCTATTATATTAAAAAAAAGCAGTTCTACCCCGTATATTTATTGCCAATTTGTAAATCGTAGAATAAACTGAAATAACCTGTCCCAGAAGTTTATAGACAAATGCAATTTCATGCAAATACGGTATCGGTAATCATGACGTCGATTCGGATCATAATAAATGCGCTGTAAGAAAAGGAAAGCTGTCGTTTGTTCTGCGTTTCAAGATGCCTAAAGCTTCACAGCTCTCTAATGAAGAAGTTAGTAAAATTCTGCTTCTGAAATTGCTCGGTAAGACTGTTAAGGAAATATCGAAACTTTTAAATCGTTCTAAAAGTATAATTTATCGTGTATTAACTCATAAAACGCCATATGAGCCAAAACTACGTTCGGGAAGACCACGTGTGATAGATATTCGCAGTGATAGACGGATACAAAGAATGGCTTCCAGTCAGAAAATGTCGATTCGCGAAATTTAGGTTTTCCCGGTTTCAAATCTCCAAGAACACTGTTTATAGGCGAATTATAGAATCTGGTTATATGATCCACGCAAAAATGGCTCGCAGATCACCATTCTTAAAGCTTCACATTAGTAAGCGATTACAATGGGCTTGTAATAGTATGTCATATGGTGATAAATGGATGACTGCCCATTTCAGTGATGAAAAAAATGGAACCTGGATGGACCAGGCTGGACTATAAAATATTGGCATGATTTACGAAAAGAGCCCAGGAGCTTTTTCAGTAGGCAAAGTGGTGGTGGATCTGTGATGGTGTGGGCGGCTTTCGGTTTCAACGATCAAGTGGGTTTGGCATTTTTAAGTGCCGACAGAATTCTCCTAAATAAATAGAAACACTAAAAATCATCTTATGCCATTTGCAGAAAACATAACGGGACGAAATTGTGAATATCAACATGATAATGCTCCCATCCTTACCTCCAATGCTACGAAAAATTATTTAAACTCGAAAAATGTTACTGTTCTTGAGTAGCCACCGATGAACCCTGATCTAAACCCAATTGAGAATGTGTGGGGCATTATGTTTTGGAAGGTATATGAGAATGGAGGGCAATTTTATTCAGTGAAGGCCTTGAAGACAGCCACTGAAAGTGCATGGTACAACTTGGAACCAGAGATATTACAAATCTTAATTACGTCGTTGGAAAAACGTGTATATGATGTCATACTGAAAAATGGAACGACTTTAAACTATTAAGAACATTGTATTGAGCACCTTTTGTTGAAAAGTCATATATTCTATAAACTTTTGGGACACCTAATATTTACATTTTTTTATATAATTGAAATACAAATTGTTATTTTTTCTAAATATTTCGTTTAATGCAAGATGCATATGGTTTAAATAAACATATTTGTAATTGGTGTTTGTATGCCTTTCAGTTTTGCTAAAACATGTATTTTACTAGTCTATAAACTTTTGGGACGGAGTGTATATATATATACAGAGACAAAAAAATTAAACAAAATATACAACTACAAATTACGGAAATGTAACATAAATAAAAGACCAATTCAAAGGAAAATAAACAAATGTATTTTTTACCTCGTAAGCTACGTTAAAGAGAAAAGGAAAAGCAATAGTATTTTAAACATACAAAAATTTGAAAAAAAACGAGAAAGGAAAAAAAGAAGGAATTATGGAAAGAATATCATGGAATGGTGCTCACCAGCTTTAATACGGAGCTTTTTCTGCTTAAATGGCCAATGGTAAAATTTAAATAAAGGTCATTTAAGCCTTTAGAATTGAGAACGTGGTTTTTGAAGGATAATATACCTTTTTAACGTTTAATCGTTACCCATTAACACAGCCAAAACTCATGTTTTCACTATCATGGTATATTTCCGTTCGTGATGCGCTGAATGAATATTTTATGGTGTTGTTTCCATGATTTCTTACTTTTGCGTTCACGTTCTTTCATTTTATTGCATTTTGATGATTATTTTCTCTCTCTCTCTCTCTCTCTATATATATATATATATAAAAAAAAAAACGTAATAGAAAAAAAATAAAATAAAATAACAAACTTTCATATCAAATTCGAAAAGATATGGAAAGACGAATTGAAATATATTTTAGCAATTCTCAATAACCTCATCTCCTGAAGAAACGTTATTGTTCTTTAATTGCGTTTTTCTATACACTTTTACCAATAAACTACAGTCTTTCCATTTAATTTCAACATTAATTGATTTTCATGACATTCATATATTTATAAAAATGAGCGTGGCCCTTATTTTTTAAAGTTTTAATTTCAGTTCTCACCCCCCCCCATTTTTTTCCTTTTGTTCCAAGTAACAATTAGAGACCCCATTTGTTCAAATCAGAGATTGGGATCACGATGTTAGAGATTTAAAAAGAGAAAGGCTACCTATCATTATTACATATAAAGATCAAGGAAAATTGCTAAGGGTGCCAAAATTAGCAATTTCTTCAGGGAAGGAGCAAACTATGGCTGACTGGAATGTATTAAAAGATTGGGGATTGGAAGATAAAGCTCAAATTCTGTGTTCTGACACAACTAGTTCCAACACTGGTCGTATCAACTGTGCGATTACATTTCTAGAGCAGTATGCAAATCGAGATATGACATATTTTCCATGTAGGTATCACATATACGAATTAGTGCTACGAAGTGTTTTCGAATATGAGTTGCCTAAAGTGACTTCTAGTTAAGATGTTGTTTTCTTTTTAAAAAAACAGAGAAAAATGGAATAATTTGGGAAAAGAAAATTATATGCACGAATATAAATGCTTGAAAGTAATATGTAGGGAGACAAAAATACTGAGTAATGTGAATTATCTTTCTAATGCTCTAAGAAATAAAAAAAATGAAGCACAATTATCGGGATCTCGTTGAATTATGAATAGTCTTTATTGGAAGGAACTCAGACTCGACTATCAAAATCAGACCCCCAAGGGCTTAGCATCATGCTTGATAGTTGGAAAGGGCCATTTACTCCTTTAAAATATTTCTGTTCAGACAGAAACTGTCTTTAAAAATGTCTGTAGTGAACGGTCTGAAGAATACTTGTTTGTTTCTTGTGACAGTATATGTTAAAGCATGGTTAGAGACTTCATACGCAATCGGTGCTCCATTTAATGTTTTTGAAAGAGTTAAAGAAATATGAAAACATAAATCAGGGATTTTGTCAATTGCTTTGAAGAAGTTTTGTAATCATCTGTGGTATTTAAATGAAGAGTCAAGCATTTTAGCAATTTTTGATAAAAATGCTAATACAGTAGACTCTAATTAAAGTGATCGCGGTTAATGTTATCATTCGCTTTATATTATCAAAAATCTCTAGTCCCGAACCAACGTATTCAAATGTACACAAAATTATTCGTTTAGTGTGATCACTACATCGTTTTTGAAGTAGAGAATTGACCGATCCCTCATTTTCAATCAGCGTTACATATTAGCGTTTGTAAAATTTCTCGCTCCACGTCTAAGGAAACATCTGGGGGCCACTTCCCCCACACATTCCAAGAATTTCGGGGTTTATTTTTCATAACATCTCTTTGAAGGTCGTCCATTTAGCAGGTAGGGACGTGACCATCGGTAATTTTCATTGAACCTCCTGAAGGTATGCAAAAGGAAGAGCATGAAGAGTGGATGTACATTGACGAGGACCTTCCAGTAGCTGCCACATTAACAGACTTGGAAATTTGTCAAGCTGTTTGTGAGCAAGACCAAGCAATAAAAGATGATGATTCCGTCGGGGACGAATGCGTTAAAGAAAACCCTCCAACAAACGCCGAAATGAGGCAAGCACTTTTGAAACGCAGCTTGAAGCATTGTTCAACAGATTTTAAAAAACAATACGAATGCAAACAATATATAAATGAACTGTTAAGGACTAATTGTCGTCAAGCAACAATTAATGAATTTTTTAATTGTTAATTTTTAAATTAAATTTTAGATAGCCCTGGGGTAAGTGTATTTTTTCCTTTTTGTTTCTTTTCCCTTAATGTGATAAAAATATAGTTGATTTTACCTAATTCGGCTATTGTTATCAATCGGTTAATGTTATGAAAATTCGTAAGTCTCGAAGTCATTAATCGGAGTCTACTGTATTGCATCAAAAAGCGCTTCATAGAGAATTTGAAACAGGAAAACCTTAATACTGAAAGAAAGTGTATTAGTCTGTCTAATGAATTTTCCCTTCGTCTAGGTAAGAATTTAATTTTTACACTATATATTTTATTTATTAAGAATACTTTTTATTATTATTCCTTTTATCATTATTCTTTGATTTTATAATGTCAGTGAATTTGTTTCGTTTATCAAATTTTTAACAAGGTTTTCTAATATATATTTACAAATTAAGTAGTTCAGAATTTAGATATGATATCGCACAATTGGCTCATTGGGTGTTTTTCCAGAAAAAGCAATAGAAGACTTCATTTCTCAGAAAAGTTTAAATATGTTAAAGAAATTGAATATCGGCATAAGCTTTCTGAATATCAGTCCAGATCTTTGTGACAGGGACGATTCTTATTTAAAGTCACAAGAAATATTCCGAAATCTCAGAGTTGTTAATGATATAGTCGAAAGATGGATGAAATTGATGCAAGATTTTAAGGCGGCATGGCACCCAAAAGTCATCAAGATATCGAAAAAAATTTTATTGGCTTAATAATGGAAATAAATGTGTACATATTTTTAGACCTGTTGGAAATTTATGCGAGTAGCAAAACTTTGTATGGAATCAGCTCCGAGCTATGTATTTCATTTTTTTAAAAAATTATTAAGATTAAGTTTTATGAAATATTGATGTTTCCTTTGTTTTACTTTTATATATGCAATATACAATTATAATATGTCATTGCCACAAATTCTTTCACTTTTTTATGGTAAGCAGTTTACAATAACTTAATTAACATATTGTAAAAGTTACAAGCTGTTCTAAGGATTTTATATCATGTTATTAAAGGAATGAAAACTTTAAACTGATATTTCTCCATGTTGAATTTTTGTTCATATCCTATTTTTCGAAACCCTAAGGCTTTTTTTAATAATTGAATGAGGGGTGTTAAATTTTTTATGCCTGTTCTGAAATATAAGTTTTGTGGAACTTGGTATGGAATTAGCTCTAAGATATATAGTAATTTTTTAAAAAATTTCAAAGACAAAATTAATATATTTTTGAGAATTTTTTTGTGTTTATGAATAATAAAACAATAAATTAAATATCAGCTGTAGAAAGAAATCGATACCAAGTTTTATGCAGCATATTATGAAGTATTTGGAAAAAAAAATTGTAAAAAAATATGCATATTTAAAAAAGCCTTAGGGATTTAAAAAAGTTAATTTTAAAAAATATATATATATAAATTTTACAAATATTTTTTAATAAATTCAAAATTTTGTGTGGGGGATAGTCATAGAGTATTAGGTTATATAAAATACAATTAAAATCCAATTCCAAATATTAAAAATATTATTCAGATAGTACCCATGTCGCCTTAAGGGGCTATTAATTTTAGATGAAGAGCAAAAACAATTTTTTTTCAATGTGTCGAAGACCACAGAAAGCATTATTCGGACTGCAAGAAGGCTACTCCGAAACGTATTATTAAAACTGTATTGTTAACTGTATTAAAAGCGTATTATTAAAAACCTTTATAACAAAATCAAGAATTTTTTAATTATGAATAATAAATATACATTTTAAAATGCTTAATTATTTGCAAGTTTTTACTCCTATATTTTTATTTAATCAACCTCGATGCGGCACGGGTTAATCTTTATATATAGAAGAAATAGTTGGAATACTTACTTACACATTATGATAAAAGGAAAAAAATTAAGGGGTGTCAGCTTAAAAAATGTTAAGTAAATCTTTCACCATTATAATAAGGGCCACTCTAATATATATATCGGGTTATTGCGTTAGTTAAGATCTCAACTTTAATCTGAATTTCATCATATAACTTGTATCTACCAGTTAATTTGCATAACAATTTTCTTGCACTTCGGAAATGTTTCATAAGAAGGTAATACTTGAAGCCTCATCATATAATCTTTGTTGTTCCTAATATTCTCTGTGCATATTTAGCTTAAGGGATACATGATGTATATATGTGTGTGTTTATATATATATATATATATATATATTCACACGTCTGTGGTTGGCAGGTTAGAATGGATCATAATTATGCATATAATTAAGGGTTCATAGAGTTGAAGGAAGGTTAGATTGTTTCAGTGATTTATACAACCCATCATTAAATCCCAGCGGTCACTTATGTCCTTACATAGGCAATATGAGCAAATGCATCATTATACATAATCAAATTTCCACTTAAATTTGATATAGCATTTGTATCTTGCTCGAAAATTAGAATTTTAATTACTGAGTCTGCGTCTTAATATTATGCAAACAAGCATATTTAGCCATATAACTTGAGAGTAACTTTCAATAATGCACTCCAAGCAGTTAACGTCGGTAAAACTGCTTATAATTCTTCTTCATTATACTTGTTTAATAAGCTTAAGCTAAGCAAATTAACGTTTCAAAGACTAGGATATTATAAATAAATCGCGACTAACTATTTTTATTAGATGAAGAAGCACATTTTGCGCTATCATTAAACAGTTTGCCTTTTGTGCCAATTTTGCTATTTAATAATCTTCTTAACACGCAAATGTTCGTAGTCTTTAATATATTGTAACAAAAAAGTCAAACTCATTTGTGTTGCAATATAGTGGCTATTACAGTCTGTTGTTAGAATGAAAGCGATGTCTGCATATCCTTTAATATTTCATTCATAAAAAATAAAAAAATTTAGAAAAGTTCCTAAGGAACGAACTTTCTTTCAATATAATAACTTCTTTCACTTTTTCTAATCTCAGTCAACCGTCATGTAATTATGCTAAGTCAAAAAACTGAAATATTCATAGTAAGGATAGATCATCTTGGTAACACAAATTAAGAATAATACAAATCTTGATTTAATTGGTTCGAGAATATGTGTAAGGGATGTTTTATAAACACAGTTTTATTAGTTTGTAAAAAGGAAGAATTTGCTATTTTAATTTTTTTCTACTTTTTAAAGTTTAATTTATACATAATTTTTTATTATAAATAGTACGGAACAATATATCTAAATATCAAATCATATCTACAGTATGTCCGAGAAAGATGTTTTATTTTCTAAACACTAATAACAGAAATACGAAAAGGTGACATGAAATGCAATTTGTGGCAAAAGAATGAAGAAATATAACAGTATGTTTGCTAGTATCAATAATTCTGTCAATTCTGGGGTATATTCTTCTAATTACTTTGCAGCTGTCATAAGAAACTAAAATGACGAACGTTCTCAGGAGTAAGCGCAGTGTGTGTTATGGTTAGTGGAAACAAAATTACCGAAAACCCAGCAAAAAAAGTTTCGCCTGATGTGCCATGGAAATTCACCTAGTGTCAAAGACACAGGAAATGTTAAAAAACACTTAGCGGGAAATCGAGAACAGACTGGTCATTCTTCGTGCAACTAAAGGAGCTCACGCAGAATTACACTAAATGTACTGTAGAAAAAGTTTTAGATTTTCTTTTTCCATATTCCTGAATGGCGTCAACGGAGAAGACAGTCGAATGCAAACCTCTACTTCCGTATCGGAGCTAGCAGCACCATTCTTGCCTTACCTTTAAACATGAGGTTGAAATTTAAATACCGTTAGCATGCTCCTTTTAAAAAAAAGTTTTAAAAAATGGAATTCGAGTACAGATGAGGAGGGCCCTCATACATTTAAAAAGGAGAGCATTAGTGTCTTTAATGAATTACAAATTGAAGTCATAAGATGGCAGAAATCGTCCAATGGTTAAATTGATAATGCACTTGTTTTGTATGAAAAAGTACAAAAATAAGGAGAATGGTTTCTTCTTTTGAGAGGAGTTCCGAAGAATAAGTGAAGAGATGGGAATGTATCTGTTGTTCAGATCTGCAGTCAATGAATGAGAATATCTATATATTTTACTTTCATTTATAATTTTTAGAAATCTCATCCGACATTTGTTATGTTTGCGGGTACTACTTACGTAAATTAAAATGAATTTTATTTAAAATATACCACTCGTAACCACCTATCCATTTCAGCATGTCGAAAACGTTATGCAATCATCGAAATATTTATTTAAAAATCAAACTTCATCTTTAGATTGCTTCGTTGATTCCATTAGGTTTAATTTCTTTCTAACAAAAGAAGAAAAAATACCTAGTGAACTACCTTTATTTTTAGATTATTTTGTGAATTCTTTCAGAGTTATTTTTACAAAATCAATAAAAAAGTTTCTCAGAAATCACGAAGTCGTTACTTTTCACCCAAATATAGTGATTGAAGCAAAAATTACATCGATTTATTGCTAAACATTTTTTCTTTGTTTAATCAAAATAAAGCTAGAGTAAGAATAATGTGAAATGAATGTTTTTACATTATCAAACAATCCATTTCATTACGAAAAAAAATCAATTATTCTTGACATCTCTCACTTTTGAAATTAAATATTTTTTTAATTCGTTTCACTGTCTGTTTTATTGATTTTACCTCTCCAATTCCTCTCCTTCCGACGAATGTTTTTCTTAGTGCTCTCTCTCTCTAAGAGATATTGATTTAAGACCCTTTTCCTATCAGTAATTGTAACATTCCAAATCTTCATCCTCCACCCGCGATCAAATTATATGCCATTTGCTGGATAAGTGCGGCTCGTACGCAAGACTTCTAGATTTCGAAAACCGGTAATCAAAATAGTGCATCTCGTTGCTGGGTGATATTTATTAACCTCACTGCCATCAGAGTTGCAGGATTTTCGATCACATTCTCGCCCTTTTCTCTAAAGTCTTCTCTTTAAACTTGGGTTGCCTTTAATTTGATTCCATTGATTTAACTCCTTGGAAGAACGTTAACTATTGCAATAATACATTTCCCTTGACTCGGCGTTTCTATTAGTTAGAGCAACAGAACATGAACTTCTGTTATCTCTGGTGTTGGATTAATTCAATTTCGGGATTCCTTTTGTAAGTTATACTAAATTATAACGTGTAAAATCTATGAAAGGTTATTTCTGAAAAACAAGGTAAAACAGGTTAAATTTTCCAATGAATGGAAGTGTAAAATTCAAAACCTTGTCCTTGTCCAAAAATTCAAAACAGTTCCAGTTTTGACCTAAATACTGTTCCTCTCATTTCCGTCCCATATACTATATCCCTCAATGTATGACACATATGTGGACCAGTTGCACCAGAATGTCCTTCTTGAAGGCATTACTTCCCTATATTATTGTCAAAAATCTAGAATTTTTAATGACATATCCCATTAAGAATAACCATAATTTCCATCATTATTGCAAAAAGTTCGAAATACCATAATAGTGGGATTTGTTAACAGCAATCTCCCTGACTTAAATAATGTTCACTTTCAATGTCAAATTTTCTTTGGGCTCAGATATTATATTAATTTCTATTAAAATAATATACGTAAATTAAAAATCCTGCATATAAGAGTATCATTTATATTTTTGAGATAAACATAATTGATTTTCTGATGTGGTTGGATAAAATCGTTTTGCATTTAATTTACTTCGAAAGTTGTAAGAAAGACATAAAAATATTTTCAAACCCATGACATTTCTGTTAAGTTAAAAATCCATTTTGTTCTTTTACTGATGTGGGTAAATAAAATCGTGCATTATCATGCAACAATGTTTCTGACTTCTTCAAATTATCTTTAAATTTATGACTCTCATATTTCTGTAACTCAAAAGAGTTAAATTCAGGAAAGCATATTCGGAATCATCTGCCTTTTCACGGACAGAACGTTGAGTGTTAATTATACCCCTTAGATCTGAGACTCCATTAAAACTAAAGGGAAAACTTACAATAAGCAAAGCTGATAACTCAGCAAGTTGCCAGTTGAACATTTAATTTTTTGACTCTTATATTTCCACATCACAGAAAACGCCAGATTTGGTAAGCACATTTGGAGCTTCGGCCAGCAGATTTGTTGATGTGATTCTCCCGTTTCCAGTTTTGATTGCAGTGATTAACCTTTTTATTAGATTTTATCAAATGCATTTCTCACTCTTCCTTTCCCTGAAAAAAAAGGGGGAACAACTTCATCCGCATCTGATGAAAAATATCCCGGGGGAAACGTGATCCGTGCCGTTGTCTCAACTAATTACTCCCGATGAAAAGTTGTGTGACCCGAAAGTAACAGCTTACAAATGAAATTGCTGTCTACTACGTCTGATCAGTTGCGTGAAATCAAAGCACTTGAGTAAGCTGAACTTTGCCAGAAATTGCTTTCGATCACAAGTTTCTAATGAATAGTTCTTTGAAGGGCATTTGCTGTTTTTTAGTGCTTAATGTCATCTTCTGTAATATTTCAGAGCTATTGACATCTGCCAATATGATGTGCAAGTTATTAGAATGCTACATAAATTAGAACAGTTTTTATATGTGATTCAATATGGGGACTTAAATCAAAGGCAGGGGAAGCAAGGGATTTCATTGAAAGGAAAAGCTACTTAAATTAAATTTTCGTTTGATTAAACGTTTAAATTTGTGATAAAAATTTTCTGTTATATCATTTAATAGCTTGCATTTATATCTTCTTGTCTTGAAAACAGGTTTTCATTTTCGTATTGAAATTTCTTAACGATATCGAATTATTGAAGAAGCATATTTAAAATAAAATTTATAATCATGTTTCCTCAAAAGAAATTTGTAGAAGCAAGTTTGCTTATAAATTTTTAATATAACCCCTTTTGAGCCAAACGAGACATATATGTTATATGGAAAAATATCTCGTAAAATTTCTCACTAACTTTATAATTGCGAATCTTTGTCATCACAGTGGTTATGAATTCTTCATTTTTGCTGATTTTCATTACTTTCACCGAGTGTGTTGGGTTCTATAATTATATAATAAAAATTATCAATATAGAAGCATGCAGCAAAAGTTTTACCTGGTGCCGAAAAACTTTTTGCTCCATATATTCAATTTAAATTATATTATTGCAAATTGGAATCAAATGATCAGTTATTACAATTTCGGTAATGATTTTTCTTCGGCTATCAAAACTTGAAGCTTAAGTTAAACTATTGGAAAAGATAGCAATTTATTTTTAAAAATTTACTTTTTTGTAGTATTTTTACTTCACATCTTGTGCATGAAATGAGTTAAATGAGTGTTACTTGAGAATCATAAAGTAATCCCCCATCCTGCCTTAACGCATGGATATACCGAATGCTCGCGTCGCCGTGATAATAACACGAGTACTGTGGTCAATAACAAAATGCCCATCACCGGCCTCTGCACCAACCCCTCCCGGAAGGGATACATCCCTATCATCGGAGTCGTGGCTAGCAATTATACCTCTAGGAGTATATATCTAATACCCCTAGGAGTATAGCAATGGCTATACTCCTAGGGGAACCCGCTTAATTATCCGACCACTTCTCATCAACGTACTCGTGGTGCATTCTCCCCTTCCCAGGGAGACAATCCCACTTCATTACCACAACTACATCTCTAACTCCCCGCCCTGTAATACCATCCGGGGAAAATAGAATATTATTCCAGTCGAATTGTCATGACAGGTATCAAAATGTGTAAAAAAATACATAACAGCAATTTTATTGCTTTAAGTTGTTGAGTCGGTCATACAAAACATGACACTACAATTTGTACCCGAATATCGAACCAGATGGGGGGAGGGAAATTCAGAACATTGGTTTTTTGCGTTTAAATAAAAGGTTATTAATCTGAGACGAAAAGTGTAAATACAAAGTTACAGATATTTAAAAAATCTATAAAGTGACATTTCAAAAGGATAGAGTATCTTAATTACATCAAGAGTAAATAAAAAATAACCTTAAATGTAGTGAAGTATTTTAAATATTTTTTTTTAAATTTGAGAGAAATTTTTAAAAATTCCACTTAAGTAGGTATTATACAGAGCTGTATATTTGGTAAAAATTTCAGATCCATATCTGCATTATTAAGTTGAAAATTAAGTTTGAAGTTATCATTTTGTCTTGCTTATGTTGCCAAAACTCATTTTCCCCAAAGGGAAAACTTTTCTGCGATGAGGACTATTAGTTCAGTAGTAATAAATGAGATAAAATGTGAACTTTAAATTAAATTTTAACCAATTTTTATTTAAAATCGCCCATTATAAAGCCGTTTGAAATTGTAGAGCAACACTTTTAAAATAGGATTTTTTTTCGCACCCATAATTCGGAATGAAATAGAAGTACATACAGGCATTCTTCGACTACCCTGTTTCCTTGCAAAAAGCTTAAATTTTTCTTAAAATAATGCATATATGTATCTGAAACTTTTACTAGATATATCCTTCCTGTATAACACGTACTTAAGTAGAATTTCAAAAATTTCACTTGAATGTTAAAAAAAATTTAGAAATACTTTTCTAAATTTACAATTTTTTAAATTTACTCCTGATACAACTAAGATATTCGGAATGTAACTTTATAGATTTTTTAAAAGCTTACAACTTTCTAATTTACACTTTTCCACTCAGATTAATAGCTTTTCATATAAACTCAAGAAACTTATGTTTCGAATTTTCCTCCCCCCTTATCCAGTACAATATCCGGGTTCAAAATATAGTACAATGTTTTATACATCCGAACTAACAACTTAAAGCAATAAAATTGCTGTTATGTATTTTTTCCATGTCGAATTACATTTCGACTGGACTATGATCGTTGTCGCGACAGCATTCGGAAAGTGAGGGTGGAGTCTTAATAGCCATTACCGACCACGGTCCAGCTACTTCCGCGTTCCGTCATCAGAGGTAACTCAATATCCCACCATTACCATGTCCACCAAGGAAACGAGAACCCATTTACCTATCCGGGGGCTTCTCACCCAAGTATTCGCGGTGTCATCCGTGGGGAAATTTCACATAAATATAAAATCTTCATTTTAAATGATATAATATATTTCCTTGTCGAACAGTTATTTACAGATTAGAAAGAATGCAAATAATCTTTCGCATATCATTCCTCAAATGTGCTTATGAAATGAATTTGAAAATTGATTTATGTGACATACTTTTAGAATTATTCTGCGGTTGATTATTCAATAGATCTATTGTATTTAGGGTTTGTAGAAATCAAAAATATATAAATGTTACTGAAAAATGAATGGAAAATGTTTTGAAATCGATTATGTACCAGTTTTATAGTTTTTAGCAGTTCATTATAATCGCCCAGTCTCTTGTTACCATGTTAATGACATTTTAAAAAATATTTGAAACTGCGGAGTAGTTAAATATTGTTGCCTTTCCATAATGCACCCAAGCTTTTATGATTAGATTTTCCTCGGTAAGCTGTGGACTCAAAGTTCGTTAAATATTCATAAAATTAACACGCAAAAGAGATTACTTGCCAACATTTTTAAATGTATATAAAATGCTTATTTAACCATTCTATATACATGCACTTTATTTCGCTTAGGAAGGATTATATATACGAGAGTAATTAGTGCACATATACGAGACATAATACACATACGAGAGCAATTAGCGCAATTAATGAAATATACGAAAAAGTATAGTTTCACATCAAAAACGAGGATTTACGCTCATTAAGGAGAGCTAACAAAGTTTTCCATCACCTTTCAGAAAGGGAAATTCTTGGATTAATAGTATAAAATTTTCAGCTTTTACAAACCAAGGAAAAATTTGTGTACTACGCGTGGAATAATTTTAGTAAACTTAGGTTTAAAAAAAGAGCCAAATTCGAGTATCATAATAACTTTTATTTTCTCTTTTGAGCTGCAGATTCTCATCAATAATTCATATCCTAATTATTTCTCATTTAAATGAAAATGCGCAGAGCTTCATTTTGTGGGTGACGAATATTTTGTATTCTATCACGGTTATTCATATCTCTGGAATAATTTATTACCCTCGGGATAGGAATTAAATATAAAAAACGTGTCTGAATGCTATGGAAATTGATGTGTTATTCGTAAAGTTTGTGATAAATTAATTACGAAAGACTTTCGCAAACATGTGTAATAATAAATTGTCATCTAAAAACGAGTCACTGGAGTTTCATAATTTCTTAATTCACTATTCAAATGCTAGTCAGCGAATTAGATTTTGATATTTTTGCCAAAATGTAATACCAAGGTAAATAAATATAACGGACTTTTTCCTGAATAAAGTAAATGCCAATATACTTATTTTATTTCTGTAATATCTATTCGCGCTTTTGTTCATTTTCTATGTTTTTAATTCTTTTAAAATATAACATAATTAAAAATTAGATTTCTGTATGTAAACAGTGTTTTCTATATAAATTACTACAAATTTAAGATAAATAAGTTGCAGTAAATAAATTTATTTGGAATTCAAAAGATCTCATTAATAAAACAGAAAGTCTTTTAATTACTCTGTATTTCTATTTCCTTGACACTCTTTTTTCTTAAAAACTCTGAAAAACTTATTATTTATTTCATTCATTACTTTATAGGCTCAGTTCATTAATCGCTTAACACAGGATGATTCAGAAGCCCAGAGCTAGTTTGAAAATAAATAATTCGCATATGAATGAATATAAAAAGATATTGTTTCCACCGAAATGATAATAGACATGAAGCCGATTTTTCATAAATCCTTACTTAATTAATATCAGTGCTTTTCATTGAAACCGCCAGATGGTTTTATTGTTGTCAAATCGATGCTTATCACAGGATAACAGAGTGGTTCGTGATCCAAAAATTAAAAAAAAGACCCAGTTTCATTTGCATTCTTTCTGAGCAAACGGTGTCTTTCAATCTTCATTCGTTTGAAAATCAATAATTTCTGAATTTGCCCCAAACTTCTGAATCACAGTATATATTTTTTTCTCCTTTAAATCCATATAATGATGTCATATATGTATACAGAATGCCTCAAAACTCCATGTAAAAATGGATAGAAAAGTTCGATGACACATTATATGGATTTGTCACCTAGGAAAGCATGACAGGAAATAGAACACATTGGGAATAGAAGAGACAGAGCAAGAACACAACATAGGAAGCGGGGCAAATCGTTTGATTAAGGTGTTTCTTAACAATAGAACAACTAGAAATCTAAGAATGCTATTGCAGAGCAACACTACTAATTCTCCGATCATTATATGCAATATATAATGCTCAGTGCATATATATTTCCTCCATATATGGTTAAAAATGTTCGGGAACCTAGATAGCGTACGTGTCAGACATGCGTTACTTCGAATGATTGAAACTTCGAACAGCTTTTGTAAAATAGCCTTATGCGTTTAATAGTTGTCGTATGGCTATTGCATACTTAAAAAAGCACTTTACAATTCTTCCTGTATTTTTTTCTATCTGCAATTTTTCTATCTCCAGCAAATAGCGTTTTCGGTTATGCTTTCCAATAACAATATGATTTATTTTGAATTTCTTTACCTACCCTCACTGATTATTCGTGTAGCTTTGGAACACTCTGTATAAGTAAATATATATTTGAGTGCACAGATAATAATATATTCATATTCAGTTATTTTATAGAGGTAGAAAAATAGAATGATTAAGAAAAGAAACCTTCACTAAAGGAATCCATCTTCATAATACGAAAGAAATTTGGAAGATTATTTTAATTAAAATTTTATCACTATTACTATAGTTATGAATATATATTAGGAAATTCATTTATAGAAGAAAGGAAACAAAAAACAAATACATACAATGTACTTACTCTCTCTACGAAATCTTCCCGTATTTCATATTTTCTTTAAATTTAAACTCAATCCGTCTTAAGATTTTCATTCAACAATAATTGCTGAAAAGAATTTATTTTTGAGGTAAAAAAAAATATACTGCATTGTTTTAATTCGAAAAAAACACATTTTAAATAAATACGGTGCGAAATCATTTTCAGGTAAAAAAAATTATAATAATTTTTTTTGACGAAACGTTCATGTTTGATTAATTATTTCAATATCTGATGTAAGATTAATGTTTTTACAAAATTACCTTTTGCTTCAAAAACTTCACAGAATGAAATCGGTTATTTTTGTAGATTGTAATTATCTCAACTTAAAAAAAATACTTAACTCATTTATACCCGGAAGAAGTTCGACCCATGAGTTTAAAAGAAACAAAGAGAAAAGAAAACAAAAAATACCTTTTTGGAATAAAATTCTTTTAAATTCCGAAAAGAGTTAGTCGAACTAAATATGTCATGCATTTAAAAAAACTTAAAACAGTAATTCGATTTGCTCTCTTAATTAAAATGGCGACAAGGGTGCAATCGAAAAATGAGTTTTAACGAAATTTGTTGCGATTCTTTTATATCAAAAATCATAATAATTTATGTTATGAAGAAAAATGACAGTAATTTCCATTTCAAATTATTTAATTCAAGTTTACAGAGAACAACGAGGCGGTAACAGCGAAAAAAATGAAAAATTATGATAATTAGTTTTTAAAGAATCGTTAATACTGTTGATAAATAACAATGAAATCTATCATCAATGATTGCGATTGTTTACAATCCAAATTTCGTAATTTTTATTAAAGAAAAATTTTGAATTTATTTTTCTATTGCTATTCCTATGAGAGTATTTTTCATATCTCAAGTTGTAAAAGATTTTAAATAATTCCTTCCAACAAATTTAAGAAATAGGGAGTATTCTTCTCTTCACTTTTTCGCATATTCCCACCGAAGTATATCATCTATATAGCATATACATAAAAACGAAATATTATCATATCGCTTTATTATAACGAATAACAATTTTCATTTGAATCTGAATTACAGACAAAGCGAGTTTGAAAAAAATGTAAAAATATACAGTATGTCAACTCTAATAGTGGCACAATAATTTCTGAATCGAGAGATAAGCATAGACTTTCTATTGGAAAAATTCTCTCACTGACTTGAGAATTATATTTTATGTTGTTTGAGTCAATAAATATACTTCTGAACAAATTATGAAGTCTAAATTTTTATAGTTCTATTAGTTCTATTCCCAGTTCTATTAGCCAAACATATCTCTACTACTAATAAAGGAGAATGTGTGTGTGTTGGCGCTCTACAGGTCAGATTGCTGGACCTAGAGCAATGAAATTTGGCGCAAACATACTTTGGTGGAATATACATAGTGGGAATGTGCACATCCGAGTCCTTTTGTTGAAATTTTAATTAGAATTTCAATTAATTAAAAATTAAGGGAAATTTTGGCGTTTTTCCTTAATAACTTTTTAAAATATTGCAGCACAAAAATCATTTTTACACCATCTGAAAATGCAAAAATTACCTTTCTAATGTTATCAATTAAGTTGCCGTACAATGTTTTTCTCGAATTTTAATAAATTTCTAAAAATATTTTTTGTTATAATTTACAACAATACTTTCAATGTTTTTGAATGTTTTTAGATGTTGAAAGCAAATGCATATTTTACAAGAGGAATAAGAAAGTGAAGATAGTGCCGACAACATGGAATTAGAAATTACAATACGTGATCAGTTATTTGATTCTATTAGGAGCATTTATGTAGACAATGAACAGAAGAGGTATAAGGTCACTAATAGAACATGGGTTAAATATCTACTACAATCCGAAGTTTAAAAATCGTTATTAAGGAAACCATGAATATAAAATGATGTAAGATTCAATAGAAATCATATTCCCGGCGAACAAACTGATCGCCGAATATGGCTAGTAAAGAATAATTGAGACACTAACATTTAAATAAAAAAAATTCACTCTTCTACGATCAAAGCTGACTGAGTTATGTAGCTTTGAATTCCATTATTTTAGGCCAAACAATGGTCACCTTGAGGAAACGCGGTGTGTTGGTTGACAAATCTTCCCCGAACAATGACAACACGCATTAAAAAGTATTCTCTGTAAATATGTTATTTTTTCGTGCGATTTCTCAGTTCACTCAAGAAAATGTAGTATAAGTTTCGTCAAATTACTTTTTCTTGTTGTATTTGAACCAAAATTCGGCAGGTTTTAAAAGTTGTGGTAAAAAGGACACGTATTAATATCATTAGCTCACGAGGTTTTGAATAAACATTTTCGCATATACACAGACAGCCAAAAAATCATATTTTCTCAACCGTTTGTTACCGAGGTCTAAAATGTTTATATTCATCAAAATCTCGATACAAAAACTTTTGACCCTTGCAGTATATCTCTATGTATATTCTCCTTATATAAGAAGCTAAAAATAATAACAAACGAAGAAAATGCAGTTTTTTTACTTGATTACAAAAACGCAACCCTTTTAGCACAATATATTGTAGGACATCTCCACGATTTTGTTTGATATTCTGATTAACATATAATATCGTGCTATTAGGACATGGACTTTTAGTTAAAAAGTATACAAACACATATTTTCAAACCTTCAACCATTGAAAATAAATTTTCTCAATTGAATATTTTTCAAATCTGGCTTCGATTCGGCTTTTTGTTCAAAAATATAATGCTTGTACATAATAGCAATTGTTACATATGACCGTTTCAATGAAATATTTTAATTTTTGATTATACAGTTTTTAAATTTACTGTCAAAGCAAACAGAAAGAACAAGAAATCATTTCCGAAATTTCTGTTTTATTTTTTCCTAAACCTATCATTGCCATTTTCGTTTTTCTACTGAAGCATCATATCATCTTTCAACACGATAATAAGCAAACCTCTTAAGCAAGTTAGTGTAAAACATGGATTTTTATTCTTTTATACTTTATTCGTATCACTGGAAAAAGCAGATGTTTTGAAACTCTATAACTTATTCTTTGTCGAAATGAAAACACTTTATCTTTGTTTCCGCCATTTGATTTCACCTTCATCACTTTGTTCTAAACAATAATATATTGACGTCATGATAAGAAGTAGCATAATTAATGCGATGATAATCATGCTATTCAAATATATCAATGCGTAATATTATTATGATAAAAGTACTCATTTCTTTTAATTCATTTTGGTATTATTCCAAACAATAAACAATTTCGTGAGAAGATTGTTTTTTTTATGAAATGTTGAATTGTAAATTATCAATTAAATGTTAAACTGATATTGCATTTTATGCAAGTTGTTTCTATGCATCTAGATGTTTAGATAAATTTTAATTATCTTTATTTATTATAGTGTGCGTCTTTTATTAATATTGCTAAATTTAGGTTTTTGGATACGACTGAATTAATAGTGTTGCATACTGAATTAATATTTTAAATTTACTTGTTGAATTAAATTTCAAGCTACAGTATCGAAACGTACTTATGCTTTATTGAAAATATTTTTTTAAAATCCATATACACTAAATTTGTATTATGAGCTATTCTGAAGTTGCAAGAAAAAAATATGGTGAGTATTAGGCTTGAAACCCAAACTCGACAACGAACTTCTACTTTAAATGCAAATAGACGTCGGACAAAGTACATTCATTTTAAATATTTTCCTGTTATTTCACGTATAGTAATGGAATAGTGCAATCTGTCGTTATTCCTCGGAATGTGTGTCTTCAAAATCTTACTATGTTATTTTACATGATTATCGCGGGTACATGTTGTTACCTGAAATATTTTTGTAAATTCTATTTTTTAGTTTCATCTGTCAAAATAATTTATGTGATTTTCCAATCAAAAAGCTACGGACTCCGCAAAGAAATTTTCGATGATGCATTATTAGCATATCAAATGTGAACCAGCATTTAGAATTGAGCTTTCGTAATTTGTAAGTGAGAGGTAACAAATGTATTAGGGCTTAAAAGCAAAATAAAACAATGAGTCTAGTCTCGCAAAATGTAGGTGTTGGATGAGATATTTTCATTGCAAAATTTCATCTCACTATTTTTGGAATAGAAACGGAATTGATCAATATGCCACTCTTTGAGATATACGAACTAAATTTCTAAAATGAGTTTGGTATTTTCAATAGAGGAATAAAGAGCCTATTATAATTTAAAATATATTACAAAATCTGACTTTTCATGGCCATCCCGAAATATATTTCCCAGTCTTCTTCCTATCTTTAGGTATTCGAAAACAAGCATGGTAACGCATTTATTTTAATGTGCTAAATTTCTATCAAAAGAAAGTTATTATTTTCCATATTTAGTAGTTATAATATTTGGATTTAGAAAGTCATATATATAAGAGTATATTTGAATCTATGAGGAATTCTATAGGAATTTATGTGTAGTCAGCCAAATATAAATTTATTTATAAGTATTTTTCAGTGTTAATTTGAGGAAAAACTAGAAGATGTTTCAATGAAGAAAGCAGTCATGTTTGAAAGAACAATTTGAGAACGATCTATTTTTTTCTGAGTAGACGGCTGTTCAAGTATTTTGTCAGAATTTTCATCTTATTATTTTCGAATTCTTCATAGCCATGAAATTGCTCAAGCCCTACCTATGAATGTGGATGTCAAACTTCTTAGTTAATTTTGTTGCATCATCGAACAGGAAAGTTGAAATTTATTTTTAGGGTAAAATATTTTCTCAAGTATATATTTATAACCTTCATTCCTGGAAATATATAGAAATCGCATATTTCGTTTCGTTTATTAGATTTTCTCGTACAAAATCATTGAAGCATTAACTTTAATCCGATGAAATCCTTTCAAACCTAATGAACATTTTCTATTTATAGCATTTACTTTTTTGGTTTAGAAAACTGCAGATTTAATAATTACTTCCTGAATATTTTTAGAATTTGCTTTTAAAACACCAACCCTTGAACTAAAAATATTGAAGAACAAATTATTCCGAAAGTTTTATACTTCCTTTAATTTAATTCTTTTCTTTTTAGCTTTGTTTTTCAGACAGATATTTGAGCCATACGTGAGAGAAAGAACCATTATGTATATAATTGACGAATACACTTTAGATAATCCCTTTTTCAAATTTTACTTGATATCCTACTTCGATAAATACTTAGTATTGTGTTTTCAGCATTTTACTTACTCATATGAATTATGCATTTTTTTGGTTTTAAAGTCTTACGAATTTTCTTCGCTAAATTGAAAAAAAAATTGTTTTATTTATATTTAAACCACCACTTTTTCGTCGTTATTTTATACATCCTCACTTCGCAATTAGAATGCACCTCAAACTTCAAGACGGGAGGCTCTAATCTTTATTTATGGTCTCAATCAACCTGCGGCATAGAATGAGTGGCCTGGATAATAGTTACTTTCAATGGTTATGCATAGTTCTATCAAAGAAGGGTTTATTGCTTACTCTTTTCGTAGGGTAATTACCTGATTGCGTAGTTAACGGTGTTAAGCTGTGCTGTTACTATAAGCTAAGCTATGTTTAGATTCTCTTCTGAATAATATAAAGTTTACAGCGAGTTTTCGTAATGAACTACCCTTAGTCTGCATCGGTATAGGTAGTCACTTTTTTCAATACGCTTTTAAGAAATGTTTCGACAATGCAAGTAAGTAATTAAAATTATTGTGTTTAATGACATATGTTGTTGAATAAAGTAATTTATAGAATTTTACAATTGTAAAACTATTCTTTTGTGTGTATAATCAAGAGCTATTTTCCCCTGTCACTAAATGGATAAGATAAATTATTTTGATTTGTCACTTGAGATAAATATTGAATTTTTATCACCATTCCATAAAAATCCCTTATATTTCGTTGTTATTTACCTATTTTTCAGTTTCATTTTTGAATCGAAAAGAAATTTATATGCAGATAGCAAAACAATAAAAGTCTCTTCTAATTCCTTTTATTCGTCGAATAAATAAAAAAAAATTCTCCTTCACAGAAATGCCAAATTAAAACCAAAACCATGGATCAATACGAGAATATGACCATTGGGGAAAGTAGGAAAAATAGTTTTTATTTTTGAAATTACAAAATATGTTTTACTGTTATTTTTATTTGTTCAGTGCTTAATATTATCTATCCAAGGTTGACGATCACACTTGCATCCAACAGGTTAATTCACAGTCCTATACCCGAGTTTCAAAAAATTGAGACGGTTTTACTCGTTTGACGCATTTTCACTTTCACTGATTTTTTCCTCAGTAAAAATACAGATCGATCAGAAAAATTCAAAAATGATTCGATAATTTCAATCTGTAACCCGCATAATACGAGACAAAAGTGCAATTTTTTATTCGATTTTGGGTCTCTTGTAGAGAGCTTTTAGGTGAGTCCAAGGAATTTGTTTTTCCTAATAATCACTTCGAAAACTGAAAAGTAACGTGATTTTGTATATAACTAACGTTTTATTGAGTCTTCTTAGAAAATATAACGAACTTTCTTTTGACGTGAAAACGTCTTTCATCTCGTTACAGTGATAGTGGTTCGAACTTTCTTGTGTAACAAAATACCGTCCAATTTGAATCGCTAATAACTACGAGACTAATAATGCGAAAAGAACGGTTGACCCCACAACGGATAGATCATATCTCTACGAGTTTGTCGCATAGTATTTGTTTTGTCTGTGACGTTATCGTACCACTGTAGGCGCATGCGCGCGATTGTTATGAATTAGCTTTATGTAAGGTTATAAATAAGTGTAGCATGGAAATGCGTTCAGCTAGGAGGTTGATTCTGGTGTCATTTTAAAGAGCTTGAGGAGTATTACTTGGACCAAAAGTGATACAATAAAAATATTCATCAGAATATAAGTAAAAACGGCAATAAATTGAAAATTTGAAACTCCGCATGATTTTTGATTATAACATGTAGAGTTTTCTTTCGAATTCTACGAAACTTACAGAATACTTGACAATACGTAAAAGAAACATTGTATTAATATTTGAATTCATAACTTTGAATATTACGAGAAATATGAGCATTTGTAGTAAATAGTGTTTTACTGCGCATACGCGAAATGTAGTTCTATATACGGTCAACAGATGGCGCCATCAAAGGCTACTTTAAATAAAACATAAGAAAGGCTTAGTTCGGGTCCGCACCGTAGATTCTTCGTGGAAACGTCGGGATACAATCATAAAACAAGTATTTCGTATTAATGTATAATTTAATTATCAATCTCTTTAATGCAATATTTACACAGAGTAGTATAATGGTTACAGAATAGATAAATCACAAGCTACCACAGACCCTTGGTACATGCGATAAACTTGTGGTTTATCTATTCTGTAACCATTATACTACTCTGTGTAAATATTGTATTAAAGAGATTGATAATTAAATTACATATTAATACGAAACACTTGTTTTACGATTTTATCCCGACGTTTTCACTAAAAATCTACGGCGCAGACCCGAACTGTGCCTTTCTTATTTTTTCAATTTTTTTGTGCCTTCTCTAGCAGTATTGGAAGCTATTACGACCTGCAAATCCTGAAAGATGTTAAAGAAGCCATTCTCTTTTCCGTCTATAGCTTTGTTTTCTAAATTGAATAGTGTCAAGGTCTTGTGGTTTTAGTGATTAATAAATAATTTATTTCAGTGTTTTATAAATAATGCATTGTGCTAATATCACTTTACAATAGCTTGAAAGAAATTAATGATTTTAAGAATTAAAGATAAACTGCTTTCGTTATTAACTATCCACCTAAATCTTGAAATTCTCCATAATCCGACCTTCACGTATATGAAAGGCATATGAGGATTACTGGTTAAACAGGGTAAAGATAGAAATTTTGCTTAGATCAGATTTCAATGTAAATTTAAGGAAAAATATGAATCTCTCATTTGCTTGAAGATTGTATATGTTTTTAATTTTTATATGCAGTGCGTTGTGCGGACAAATTTAATAGAAAAGTTTTAATAAAATATTAAAATTCTACTAAAATTTTAAATTTTATTATAGATTAGACGCAAACAATTTCAAATGTACAGCTATCAAAATTCCATTGTTCGTAAATATCATATTATGCGCTGCAATTCAGTACTGAATAGAAAAGGGTTTTAAATTTTGAAGACACAATCCTACTCAAGAGCATTAGGATTGGGTACGAAAGCTATGTTAGTGTACATCCTTTTATTTCAACTTCGATGCATCAACCGTTCAAACCTATTTTTCCTTTGTTCCGAGGATTTATTTTAGTACATTCTTTTCACCGTATTTTATTACTCCAAGATACACCTTGAAACTATCATATATCTTTGAAAACAAATATTTTGGATAACATAGTTGAAAGTCATTATTTTCACATTATCAAGTTGTTTCTTTAAAAATTTTTGCTCTTAGAAATTATTATTTCGTTTTCATTGAAAGAAGAAAACACAGCACACTATTTGTGCATTTTTTTATATTTTTACTGAAACCAAAGTGAATAAAATATAAAATCAAAAATTAAAGTAAATTTGTTGGATGATAAATAATAACTCAACAAAATGTATTTTAAATTTTAAAAAATATATTTTTCCTTTCTTTTCGCATATTTAATTTATCCTTAATTTTGGGAAAAAACTATACTTTAGTATTGTTAACAGTATTTAGAAACAGCCTATCTTAGATATTAAAGAAATTAATACATTGATTTTTCTTTGAAAAGTAATTCTTCTGTATGGAATCCATTTAAATGATAGCTAACCAACATCGAGTATGTTTCATAAGCACCGGAAGTGTGCTTTCCTCGACTTTCTCGAAAACTGCTTAGACACGGTACTTTTTGTATTAATCTTCGTCTTATAGTGAAAAAAATAGAGCATGCCTTTTGAAACAGTATCTCTTCTTTTGGCAGATTGGACCCAAGTTTTGTTACGGACCTAAAGTTTTGGTGTGAAGATCACATAAAAAATTTGATTAATATAGCCAGTTGCGTTTTTGAGTTATCGTGTTCAAACAGGCAGGCAGACAGTCTCTCATGATATTGTCTAAAATTTGACACAGATCTACAGTTATGGGGGCGAAGATTACATTTCGGTATCGATCTAGCTCGTTGCGCGTTTCAGTTATCACGTTCAAACACACGCGAATAAACAGACATACTGTTCGATAATCAACCCATTGACGAATTTGCTTTTTAGAATTGGATGCACATCTATAACTCTGGTCATAAAACCTCACGACAGGTTTCATCTATCCATCTCACTGCGTTTTTGAGTAATCGTGTTCACTTGCGCATGGAAGGACTGGCAGACAGTCTTCCTTTATAAAGATTTACTCCAAAATGATATACATTTACGTAATCCTGCTGTTAAGGCAGTATATCAAATTTCATTCATTTAGCTTGTTTCGTACTTGAGCTATCCTGTTCAGAATTTAGTTTTAGTTATATTAAGCTACACCAGGGCTATTTTGAAACGGACCTCGTAGTTTTGATCTGCGGTCAGATGAAGAGGACGACACTTAAACTGGCAAGCCCCTCTCGACACTTCCCCCCACACCAGGGTGAGGATGTTTCACCCCCTACGTATGATTTAGGGTGCAACAGGCCCACATACACTGTTGATCTTCAGTGGAATCGGGTTTCCGAACCTGGAGGGACCTTACTACTAGGCCACCGCTGCCCTACCTAGTACATAGACAGAGAGAATGGCAAACATAATTCCAAAGATGGATTTTTCAAACTCATGAAAGCCTGACACGTGTAGATTCATCAAAATTTCGAGGTCAACTGTTTTACAATTACAATATTTTCTCTTTGTATATTTCGCACGATAGAAAATTAAAATGGGCCAAATGGTTGTAGATGTCAGCAAAAAGCAACTACAAGTAACCTGCAGGCAGTTACTTGACTACCTAATTTTGTTCCAAGGCAATGCAGTGGAAATGTTAAAAAAGAATAAATTATAAATATCTAAATAAGATTTTCCCCGTTTAATAATAAATCGTAATATACACATTTATATTACCCTTACAAGAACCCATTATTTTTCTTGGTTTCAGATTCAAATTTTCTTATCTTATTTTGTAGAAAGTCAGGTAAATGTAATGAAAATTGAATGCAATAAAAACCAAAATTGCTGTCACATTCACATCGGCAACACTGATTTATTAACTTCTTGGAGTACTTCTAGAGTACGCCCCATTAATACAGACGAAAATGTCTTTTATTTCTAACAAAACACGGTCAAATAAACAACACCCATCCATAAAAGGGAACTAATAAAAACGCATCATATTCCTTGAAGCCCAAAAGCGCAATAAAAAATATATCCCAAGGTCATTTTCTATCCATTTAACAAATTATGTGTAAGATTTTATTGCCCTGTTTCTTCCTAAGCTTGGTTAGACTGTAGAAAGGTTTATTTATCATTCTAACATCTAGGGCTTCTAATAGTTACGTCTAACGTTAATGATAGTATACTCTTCCTTTCTTTGAGTATCCGGCAGTCGAGTTGTTTGTAGAACTTCATATAAAGTGCTGCAGCAAATGAAGCCTAACCCACTGGATAAACATTAAGTTTTTGTTTTGCTTGTAAACATGTTTATAAGCCAAAAATTTATATTGAAAATTCTACCAATCAAAAATGTGAGCCATATGATGTGCATCACCCACATTTTTGTTCTAAAGCTAAGAGTAAGAATTATACTAAATTTACAAAACCCACGGATATGGTAAGAAATATTCAAATCGAATAATTCTCAAAAATATTTTCTTTAAGTGTTTTACAATTTGAATAAGTTCTAGTAAAATATTGCAATAGTTCTATAAAATATACGTCAATATCTCAAAATTTAAATGTCATTGTTTAAATATACAGGCAGGTATTCCTTCGAGATTTTATTACTTCAGGAGTCCAATTGTTTATACAGGGTGTCTGCTAAAATCCTAAGAACCTCCTTACCCCCCTAACTTCAGAAAAGTGACAACTATGGTCATAAATGGGGTGTCTTGAAATGGATATGTGCAATGCCATGAGAAGGCCTACAGAGTCTCCTATCAGCAAAATTTGGAGGAAAAACAATTATAAAGTTATATATAAGTACAACTACTTTATAAAAAGATATTCTTCCTAAAAATATATAAACTAGAGCCCGTAAATGAGCAAAAAGAAAACCATTAAAAAATTAGCTAGAATCCTCCACGTGCAGGAAACAGCATTCAAAGTTAAGAAAATAGTTTTATAGAGTCTATTTTCGAAATTTGGCAAAGTCAGAACGAAAACAAGTCTGTACTACTTAAAATCAAAACATTTTGCTAGCCCTTCCAGGAAAAACAATATCATTGTGAAAAAAATCAAAGGATCGATAACATAGATAGGATATGAACTTAAACACCAAAATATCAGGAATATATGTTATAAAAATTTTTGTTTGTGATACTGGCATTTGAAAATCGAAATTCTTGGAACTTGGAACAGAATAAAAATAAGAGAACCAAAAACACTCTTAATTTTAGGCGAATTAATTTCAAGCTTGAAATATCAATTACAGCTTTTTGTCATATCTAAAAATACTTAAAATCTTTTTTGGAGATTAGAACCCAAATAGAAAAATGTTCTTTTTAGGATTCCTGGAATGAAAAATAATCCCCGAGACTGATCAATAATTATTTCTGAATGGAAAACAATTTAATTAATTTTTATACCTTCTGTTTTTAATGGAAATGGAGGAAATCTTATATTAAAGCAATTTTGTAAGTAAAAAACAAGATTTTAATCGATGTTTAATGGGATGTTATCAAATTATCGGAAAATTGATATAAAATACTTTACTCTAAAATAAGAGAATGCTATTTATTGCAAACCATTATAATTCTTTGAACCTGTGAAAAGGATAATATAATATATTACATTTTATTTTCAAGAAGCGTAAAAAGAGTATTAGTCTAAATTTTATAGTTAAAGGTGTGTAGATATATCTTCAGTAAAATTAATTCATTAAAACCTTTACAGTAGAGCAAATTTTAGAATGTTTTGTGTACGATTTGCAACGAAAACATTAATAAAATTTTATAAAAGAAGCATTTCTATGACAAAATTTATATGAAGAACATGAATCTGATGGAATGAACTCAATTTGATATTTATTTGTAAATAGTTTAAATCAAAGGCTTTATGAACTCTGAATTTATTTATATCAAATATAATTTAATGACTAAAAATTTATATGTTGAATAATTGAAATATAAAATACTCTTGTAATATCTTTCACCACAAATTAATGATTCCATTTTTTACCTTATGTATACGAAATATGCTAAGTGAGAGTATTGTAATCGTTAAATATTCAACCTCGACATCTTTATTAATCTCTGCGTTCTAGACCTCCATGCATCCGAACAACCACTATTGGAACGATTTCTGTCTCTCTCTGCGAACACGATAACTCAAACACGAGATAAGCTACACTTATGAAATTTAGTATGAGAATTTCCTCCGAAATTATACACTGCTGGATAAGCTAAGGACGTATCACATACTACAATGCAGTGTAACATTAAGTCGGGGTGGATGCCCAGCAAAATAGAATATTGCTGCCTCACTGTGAGGACATTAGGATAAAGGTCATTTATTATTCTGTAAAATACAGAAGATTCTGAAGCATCTGAAAGGGAAAAAGTGTCAATTTGATGTTGTGTACGGAGAAATGGAAAAATGTATATGGGTGATTCTCACAAAAAGGTGCTTTGTACAGTCCCGTGTGATAAATATTAGAAAGTGCAACAAATGTTCTAATATTTTTATTCATATATACAATTTAAGTTTTAATAAAGCTAGTAAATACTTTTCTACTTTTTTACTATTTAACTCTCATTTTTCAATGAATATAAGACAAGAGTCCCCTCCGTGGACTTTCCTACACATGAAATTCAAAATAATTTTCACTGACTAAGTATTAACTAGTTTAAAGTCTCTAGTTAAAGTCTAACATAACATTTTTTTTAATTATTTTTACTTAGGAATTAATTTTTACACTTTGTCTCCTGTCAAATACGTCTTCCTCCGTAGACACAGAAAATAACTTTAAAAAAATATCATAAATGGCAGCGAATGTCAAATCATCATGAAAGAGTTTAGAAGAAAGGCAGTCAATTTGTTTTTTAAGGAAAACTTTCAGTTCTATTGCGAATTTATTGAATATATTCCAATTTATTAGTTCCATTTAGAGTTTGGCAAAGTTCTCAGCCTGCACTCCGTGGTCATCATAAATAAGTTAAGAAAAAGGGAATTTATAATTATAATACAAACTTTAGATAGGTTTAGTATCACATTTAATAAAAATAAGTGTATCACTGTAGTAGTGCTAAAAATCAAAGCGCTTAAGAATTAAAAACTTAGTTTTTGTCTCCTCGGGGGACACAGCATGTCCCCAGAAGGGATGGCATTGTCCATGAAAGAGACAAAATCTCAAAAATCATGATACAGTTTGATAAATTAAAATAATATCAATTAAGAGTTCTTTGGTAGATATTTTTATGAAATTTAGTGATTTCTTTTTGTATTTTTTAAAAAGAATTAAAATTTAAACTATATTCTTGACAAGAATTAAAGCAAACAATTGATGTAGAATATTTATAATATTAAAGCTTCAATAATGTATAACAAATATTTTAATAGCTAACTTTATTTTTTAAAAAAATGGGAGCATCAAAAAATAAAAAGACAAAGCAATCCGTTGCTCAAATTCATAAGAGAAGAAAGTAGAAAAATACTTGATACGAGACGTGCTAGATTGTTTATTAATAAATAAATATATGATATTCCTTAATCTAATAAATAATTGATGACTTTTCTAGTATATATGATGTTGACTTTCATTTATTCGAAATTGTCTGTAAATATTATTTATGTGATGCAGAGTCAGTGCCATTATTTAAAAAGTGCTATTTATTTCAAAATGTTAAGTTTTCTAGCACTGGTTTTTAATAACTAATTTTATAGTTTAATTATAAGAAATAAACCTGTATCAAATCTGCCCAATAATTAGTCAATCATGCTTTCATTTAAAATGTAAATGTTCCGTTGAATATCATGTTTCCTTCTTGGACAGGTCAAAAATAAAAAATAAAAAAGCAGTGAAAAATAAAATAGAAAACTTGACCAATAATATTAAGTATTTATTAAGCTTAAATGGAAACATCCAGGCAATTTTTAAGATTTTTTTACATACTTTCGTAAAATTAAAAACATTTTTAGCTATTTGCTCTTTTTTCGTGAGAATGACCCATATGAACGAGAGCAGGTACCTATTAGAAAGGTGTCAGAACGAGATATGTCCCCCGTGGAGTGCGATGCAACATTCCACACGTCGTGGCATGCTTTGCACAACATTATCTAGCAACTATTGAGGCAATTTATCCCATCTTTCTGTCAGTGGACGGAAGAGGGTCTTCTTGCTTGTTGGAGGATCTGCCCAAAAATTTTCACTTGGAACAACTCTCCAAATCTTTTAAATCTTATCAGTGCTATCACGTGACGAACAGACATGGCAAAGAAAGTTTGCATACTCACACCTCTTCTTACTGTATCCCGCACTTAATCTACTTTTCCACATTTTGCTTTCTTTCATTTTGTGGTTGCTATGGGTGATAGTGTCATTCGTCCTTAGCAATTGTACAGCAGTATGTATATCTCTAACAAAATTTAGACGAAATATGTGGATTGGAAATCTCTGTTTGTCCGTCTGTGTGCGTGTGAAAATCACATATAGAAAACACAACATTTTCAGACCATGTAACTTTGCATATGGTTTCTCAACTAGGACTGTAGACTGTTTAGACCAAATCTGCCCTTTAGGTTCACTGCTTGTCGATTTGTCTATTTTTGCGTATTTAAATGTAACAACTCAAGAATGAAATAAGTGAACTGGATGCATTTTAGTGTATTATCCTTACACCAAAACTATCTCCTCCGGGGGGCACCACGAGTACGTGGATGAGAAGCCGCCAGTAAAATAAGCTTGTCTCGCTTCTCCTGGGAGTACAATAATGGCATGGGTTGAGTTACCCCCTCCAGTGATAATTAGTACCTCCTAAGGGAGGGGTCGGATATGGCGGTGATGGCTACTAGGTCTCCGGCCTCACTACTCGAGCTATTGCAGCTGCTGTCATTCAGATTTCCTGGTTCCCAAGGCAAGAGAGTGATTCATTTTAATGGTTTATAAAAAATCTGTAGATAAGTAACAAATTTTAAATTCAATCGTCATCGTCCGAAATACATTGACAATTCTCTCCACTGCACTACACAAAATACGTCGCATTATGTAAGTATACTGGAAAGTTGAGGGGAGCACACTCCCGCTGTCTTTGCAATAAAAAACGGAACTTCTATAAAAAGCGCCTAGGAAAATATAATATTGAAGATCAAATTACTTATTTTAATATATAATGAGTTTTTCTAGAATCCATCAAATTGTGCGCCGAAGGACTTCTAATATTATTTTCATTTTCTTTACGAAAGAACAGAGAAATATTTTGTCATAATAAGTGAACAATATCAAAGATCTTTTCTTTAAGATGTAATTCTGATAATCAAGAGAATCCCAGAAGCCTACAGCTTTTATGACAAAGAATTTCCTACTATCTTCGAAAATTTGTGACTGTTAGGCTCAGTTCTAAAATGCTCTCCGTAGTAGAGCTTAATCAATCATTGTCAATGTTTTTGTCAAGCATACCAAAAAAGAAAATCCATCCTTTCTTTTTTGGATCTCCCCATTCAACAACTAAACATTCTCATAGGAAAATTCAGCGACAAAAGAAACAATCAATAAAGTAAATAATCAATAAAAACTTATCTCGAATCAAGCTCAATGACAAAACGTGCTTTGTAAGCCTTAATGTGGCTGTATGTTGCACAGGTCTTTCTTTTTTTTGAAAATTTGTTTCATCAGTCTTATTTCTAATTAATTTAATTTAACATTTGTTAACTTAACACATACGATCAAAATTCCTTCATAATGGGTTTCACCCGCAATTGATAAATAAAAAAATAAAGAAGTATTTTAATTTGCGTTCCTTTTTTCGATAAACAGCCGATATTGGTTAGCCGTAAGTAACGTGCCGAAAAATGCGGACAAATTCCGACAAGGGTTTCATTAGATTATCGTAGGAAAAAATAATTTTTAAAAAATAATTCTTAATCTTAGTTTTTGTCAATAGTTTTTTATTACATTGCCATGGCATATTTTTCATGCAAGAGACTGACCCTAGTCCCAAAGTGGACTAAACTTTGAGAGCAAAAGTGTTCTCAGTTGCGCGATAGACACCTGTAATAGTGGCAGTTGCATGCAATAAATGGATTTACGCGCTACATGTTCAAAATTGTGGAAAATTGCATCCTCCCCCTCCACAAAGAGTTAAAAGAGGTGAAAGTTGTTTTCTTGTGCTCTTCCCGTATCTCTTCACCAGCTGACAAATTTTAAAACCAATTCTATATTAACTCTTCGTTAAGCACGCATGTTATATGTCTCATATTAGGCGTGGTGATATCTCAGATCGCAAGGACTTTTTTATGTGTAATATCTTAATCTACTAGCTGTATGGCCCGGCGTTGCACGGGCTATCTCGAATAATGCGTCCTTCCCTGGCGGAGAGAAGAAGTGAGGTCATGTGACACAAATGCTTAAATAAACCAGCGTTGCTGGGGATACATATTTTTTCATCTTACCGCGTCCAGTTTATAAACACATGAAGCAAGCTAGATTTCTAGATTTACTAAAGTATATTTTCAAGTACGTTTACAAGGGTCATGATTGTGCGAAGGTTGTCTTCGAAAACAACGGACAGAAATGTTGCAGCTAGAAATGTCAATACATGACAATGTCATACTGACAATAGGTATTTCTTTGTTCTTTGGCTATTCTCTCATGGCCACGTTGTGCCATGTCTGACAATCGGCTATTGCTTTGTTCTTCTGTTTCTTGCGCTCTTCTCTTCTGGCCACGTTGTGCCATTACTGACAATCGGCTATTATTTTGTTTTTTTGTCCTGGCCACATTGTGCCATAGTTGACAAACGGCGGTTTCTTTCTTCGTCAGTTTCAGGCACACTCCTTTCACGTTTTCTGATTGCCTGCTGTTTACGGGCACCCCCTGTAACTCCTCTTTTTCTGTCAGGCATCGGAAAAAGTGAGAATAGAACAAAGAAAAAATAGTAACTTCCAAATATCAGCTTAAAATAGCAGCTACCAGAAATATTTAAACTTGGTCAAATCAATGAATAATGATTAAAATCACTAACATAAATAATCTATATCTTTTGGCACATAATTTTACAGAAACAAAATACGCCTGTAAATTCGGCAGTTCGTTAAAATGATTCTGTTTGACGTTATATCACGGGATAAAAAAAGAATTTATACACTTCCAACAATACATCTTTTATTTCTGTCAGCGTAATTTTTTTACGTTAATGTAGTTTCATTATTGAAACTTTTAACATTATTGCATGTAAAATTGTTATTGTGACAATGTTCTTTAAAGTAAACTATTTCAACAATAAAAAATATTTTGAATTGTGCTGCAACAATGAAAAGTATTGTTATAAAGTATCCGAATCAATGAGAAGTATTGTTGTAAATTAGTTTTTAATTAATATTTTTTTTACTAATCGTAATTTCGGAATTTAAATGGCCGAAATGGATTCCTTGGATTATTTCCCATCTTTTGGTACTTTTCGCGCGCTTTTCCGTTCAGCGGTTCGTGAGAAGATAGCCGGACATACATACAGTCGAATTTTAATAGTGCAGATTATATAATATATGTATTTTTATTCGTATTGTTTTATTTCCACAATATTATAAAAGCATTGTCCCAGATTTTTTTGGAAATCATTCTCATCGCAAAGATCGTACTTCTTAGATGCCATTGTGAAACCAGAAAAAAACATTAATCGCGCAGAATTTAGACAACGATTCAAAATTTCTAATGGAAATTCACAGACCACGCTAAATGCATTTTGTATTAAATACTTCCAATATCATAAAACTTAAAATACGTAAAAAAGTGGGTGTGTCGGTGAGTGGACGCACGACAGAAGCGGAGTTTCTTACGCTTTTCTATATAATTAAAAGTATAATGGTAGAATCGCGCACTCTTTCTGTGTCTCTCTTTTTTACACCCCAAATGAAACAAAACATTTAAAAATTTTATAATTATTTATTTATAATAATGATAATAAGTACAAATATATATAAACTCATTATTTTTTATAATTTATGATTAATACAGATAAAAAAAATTATAAGGCATACAAGCAGTTATTGAAAAACATTTATTTACATTTTTATTAATCTGTATATTGAAGCAAAAAAATCTAATCTAATCATCACATCCTAGCATGGAAACAATTGGTTTATAATAACTGATATATGATACAAATGTCTGCGATTCTATTTTATTAATGCATCTGGAAAAAGCCGCATCAATGATTGTGTGAAACTTTGTCGCTGGCACTGCCGGATTACTGTTCATAGTTAAATTAAATTCATCGAAAAGTAACTTTACAAGTGGCTCTGATTTTTTATCCGCAAAATTAAAAAAATTACATTAAAATTTACATACATGCCTCCAATAAGTAGAACTCGACGGGGTATGGCGCAATGGTACAGCGTCCTTCTGCGACTTCGAATCCGCTTTTCCGAAATCCTTATTAAAAAGTTTCGAAATACGTGAAACTCGAACATTTAAATCTTCCGTATGTGTCAATGATGTACGTAGATTTGGGGTTAAAATATTAGAAGTATCACTGGTCAACTGCGCCTGCGTTGCTGGTATGACGTCCTTCCGTCTCGTGAACAACGCAATCGACATTAAGAATCTCAACTGCGCCTGCGCTGGTATGACGTACATGACGGTCGGTTTCTCTACGCTAACTAACCCATTCCGAAGCCTGGGTTAAGAAGCTTCGCTTCAATAAAAAGTGAATAGAAAATTAAATTTGCGACTTTAGGCTCGCGATCTGAAAGTTCGGAATTGTGGTTTGCTGCCTTTGGCAATGAGCGATTGAAACCGAAACTTTGTTAATCAGAAGTATAGAAGCCAACTAAAAGGGCACAAATTATTGATAACTGATATCGAATAACAGCAAAAAAATATGTCCAAGCCATCTGAGAGATCACCTCCGAACGGTTAAAAATATATTCTGTGAGGAATAATACTTACAACAAAAACAAATTTAATCCAGGAAATTGTTACAGAATATGCTTACAGTTTCGCCATTTATTATGTATATTCGTTTCACCATTTATTTCACAATCTTACCCAAGTTCTGTTGTTTCTGAAATAACATTATGCCTTCTAATAAATAAAACTAAAGAAATACGCAACATACCTGTTGTATAATAATTCGATCTATGGAATAAGATTTCACCTTGGCTCCTTTTTCTTGCGTGATCACAAAGGTGTTTGCAGAATACTTCAGAACTTGATTCTGGGCACCTCCAGTGGAATAAAAATAAAGATTTCGCATCTATACTGTTCTCTAAAGAAAAAAAATTACTCCCAAGTTCGAAATCCGATTACTATAGCTGATATGTAAATTTCATTCTACTGCGATTCAGAAAGCAGTTCAGCTTGTGGAAAGTTTTTCAGTTCCAAAGGGAATCGATTACATTCTTTAAAATGTTTATTTTGTGGTTTAAGCTTTGTACCTAATATTTGTTTGCACACTTAAACTTCATCAATTTTTTTATCGAATGTTAGGATACTTGTTGCAATTTGTTGTTGAATGTCAGAAAGTGACTTACTTCTTTATTTAAAAGTATAAGTTAGATATATATCATGGATTTTTGCAGTTGAGCTTCATGTATTGTACGTTTTGGATCTTTTTTGTTTTGAATATGTAGCTTTTAGTTCTAGTCTCAATTATATTTCTGAGCCAAATTCTGCTCAAAGTTTCATCTCTCACAACTTGGCTATTCGTAAACGAATAGGAAATTCATGAAAGAAACGATATGCAAATAAGAAAATAGATAAAGAACATTTCAGCTATCCTTTTGCTAAAAGAAAAAACTTTCTCCTTAAAAAAATTCTCCAAAGTACCCTATATGCGTATTTGTAATTTTCTACCTGTGTGTGATTAAATGATTCGTATAAAACTGAACACTCATTCATTCTGTATGTTTGAGCAATGTTTTTCTGAGAATTAATTTAATAAAAACAGTTTTTAAAAACACATTTTTATTAGTGTACCAAAGGGTCGAATTTATTTTATTTTAATTATTGTATACATTTTACCTTTTGATTTCTATTTTTCATTATTATAAATACTATAGAATCTCGAAATCAGTTTTTTGTCAAATTCATAACAAGGTGGCGTCACCAGTATGGAGTCAAAATTTGATTAAATTATTCTTTAAACTGATAATTGTTTTCAGAAAGTGTTACCATAGTGTATTATCATCGAGAACACTAGTGTGCGAAATTTCGGAACTCTAGCATATAAAGAAGTCACGGAAAAATCGATTAAAATATTCCATATTTATAAACATGAAACAAATCACGTTAAATGAAACTGCATAATGAAGGCCATCATTATTGATTATATAATACAATAGATCATATTGATCTCTTTAATCTATTTACATATTTGAATATATTTTTTTAATTATAAGAGTTTGATAATTATATTTTGCTCAGTAGGAAATAAATTAATTTTGCTCTGTGGCATCACCTTGTCTTATTATGAATTTTTAATAAATTCTAAAATTATGTCTTTAAGAAAATTTTCCCCTTTTTTTAAAGTTGAGAATAATTTGCTTACAAACTTCTTTTGAATATTGGATAAATTTAATAAATTAAGTTGATATCTGATATCAAATATTTTTTTCTAAAACAAACATTTGCTTAAGAAAAACAAAATATTTCAACCCATATTCAGTTTAGGTAAGTTTTTTTCTATTGGGGACAGGGTTAATTTATTAGCACCTGTATATCTTTAAAGGCATTTCATTATGAAAATATTTTGTAGATAATATTTTTGCTTAATAATATTAGTTTGGCTTCTTTTTTATGACAAATACTTGCTTTCCCAAAAAATTTATTACTGAAAATATGTCATCAATTTCGGTTCGTGGTAACGGAAGACCTTAATGCATAATGCGCAATGTTTTTTAAACAGTTTTTTTTAAAAAAAAGAGTGTGTAATTAAAAATGCGTTGCCTAAAATGTTACTGGCATTTTAAGATAACCTTAAGAATATATAATTTAAAAATATGGAAAACCAGTTTTTTAAATTTCAAAGGGGAGAAATGAGCCATTTCTGTTTTCCGTTTATTGAAACTCTATGCAAATATTGCATTTATTTTTATCATACCTCACAGTTAATCCTGTTTATTTTAAATTTCATATTTCAATGTGAATGTTATATCTTTTTAAAAAAGCATATTTCTTGCTTAAAATTACATTGAGAAATAATTTTAAAAATTACGTTCTTTAAAAGGACATTTTAAAATATCTTTTTTCACGATTTAAATAGAATTATCTCGCGTAATCAATGTTGCGTCTCTTAACTGCTGCCTTGAAATTAATTATTGTCGTTAAAATAATATCATATTTTTGTTTTTCTAGAACTAAATTCCTCGTTTATTTATAGTTTTATGAAACTGTATGTAAGCAATGACAAGCTGTTTTAATTTTTAAGAAATTTTCGTGTCTTATAAATGACAATTTTCAGTTTTTAGTTTACCCTCCGATAAATTTAAGAGTGATTTCATGTCTGAAAACAACAATTTAAATAAGAATCGCCCCTGAAAATACTATTCTTTATTCTAAAGATGCGTTTAATATAAATATTGATCTTCGAAACACTTCCTCTTGTCTTAAGCTACGAAAATACTTTAAAAATATTTCATCAATAAGAATCAGACACACAAAAATGATCTAAATTGCATATTACAGAAATCAAATGTGTCACATTTTGAACCCGTGTTACATTAAATTTAATGGAAATGAATAACCAAGGTTTACTCACAATCGGAAATCAATAAACGGCACGGTTTGCTGATTCAAAAAGAAAAGCTTATTTCATGATATAGAATGAAGAATTGTGATACTGCAATTGCAATCAAAAGATAAAGCGTAATCTTGTTTTCCGAAAGTATAAAATCGTTTACTTAGAAAACTTTTACGATGATTACATATTCAAAACAGATATCAGCGAAGATGTATACAGCAGATAAATGCTTTTTCTTCAATACTAGTTATGTCTTGTTTAGATTAATATCTTTATCTCAAACATCGATATCTACATATCAGCAAGATTAAATATTTGTTAATGCGATCAATAAATTTATACAGTACAGATTAAAAACTTTTTGTTATCAGAAATGAATTTTAAAATGCTCATGTTAAATGGTTAAATTAATTTTAAATCGCTTAATTTGTATTTTTTGAAATAATATTTTGATGGGATTTATTGCTCATTGCAAAGATTGAAATTTACCATGAGCTAAGTTTTTTCAAGAAGTTTGTTTTACAAAAAGTAATCGAAAACTTTTATTAGAAGTGAAATCCCTGTGAAAGTTCTGAGAAGAAAATAATATAATTTTTAAATCTAGCTTATTCAGTTAGGTGTAATTAATGATTTTGATTAATTAATTTTCACTAAAATATTTAAGTTGAAAATTATTATTTTTTTTATTACTTTTCCTGCTTTCTTTAAATTACGGCTTTTACAGCTTTTGTTAAAAAATATTCCAGATGTGATGAGTTAAGAGAGAATGAACGTGAAGAGCGAACGCAATAATTTAATTTTCTGTGGCTGACAGAACTTCGTTTCACGATGCTGCTTGCTCAATTATGCAACCATTTGTTAATTGCTGCGGTGCAAAAAAAATTTCAATGTAACATTTTTTAAATTTTACTTTGCCTAAGAAATGAAGTTAAAAGAAAACTTTAAATCTTCGTTAATACATGGTTATGCATGCGTTCTTAATTTAAATGCTGGAATAACTCATATTTAATACCCACTTTAGAATAATTGCTTAACATCTTATCATACCGAGACAAACTAGAAAGGTTCTTATTACGAAATTGCTTAAATCTTTAAAATCAAAAATTGACACGTTCTTAAGGATGTCTCAGGTACATTTAAGCACAGGAAAAAAGCTTATACGAATTCCGCAAATGGAATGTAGATGTGATGAGGTGAGATAATAATAGTAATAATACGATTTCGGTTAACTATTTTAGTTTCCATAGCAACGTGGATTTTATTTTCTCTCGGATAACGTATTTTCATCTCATTATTGTCTTCCTCTTTCCTCATAACATCGTTTTTTTTTGCTTTGGATTGTTTTAATGAAATAGTAGACATTGCCGATGAAATTAGTGTTTTCACATAGGATATTTTATGGGACACATCTTTAAATAAATGATTTATTGATAATGATGAATTTTGAGTATTTCTTGCAAATTTAGGGCACAGGGATTTCATGTGCAATCAGTAAATAAAACATTTCATTATAAATAACCTGATTTATAAATATCGATTCTTTCTTGTTTGTTTTGCTTTGGATTTTTAAAATGAAATAGCAGATATTTCGAAGAAAACATGAATTTTCACTTAGAATGATTTATGGAAGACATTTTTAGGTAACAGAAAAATCCTGGCTGTTTCTGAGAAAATGACGTACATTTCAAGTGCAGTCAATGAATAAAATATTACTTTATAGAAAACCTAATTTATAAGATACGATTTTTTTTGTGATGATCTTTTAGTTTACTACTCTGGATGTTTTTAATGAAATATTAAATATATCGACTAATATTCTCTGTATCGTTCCAATTTTAGCATATATACTGTCGAATCGAGTGCATATGAAATATATCAGAGAAAACCAAATTTCATTACTTAGAATATCTTACGGATAACATCTTCAAGTGGCTGACAAATTCGGACTATTTCTTAGAAAAGGATGATTTTACGTCTAGTCAATAAATAAAATATTACTATATAGATAATCGGTTTCATAAATAACGATATCTCTTTCTTCTTTCAGTATGCGACCCGTTTGAAAGATTCGGTAGGCAAATTATCGAAAAATGAAAGCTTAAATTTTAGAAGAATTTAGTCTTTTATAGGTGTCACCATTAATAAATTATCTTAAGTTATTGACAGGAGTAAACTTAAACTAACTAAGCCAGAAATGATTAATTTAGAAAGTTCTTAAGAATTAATAAAAAATCAAATGATTAATTTGCTCTTTCCTAATAGATTTATAAATGTAAAATTTGAAACGAAAACTGGATTTCATATCTTGGCTATTTCAACACATTTCTTTAGAAAAGTTTATCTGAGAATGTTCTAGTCCTATTCGGTAAATATGAAAATAGAAAGTTCGTAATTTAAAGTGATAACATGATTTAAACGTCAATCCAATAAAATAAAATTTCAATTAAATAATTGATATCCATTTTCTTTCTCATCAAAGAAATTTAATCAGATTTTTTAATTCTTTTCTTTTCCCACTGCAAAGTTTGTTGTTGGAATTTGCCATATTATGTCAATCTTCGTATCTAAAAATATTAATGCCAATCTTCGTATCTAAAAATATTAAAACGGCAAGGATTAAAATGCAAGTATACACTTGATAGTCAAGAAATAAACATTCTTTTTCATATGAGCTTTCATTTACATTTTAGAAACAGCATTATTCTCAATAAAATGAAATTTTATTGAAAGCTTTAAAATCTAAAATTTAGCTTAAATTTGTTTTAAATTAATTAAATGTTAATTTGAAAGTTTAGGCTTTCTAAGCTTTTATAACTATTAAACGTCACCTATTTATTTCAATTAAATACTCCAAAATTTCTTCGAATAGCTTTATTAACTAATTGAAATTTATCGCAGGTATTTCAAATACATCTTCGCTAAGATAAAGTTTCACGGATGATGAGTTGAATTTTCACTTAACAAGCTGGATTTCGATAATTAAAGACACTAAGGTTTTCTGTATTGTGCAATTCTTAATAATTTAAAATTGCATTATTTTCCTGTTTTTCTGGCAGGCCACGTGGCGTTGGGGAAAATAACAACAATATCTGAAATTTTTTCATGCAAGCGTAGTTTCATTAGATTAACTTCCCATTTTGAAGTTTACACGAGGGCTATTTGGGAAAGGATGTCGTTATTCTTAATGGTGATTAAATGACAATGATGGCCTTGAATTCCTTTATAATTTTCGCCCCACACCAACGGGAGTGCACCAGGTCCGTATTCAATGTAAATCTTCGGACATTGGGTCACTAACATCTGGCCCTCGAGTACCGAAGCCAAAATTGTCACCAGAACACTCTGGCCTCTATTAAGCGATTAAATATACGATCAAAATTTGTGATGGTGGATTTAATACCATTTGGTCTAATATTATTAGCCAACTCCATGAGTTAAGGACTCAAGATAAAAAGGGAGTGTAGCATAATTTGTTGGTTAAAGAGGCCTTGGAGCATCTAAGATGACTTAGCTCTAATATATGAAGGTGCCTTCCTGGAGCACTTTCAAGAGGAAATGGTCCTCATTTGTGTTTTGGGTCCAGGAAAACCATGAAAACCTCTAGCAGCCATCCCAATAGCAGCGAATATTTGTTGCTAAGGCACACATTCGTCTACAAGATTTTGAATATTTCTGGTTAAGATATAACCCATAATATTCTTGCTTCGATTCATGCTTATGCCAAACCTAAACTTTGGGTTTTAAAATCTAGGCAGCTTTTTTCCGTTACCACTGCGAACATTTTCTTCTGTTCAGGAAACAATTAAAGAATTTTATATATATAAGTGTGTAGAAACCCTTTTCTTTTACGGTGGTTAACAATTTTAGCATAACATATATCATGTGACAGACTGAAATACTGAGAAGACATGTATATGTCTGTAGAAATTCAACACTCCTACGATTAACTGTTACACAAATGTTTCAACATTGTGATTTGTCATTACAGCGCCTTTCGATGAAAATTCTGACTCGAATTTTTGGATACTTTGTGTATTCAAGCTTCTTAAGCTCTTCCATTTTTCCCAAATAGAATAAAACATTAAACTTCAGTAAAATGAATTCGAAATTTTGTTTGACCTTTCAAGCTCTAGTATTGATTTCTATCATTTCTTAATCTCTCTTCCAAACAAACTGAAGACCTTGCAAATGTCTTTTTAAAACCTTTGTCTTTTGATTAGAGTTTCATGTTTTTCTAAATGTTACGTAAGATTCTGCAAATCCTGACCAGATTTGAGTTTTGTTCAATCTCCTTTTGAATTACGGTTTTGATTTCAAATTCAGAAACAACTAATCTCAAGATCAGACAAAATTTTTAAGAACATAAAAAAGCACTGGGATTAATTTTAAGTTCATATATGCATTGAAATACGTTATTCAGAGATCAGACTTTAATCTAAGTATGGTTTTAATCTCATTTAAATTCTTTGTAATACCGTCTGCGGGCGATTTTTAAGACTGCATGGATTAAAATTAACAGTCTTTTGGAATATCTGAAAAGATAATATTTCAAATAGGAAATATAACTTTTACCCTGGAGATTTAACTTAAAGGTTAGAAGGTTATTGGACTGCCATATATATTTCTCTTTTCAAACTACTAATCATAAGAAAAAGGGAATCAATATCTACTAAAAATTAGAAAGAAAGTTGGAATAAAAATAGTGTACTTATTGTCTCTCTCAAATATTTAATTTCAATAAGAATTCATAGAATAACTTTTATTTGACAATAAATGCATATAAAATATTGTAGAATATTAATTCCTTTTATATTCGTTTAGGAAATTCATTGATTGAAATTTGTTAAGAAATTAAATTTCATTTATAAAAGCGAATAGTAGATATAAAGATTCATAGAAAATTCCAGTCTGTAAGGCCAATTTACCCTTAACAATCATACATTTAAAATAAAAAGTGAAAGCTTCGTTTATTTTTTGATCAGCAAAAATTTTTATTTCAACTTTTGTCATCTTATGTAGAAAGATGAAAAAAAGTACTATTATAAAAATCATATAATTTTAATTTATTAACTGCCAACGAAATCTTACTCGATTCGCCGCCATGTAGCAATCTTTTTCTCTCAGAAGTGCAGTGGCACCGTACATTAGGAGAAAACCAGTTGCACAGTTTGCAATAAAAAAAAATCCTGCCGGCAACCCAGAAGGTAGATTATTTCTGTCTGGAGATATGAGAACAAGAAAAAAAATCACCCCCCACCAATCGACATTTCCTCTTCTAATTTACCAAGTGTTTGAGCTATGTAAATGGAAAAGGATGGACAAAAATTCAACTGACGAGAGCTTTCCAATAAGGTGTTGCAAGCATTGGTTAAAAAGGAGTCGAAGTTAGGAATTGAAAATCAATTTTCAGTTCTGAACAACTAAGCAACTGTATCTATCAAAAATCTTTCACCGCAAAAGTTGTTCGTTCTGATCAGGCGATAATTCTCCTAATTTGAATTATCTTTCTAACTTCAATCGTAAGGGAGTTATGCGAACCCAGTGCGTTTCCATGCTGTTTGGCCGGATCTACGAACTCGGACGAGACTTTCATCCTCCTTCCAACATCACTCAAGCAAATTTAAATCCAATCAAAATTATTCAAGTTATGCTGCTCATAAGATAACAGGTGTACCACTTTTTTCATGTTTCTAATAAAGTACCTTTGCAACCGGATGTAATGTCATCGTTCTTGTGAGCACTTTTCTTGAAAACTAAGGAATTTAGAGGTATAATTCTTCGGATACTTTTCATTCTCTGAGAGTGAGGAATTCCGCTATGATGAGTTTATGGGATCATTACGAAACATTGTGTATATACTTATATCTTGTGTATGACGATTTTACAAGAACGTCATGAAGTTTCTTTAAATACTATACCTGTGAATTTAACTGAAAGGCTTCATCTTTCCCTTTTGTCAACATTAAATACATTAAAATGACACACACGTGATAAAGTTTGTAGAACTATGGCCTTTTTTAATTTTAAAACAAGAGAGTAGATTAATGTATTCGTGGTAGAATCATTTTTCAAGACAAAGAAATCCAATGTATTTTGTCTCCAATCGAATAAATTATTAATTTACACCAATTATCTTAAATATAACATTCGAAAATGTATGCAATCAGTTTCATACCAAGACATTTTACAATAATCAAATCTGTGAATATTTATTAAGGAAACAATTTTATATCTGTTTTCTTTGCTTAAATGCTTAGTTAAATTTATAAAATGTTTTAATACGCGTTTTGAAATAATATTCTATTTCAAATTAAACTGTCAGAGTATATGCTGTCTGTTATTACTTAGTTAGCCTGAATGTTATTTTTTGAAGGGAATTTAACAATAGGATCTTAAGTAAATGAAATATTCATGACGAATATCTTGCTGTTACTAATTGAAAAATGCAAAACAGTTTACCGACTCTTTCAACGAAATTGATTACCTCGAGTTAAGAAAATTTTGTTTCGTCGCACGCATTCCGATAAGTTTCTTCATAAGAAGCTACAGATTGCAACACGACAAATTATCATAAATGAATTGTTTATTATACTCCCAGTTTATTACTACTTTACTCAGATATTTATTAGACAGATAATGAGAACTGGCAAAAGGTATTTTCTCCTTTCGAAATGACATTTGGAAAAACCTATGCAACTATCTAGATATTGTGTTAAAATTCAATCAGTTTGCTTCGACGTATGTCCCAGACTGAATATGGAGTTATATATCTGTAATTTAATTTGTATCTTTGTTCCTTGGATGTGAATTTCTTGTAAAAAAAGACAAAATATTATTAAAATACTTACTGATTCAAAATTCATGCGCTGTTAAGGGAGTTGGAAAACAGACAAAAAAATGCCAAAGTCATATAGGAAAGCATGACTGAAAATGTGAACCAGATAAGCTCGGGAGTGCTGTTCACAAGCCCTGCAGTTGAACTGACTGGATTTCTTCTTGTGAGAGACCCTCAAAGCATTCATTACTATGTGAGTCTGAATTATTTATGTGCTTTCTACCTTCTCTAACGCTGTGGACGCTGAATTTTGAACCACCCTGCATTAAGAGAATGTTGCAATTTATTCAATGATACCTGAATTTACGCTGTCTCCATCACAGTTTTTTGTTCTTACATCGCTTTACCATTTCTAAGTTATGTATATAAAAGTATCGCTTAACAATTATCTAAAGGTGTACAACGTTTCAAAAAGTAATGCTACCCTTTTTCATAGTCGCAGTGTGATTCCCCTCTACATACTATACAATAGTAATAATCAGCACTGCAAAAGTCAAAGTATATACTAATCAGTCCTCCAACCTCAGAGTTTATCGCTGCAGTCATTTCCAAAAACCTTTCTCCCCTAAAAATCCCTAAAATTTAGCCACGACTTTAGTCAGTGAACGACTTTCGCCGTCTTTATGTGGTAGTCATGAAACCGCCCAGGAATGGCCCATCTTCGTTATGGTGTTAATGAAAGAAGCATGAAAGGCAATTTACACACGGAAGAACTTCAAAACTGCTTCCAGATCACGTAAAAACATGGTTCAGTAGAAGCTAAGTCAGATTTCTACCTCAGGTACTACCGAGATGCTCAGAGTTGCATTGACTTATAGAAGCATTCCCACTTCATTTTTAACACGAGTCCTTGGCTAGTTACACTAAGCCAAGTGGGATTAATCAACAGCAGCAAACATCTTGAATATTACATAGGAGCAAGTCAGATTACACTACTAAAGTAAGCAAGTTTTTAGAGTGAAATTCATTAGGAAACTTTTAATTGGATGGGTGTGAGAATAATAAGAAGAAGCTGACAGAGGAGTGCTACTTAAAAGAAATGTTATATCAAGAAAATATACTGTTGAATATTTAAATTTTTGATTCATAAGAAATTAAAGAAACAATTCCACGGAGCAAGTGTAAGTTAATTCTACACAAAGAAAAGGAAAAATAAAAATGTTTTTCTATAAAAAAATTTGACTATTCAGGGAAATAACTTTTTTTCCTTCTACAAACTTGCATATCAAATAAACTCAGAAGCATTTATTTTTATTAGGGAAGAACTGATTTTCCTAGCCGTAATTCCACATGCAGGATATATATTGGAAATGATTTTGCCAAGCAACTGCAGTGTGTCCCCTATCGAATGAAACTTTCATTCGTCGAACTGGCGATATATCTTTACATGAACAAACACAACTTTCATACCCTGAGTGATTGATTTTCAATAATAAACAATTGTTGGAATTTCTGGTCGAACTGCGTGATCAGTTTTCTGCACTGAAAAGAATCCGCGTTTCATATACATTTCCATACAGTTTGTCTTTACAGAACAGGATTTTCTGCGTTTAGCTGAGTTGGAGATAAAATGCAGATCTCAGATAAACATGAATAAAATATTCAATGAATGAATATCGATTTCAAATATAACCAATTTTTAAGAAAAGCTTTGTTTACAAGACAGGCTAAGGAGAACCAATGAAGAACTTTGAATTAATAATAACAAACACGTTTTACTTATAACTTACTTTACACATCTAAAGGGAGATCATTTAAAAATTATATTATAGAATAAATTTTCTTATTATAGCTCATAAAATGCAATTTTTCGTCTCATCTCCTCACCTGCTATTTATTGTTTCACATCCAAATAAAAGGATGTGCCCCTCCAGTTGAGAATCCGTTTATTAACCCTTTCCCACCCGAAGATGCCATTTGGAATCACCGGAGTATTCTGCTTTTAATAATCAACAGATTTCATCACTTTGTAACGTCCTGGAGCTAAGTTTAGTCAGGAATTCACAGCTAAGATAATTAACAATTAAAATTTATTTAGATATATACATCTGGAATAACATTATAAAAATTACGATACAACTATCTTGATTATACAATCAAATATTAAAATAAACCCAGGCGGGGCGTCATAATCACCAACAAGATATATAAACAGCAAGTTTTGCTGAAAATGTCTGGTTCGGACCTCGGAGTATCAATAAGTCAGTCTGGCTCTCAGAGTGATCTCTCCGTCTCATTGTTCAGTTCCGAAATTATATATCTTGAGAGAAGAAGGGGTTCTCACAGGATCACACTTGTCTTGACAAAAATACACCTGCTCATCTGCAGGCAACCACTTGTTGCGTCATTAATGGTGAGTGTTGCAACATTCTGTGCTAGAGGTAGGGAAGAAGACATCTGAGAGCACCGAACACAATGGGACTTGGTTATGAATGGCAGTAATCCAAGGTGCCAGTTGTTCAGGTAAACCTGAAAGTGATCGGTATCTTTGAATGTAAAATATCTGTTTCCACTACAAAGTCGGTCCGGCGGGTCATCCGTCACAACTTGCATTTACATGTTCCTAGATGGCAACATGATCTATATTAACGTTCCGTTTTGAAGCAACACGAGGGCTATTTTGGGACGGACCTAGTAATTTTGAACCACGGTCCGCTGACAAGGACGACACCTGAGCTGGCATCCCCCTTCTCCAAACTTCCGTACCACACCAGCTTGACAACATGATTTAGATACAAATGAATTTAATGAATTGATCTGGAGGAAATTAATTAATTAATTAATCTGGATGAAGTGAATAATTATAAACATGAAATACTGCTAATTTGTTTTCTTTAATATTTATTTACTTTCACTAACAAATAATAATTTGGGCTGGAGAAAGTTAAATGAGGGAGTATGATTTCAGACTCCAAATCATAAGGGCTTTACATTCACATTTTGCAGTTAAACACAAACAGATTGCATGGTTATTAACTCTTTGAACACGGCTAGAGTGAGAATTCAAGTGCCTCAAAAACTGGAGTAAATTTTCATTCATGAAATCAGAATGAAATCCTCCCTTTCTCTACAGAAATTTCAGGGGGACGACACCCTCGGTTGTGCGATCGATTGTCAACAATGAAAGGAACTAATTTTCCCCCGTAAAATTCACCCAGGCGCCTGAAATCGCCTGAGTCCGGTCTATGTCGAATAAGGCGGTTTGAGGCGGGTAAGGGCTCATAGGGTTAAGTAAAAATTCAAAATCTGTCGCCTAATTTGTTAGTATTCCGAAGAAGGAGGTGTTTTATTAACAAAGTAAATGAAAGATCAGGATGTACAATAATTTTCTCCTGAATATACCGGCAACAGAGAAGGAACGTCCCTACATTTGTTAGGTATGCTGCTTTGACTGACCGTACCCTTGGTGGCGTTTGTTTGCATCTGCTTACCACCGAGAACGAGCGGAAGAGAATAAATTTTGCAAAACAAATGAATAACAGATCTATAGTATTCTTCACCTTTTCCAATGGGTAATAATAAGACCAGTTGTTCGATTACAGTAGATAAAAATTTCGCAATTTCATTTTTAAACTGCACCCAAAATATCTTATTAATTTTAATAACTTATAAGAAAAATGCTCTACTTTAAATAAACTAAGTACTTTAAAACTAGCAACTAAAATCTCAAATCTTCTGTGTATCGGAAAAAATCTCAGAAAAAATATTGTTGTTCAGAGCTTAATTTTTTTCACAGTAAATAAAACCTCTGTGCTGTGTATATTTTATTTTCGTTAAAAACTTATTAAATCTAGCCGAAATTCGTCCTGCACCCCTTTGCTAAGCTAAATTAATGATTTAAAGAAATAATAATACAAAGAGATTCACGAATCAATATACTCTCCGAGGAAATGTTAAATACGAGAGATTTTCAATTCAATAAGAGATTTTGAAGTGTATAAATGCAAAATTAAACGATTCTATTCAAATACATGGAAGCTGTCCGATAAACCTTAATTTTCAAATAATAAGAAAAAAGATTAAAAGTTAACTGCCTTTTTATTGTGGCATTTAGTTTTCTATTGATATTAAATATTTGGGGAATATTTTCCATTCATTGTGAATTTGAGATTTTCATTTATTTGTAAATTCATCAGGAAAGTATAGAAAGCACCTCTAAAATATTTTGTTTCAGTGTCCAGAACTGAAAAATAAATAAGTATATAAAAATTTGGATTTTTTATTGATTTCTACAAATAGCTACCAGAAATTTTCGATTTCAGAGTAGAAATAAATATTAAAATAGAATTTTTAAGAATTTTAGCTCAGAAAAATCGTCGTTCCGCATAAAAATATTTGCTCCAATGTTATCATATTAATTGCACTATTTGAGAAAGTCAAATTAAGCATATCTATTTAACTAATTGAAAATAGTTAACGCTAACTATCTTGATATATTTTAAACAAATTACGAGCTAGATAAGTCGTGAATATTAACGTAAACAGAATGAAAGATAAACACGCTCTTCTCTTATTATACTGATGTGAAAAGAGAGGAGCAACTCAACTAAGCTTGATTTCAAAAATAAAGTTGCAAACTAAATCCATTTAATGCTAAGCAAATATTTTATATAAATTATCTATGAAACAAAAGATTGAAGAAAATTTTAAAAACGGTGCTAATACGTTATTTGAAATAAATTGAAAACATTTTCAGTAAACTAAGTAATGATATTTAGCTACTGTTGAAGGTTTCATAGCATATATTTTGTCTTTTAAATATCTCCTGGATTGGTATCATCCAATGAACGAGAATGCACACAAATCTCAAACGAAAAGTTTTGTTATGTTAGTGATTCCAGTGCTTCTCGTTGTCATCTGTACCAGGACCAGAATGGAAGCCAGTCTGAAAACAGGCTTTGACAAAACAATTAAGGAATGTCTGTAGAAACTAAAGCGTTTTGAAAATGAAATGTTATTTGAGAAACCCTCACTTTATAATTATTTAGAATGTGTATACTCTTTTGTGACACCCTGTATGTTAATCTTTTACTTTACTTTTTGTTATGGTGTGACTAAAATTATTAAGTTGGGCTTAACCCTATAGCTGAAAAATAAATACAAGAAAAATGGCACAATGATCGTAATAATGATTAGTACACCAAAGGCAAGAGCACACTAATGAGTAAACAAGAAAAACACTATTTATTAACATTTATCCACGGCATAATTATCTACAAATCAAAATTCTGTAAAAGTCATCAAAACACGTGTATGAAAAATAAGTATCGTTACTCTAAAAATGATTCAGTATAGTGATACGTTGTAAGAAAATATTATTTTAACTAGTATAAAAATGTTGCAACATGGGAAAAAGAAGCTTCAACTGCAGTTGAAAAAAAGTCTTACCAACGCATGCTAAAACTCAGGAAGAAAATTTTGAAAATCGAAGAATCATAGACTCCAAGCCGAGATCTCCATCAAGCTACACTTTTAGTAGAGACAACTGTGATGCTGAAGTCATTGGAATAATAACCTTAAAAGCTCATGGAAGTAGCTTTCAATTCATCTCACGAAAAACATGATTGGAACACCAAGCCGCAACTTGTAAAAAAAAGGAATCCAAAAAAAGGGAACATCAACTCACATCCATTCTTCACCTCTCTATCACAACTCGCCGAACGAAAAAAAAAAAGAAGGCACGTGTGTTCCACCTTCTTGCCATTCATGCTCTTCTTCGCAAAGACCTTTTCTAAAGCAAGCCCACCTAGAACATTAGTCTGTGCACTTTCGGTCCAACTATAACACCGTCCTGTTTACACTTTTCAATATTCTTATTATTAAATAAAAGTATTGCGCGAATAATATTATTGCAATTATTAAAGAAAATAGTAATATTGCAACTATTAAAGAACGTTTTAAACAATTATTACAGAAAACCAAATCATTCTACCAAAACATTCCACTTGAACAGCTTCCTTCGGTTCATTTTATTTATATCCAGATAACTCTTTTCGAGTATATTCCTTCGAACGAAACATTTCAGTCCTCGACGCATTCAAATCCTTTGACTCATACGGGTGAAGAAAGTTGGTAAATCCCCAAACGATATCCATGTAGGTGGAAGAGTTCACTTAGGTGATTGAAGGTTGTGGATAATGGATGATAGGTGTTAAGAGTATAAACAAAAGTTTCTAGACTGCACAAGACGCAAAAGCGACTTTTATGTGAACTAGCATGATTCAAGGATGGATTTCACTCGTAAGATGTTGAGTTTATTTTTAGAAGTCCACTTACTCTCGGCTGGTAAATTAAATCAGTCGATAATGAGTGTTTACATCAAACGCAAAAATGAGAAATGAGGAAAAAATGAATAAATACTTTTCGCTACTGCGATATTTTATTTTTTTAATGTTGGTTGACTGAATTCTTACATTGGCATTCCGTTATGAAGTTACATTAGGGTTTATGAAGACGGATCTAGTCATATTCAGAAATGGTAAAATGAAATTCCACACCATACCATCGACTTCTGTTGTTGAAGTAATCATTTACCTCATAATTTAAAATTTTTCTATTGATTTTAATGTTATTATTTTTATTTTAGCTTACTGGGGCAATGAAATTTAATGATGCAGCTAAAAGCGAAAGGAGACTTATATCTTACTAGCCGCCTTCGGCGACCAGCTGGTTCGCTCGTTTAAATTAGTTTTTATTTTTGTATTTTATATAAATTATAGCATTATCCGTCGCAGTTTCAGCCGCGATAACTCAAGAAAGATGAACAAAAAACACTGAATATTTTATTTTATTTGACAGATAGTAAAATATTCAAAGACGTAAATTTTAAAATGCCATCGATACAATTCTGTATGCTGCATCGAAGTTAACGAAACTTACAAACTGAGTTTCAAATAACTTTCACCCAATTCATCTGTCACTCATCTGTACAATGATTAACGTTGAATATGGCCGCGAACGCCGAACACGCTGGACGACCGTGTGAACCAGTGGTACAAAAAGTGAGGCGGCAAAAGATTCACAGACATCTGAAAGACCTGGAAGTATAGGAGTTAAAAAATAGTTAGTTTTCGCGAAAACTATTACCTTTTTGTAATTCCTAGTTTCAGACTTTAATTTCTAGTTTCTAATATCAAATTTGATGAGTTATCACTTGAGAGAATTCAAGTTTGGCGGCAAGCCCAACCAATATTTTATAATAACAAATTACCTATAATGCAATATACAAAAATTTGAAAGCGTTTTCATGCCAAATAATTTTAAAATGGCAGGAAAGCAGGAGATTAAATGCTTGAAGAAAGGACGAAAATCATTTCAGTCTACCTCACACACAATAAAAACAAACAATCCTGAAATCAAATATCAGTTGCCACGCTTTATAAAAATATTACTTTGAAGCAAGTGCCATAAAATATTTGCTACCTTGAAGTAGTTAGCTGCTCTAAAGTAATTTATAACTAAATTATTTATATTAATTATCAACTGAAATAACCACGCGAAAAATATATTTAATATTACTTTAGTCGAAAATTATTAAAAAGAAATTCAGAAATACAAAAGATTCTTACTAAACCTAAACGTTTCATAAAGGTTTTAATTGCGGTTAAAGAAATTTACATTTAGTCAAATCTTCTGAAATTTCTTTGTTCTAAGTGGTTTAAAGGATTCCAATGTTAATTAACTAATTTCAATATTCAAAGTATAAACAAAACTTATAAGTTTAATTAAAAATTTAGTAAGCATAAAATTTTATGTATTTGTTATTATTTAAATATATCATAAAATTTTGATTTAGATTATTTTAAATTAGGTTAAAATTAATATAAAAGTTAGAAATCAGAAAAACTGCAAAACGAAAACGGATTTTTAACGTCATTAATACTTCTAGGCCTGGCAAGTATTCATCTTTTACGGAGAATTTATAGAGAATTATATTCGAGATAAGGTTTCGGATGGTTTCGTTTCGCAAGAAACATATTTTGCCCTTGTATGGCATACAAACATCTTTTGTCTTCACATAAAACAAAAGAAAATATAACACAAAAGGCAAATATATCACAAAAAATAGCATAAAATCTTAAAATTTACATAAATTAATTTATTTATCGCTGAAAACAAATGTTTTACATTTAGGAAAAACAAAAATAAATAAACAAGAAGATTTGTGAAGCGGAAATAAAGTACAAAGCAGAGAAATTATCAAAGTATAATATTAAATACCTGTAAAATACATAGGGGGATTAAAAACTAACAATACTTGCATGGCATTTTACAATGGTGTGGAATTTATTGGAAAAAGTTATCAAATTAAATTTGTTTTCGAATTGAAAGTTCTGAATGCGTTTCAAAGTTATTTACACGACTTGACTTAGAAACAGGCATACACTTTATCTGTAAAATAAATAACCAATTTATTTCTTCTGAAAAATGAAAAAATATGAAATTAATTCAAGGCTTATGTGATGTGATATTGTTGTACCGTAGAATAAAAACAATGGAGCATTGTTTACAATTTTAGACGTCAGGTTTCGTTTTACAATGCATTCTATGACAAAAACATTTTTGTAATGAAAAGTTCAGCTTGGAAATAAATTTTCTAAAAATATGGCATCGTCTACAAATGATAAATAATTCTTAAAATTCTCCTTTGAATCAGTTTTAATCAAAACAAGGAGTTTTCAGTTAAAATACAGAACTGTTGCTTTCAGCAACTTAATCTTAAGAAAACAGCTTCTTCTTAATCTCTCATTAATAATTTTAACAGCACATATAGGCTTTTTTCCACTGCCAAATAAAATTAAATTCTGATTTTATTTAATAGGATTTAGCAAATTTAATTTAAAATAGTGTGAGAAGTCATTTAGAAAAAATTACAAATTTTTTCTAACTTAGGAGTTTAAAAGATTTAATTATGATAGCACAAAACTAATTAATTTGGGTTGAGAAGATTCAATTATGATCATACGGGACGTATTTGTTTAATTAATTCTATCTCTGCATTTCAGTATTGCAATATGTTTGACTTAATCAAACATGATTCTTCAGCTGTAAATAAATTTTGAAAGATTATAGTGGATCCAGTTTAAATTTTATATTTATGCTCTGTCTTGTAGAAGAAATTTTGCTTAATTAACACGGTTTGATCAAAATAAAGAATTTTGTAACAGTTAAAAGTATTAGGTTTTTAAAATTCCTTTCAATGAAAGTTTAGCTCAGGTCTTGATTTGGAATAAAAAATAATTAGGATTTTTTCTTTATTGCATAGGAACAGGCCAACGAAAGTTTTTATAATGTTGTTTTAGATAGACCTTTGTTTCTTTAAGGTGTTGCTTTTTGAAATAAAAAGAAATGATACGTGCAAAACAATATAAAAATAGATGAATGAAACAAACTTACAACTAATAGTAAATTAAAGTCAACAAAAGCAAAATAGTAAAAAGAGAAGGGCAGTATTTTTCGGGGGTATTGACAGTGTCTATAATGAAGTGCGAGCTCACACACAGAAATTTATTAGTTATATCAGACATGGAATTAATTTTAAAATATTTCTCAAATCAAAATTGAACCTCATTAGATGTCATAATATTTCAATATGGGCGAAAAAATGAAAGGAATAATATTAAAATACGTACAGTATGTGTGAAAAATATGCAGCAAATATGAAATAATTACTTTTCTACAAAAAGAGTTTTAACTTTCAAACACATTTTGAACTTAAATAAATATCCAATTAAAATAGCATGCGGAATTAAAATCAATACCATTGTTTAGTTTCCTTCAGAAATAGATTACTTGTCAAAGAAACTTCAGTCCAATTAAATCCGATTATTAAAACTCGACAAAAGTTGTGGAGAATTTTAATTATTTAGCCTCTTAAAATCCTGAGAATACTCGTGTATCGAATGATCGTATTTTTAGACTTAAATCTAAAATTTAATCATTAATTAGCTTTATAATTTTACACAAAAATCACGTTGCATCTATAAACATCCCAAGTATTATATGCTATTATACGTCTTCTGAGATGAATGAAAACTACTGTTCCTTTCCAAAACAGAAGGGACCATCTTATGAGATAGCAAAGAAAATCTTAAGGGGTTAATAAGAAGAAATTTAGTTGTTTTTGTTTAATAAAGAACAATAAAATTCTTTCCCTAGAAAAATAAAACAATGCATTTCTTCCCAGATAATAGTCAACAATAAATAATATAGAAGTCTTCAATGAAAACGTACCACTTACATTTTTTATGAATGTAGCACCATGAATATAAACTGGCCAAATAATACTGCTGCGAAGAAGGCAATTTTGATCGGTTTACAATATAAAGGCATGATTGCATCATCGTCATTTTTGCTATTGCGTCACCTTTAAGTGATTACTTTTTCCTTGTGCATAAAATATGACAAACTCTATGGTGGTGCGTTTTCATTGGCCACTACTGTATTGCAATTTGAACAAAAGTAAACATAACTTATAGAAAATATATTTAAAATAATTTAAATTAAAAAGAAAGGGAAGAAAACCCTTATGTCGAGGCGTTTAATGTAGAATAATGTAGATGTGTTGAAACAAGCTGTTGTATTCTCTTATTGACTTCCTTGTGTACGTGCACAGCACACTATGTCACGTTTCGTGTTAATCTTCATGATACAGTGAATATAATCTTGTAAGCGTTTGTACCTCTTCTCTTTGGCAGATTGGGTTAAAAATATGATACACATCAACAATGTGTGTGTCAAGGCCACAAATAAAATTTAATTTGTCCAGCAAAGAATAACTGACCAGCTGAAAAAACACAAAAGCCAAAGTTAAAAACAATAATATTAAACAAAAATAAGAAAAGAATCCAGCAGGGGACTTTCTCAAAGTTCACCCTCTGCTTTTCTGTAGAGAGACAGACAATGGAGTAAAAATTATCTCTCTGCGAACCGAATTACACCAAATCGAAGTAAAAAGGAAAAGATTGTTTTCAGAAACTGCAAAATTAGCAATTAATAATTAAAATTAGCTGATAATTTTTGACTCCATTGTCTGTCTCTCTAGAGAAAATTGTCCTAATTTTTCGTGAAATTTAGAATCCTAGCAGGAGGCGAACCTTGAGAAAATTCCCTGCTGGATTCTTTTCTTATTTTTGTTTAATATTAATTGTTTTTAACTCTGGCTTTTGTGTTTCTTCGGTTCGTTAGTTATTCTTTGCTTTATCTTCATTGTACTCTTGTAGGCTTTTCCGCGCACCACATGCTTTGTGGTTATGTTTCTTGTGGGTCTGTTTGCTCTTTCCATACCTGTTTTTAGTATCTATTGTTTTTATTGTGTATTTTAATTTATCTAGCTTGTTGAGTTTATGTCTTTTTGCGTTTATATATAGAGTAACAGAAAAACTAAACGACAGTCAACTAGTAAATGGAATTTAATCAAAATCTGATACATATCTACAATTCTGGTGATAAATCGTGGTGTCAAATTTCATTAATCTAACTTCTTGCAGTTTTGTATTACCGTGTTTACATGCACTCAAGGCAGACTTTCGTCTAAGCCACATACCAAATTACCAAATTTCGTTTTTCTAGCCCATTGTGTTTTGAATTATCGTGTTAAGAGGATGACTGACAGACATAATTCAAAAATGTGTTTACCTGACTCAGGGAGGTATTAAATTTGGAGATACATCAAAATCTCGAGATCGATTATTTTTTTGCGATTATAATACTTTCTCTTCGTATATGTTGTATACGAGAAAGTAAAAGAAACTATTTTGCTTGATAATAATCAATGAAATATAAAGATTTTTTCCCTAACAAAACAAAATAAAGATATACTGTTCATACAAGATATAGGCACCAATAAATACTTGTACACTCTGAATAAAAGTAAGCTCAGCTTATAGCTTTAAAAAATTCATTTTGAAGAAGAACAAACAACTTCTTTTGAGACTAAATTATAAATAACTAAATAGTCCATAGATAAAATATAAAAATAGTCCATATATAATACATAAAAATAGTTTATCTATCATAATAATTATAAATAGCTAAATTTAAATACCAAATTATAAATAGCTAAAGTTAAATACCAAATTATAAATAGCTAAATATAAATACCAAATTATAAATAGCTGAATTGTTTTACTGTATCAAAGCACCTGTTAATGTTAAATTTCAGTTTCGAATAAAGACGTTCCAGCATTGAATATTCCTTGAAGTGATTTGGATAAGTACGCAACTTTCTGCAAAAGTATTTTCCTATCCCAAGTGCCCTTCTAAGCTCCATTTAATATGCGTTTTGAATTTATGATCAATATTACACTGTCACAGACACCATCTGAAAGGGTAATGTTCTATCCTTTATAACATGTCGGAATACTATATTTCTTAATCTATCAATTGACTTTAAAATGGTACAATGTTTAACCCAAGTTAAATGATCGTAACACAAACCCTTCGAAATGGTCATACATTCTCTTAAATGGAATAAATATCATCTCCCGTCTGGAATCCTTCGAATAATGCATGGACTTTTACTTGGTACGGCCAAGAATTCGATGGGAAATGCTCGTTGCATTCAAATTACATATCCATTTTATAATTGCCGGCCTGCCGTTTTACGATGCAGGTATCGAATTTGAGGAGTATGATTTTAATGAGCAGTGTTGGGAATCAGGCGGAATATCAGTGACAGTTTGAGGTTAAATTTTCCTCATCAATTGGAGGCCATTTCTAACAAGTTGATCATGAATAGGATTATGTTTCTATGTGAAAAATGTAAACGTGGTTTCTGTACTTTCACCATTAAGTGGAGTTGAATATTATTTGGAATAACTAAATTCTACCACTTATAAAAGCTTAAATATCGTTTTAAATGTGATGAAGACAACAATTAGTCAGTACTTCAAGATAGTTGCAGAATATGCATCATTAACGAAATTCTAAATTCCAGCTGTCATTTTGAGGTTTGATAGCTGCGATGAGCGTTTTTTTCAATAAATGCTGTCCATTTCTAACAATTTTATCTTAAATTCGGTTAAAATATCTTTGTAAAAGTTACAGCATAAAACTTTCTGGGCTTCTACCATTCCTTAATGCTTTTGATTCAAAAAATTGAAAGGTAAAGTGTAATAAATAATTTCCACTGCTCTCACAGTCTTCTTGTTTTAGATGTACATAAGACATAATTATTTTATAAATAAAGATGATTGATTTTGAAATATTAACTTTACTGAAAATTAAAAATTTCATTATTTGTTCCTAATGAGGTTTTGATACAATTGTCATACACACTTTCTTTATTAGACGGAGCACAATATTAGAAAGATGGGCATAATCCACAAAGGTTCAAATTTTAATTTCTGCACATTCAAAATGCAATGCTGCTTAGGAAAACCAAGCATTAAATAGAAAGATAAAGAGCAATTCAAAGCCTTAGAGGGTAAGTCATCCAGTTTAAAACAGTTCGAGAGCTACTGGGAATTTCGGAAGATAATAAACAGTATCTAAGGAAATCAACTGAAAAAGTTAAGTTTCTTCTTTAAATTAATCAGCTTAAGATAAACTAAAACAGTTTGATTCATCTTTAAGAAATTCGGTATGGACGAGTTTTCTGTTTCGTTTATTTTGTGTGCACAGAACTTCCGTGCCGAAGATACACTTCTGGTTTTCCTTTGATAAAGATTTACACCAGAAATCGGTCCTGGACGCGGAAGTTTTCTGTCCTGAATACATAGAAAAGAAAACTCGTCCATGAAAAGACTTAAAATAATAAATATACATATAAATGACAGAGGAAAGAAATTTCACTTTACTATCTATCCATCCATTCATTTGTTTTAATTACTTTGTTTGATATAGACTTGCTTCATGTTTATAAAGTTAAAATTTTCTAATCGATTTTTCCCTCACTTTGTGATATGGGAAAGTTCTGAAATTTTGCACACTTGTTTGTTTCCAATGACCATACAATTCTTTAAGATTTCCAGAACCTAATTATCAATTAAGCACATAACTGTGTTTAGGTTAAATTCAATACGAGTGGCGCCATCTGGTAGTGAATTCGAGATTTCATAATAAATATAATGTTGAATTATGAAACATTAAAGTCTTAAAAAGTAAAAAATAATGAAAATAAAAAAGTCTTTAAATGAACTTTTGATTAATGCACTAAAATGCAAAAAACCTACTAAAAATAAATAATTAAAAATAAAAAAAATTATTAGGTCAGAAAAATTGTAAAAGCATGAGTTGAGAAAAACAATACGATAAGTTTATTAAGCAGCAATAAATATCAAGAGAAAAATTCCTACATATTTATTAAAATAATAAACATATTATGAATATGATTAGAAGTCCAGTTTATTTCGGTTATTTATACCAGAGGTAAAAATTTTACGATTTTGGGTTGACCTCCAGAGGTTTTATAAAAAAATATATTTTTGACATTTTAGTACAGTAATAAAAGGATGGCTTTAAAAACTTTTAAAATTCTTTTATGTAAATAATCCTTCCTAAATTTTTCGTTCAAAGAAAACGTTCATTATTCTTCTGTTTGTGATAAGTACGAAGAAAATCAGTATAATCAAAGTTATAAATCATTTAGAAAACTGAAACTTTTCAGCGTCTGTTCATCTGTTTATTCCATTTTATAAATCATTCAACAAATTTTACTTTCAAATAAATCAATTCATATTCCCCTGCTTGTCATCAATATTAACAAAGTCATGTCCTTTACAAAGGTCTTTATTCGTGAGTTTCTGGAGCATAAAGGTGTCTCAAAAATTGGCAACATATTTAAGAAACAATTCAATCTGTTGTGTATTTTAATCAAATAGTATTAAGGTTTTCAAAGCCAGACTCAAAGAGAAAATACTTAAACAACCCAAATTAACATTTGAAGCGAGGTCATGTTTCTACTTTCTTTTATAAATATAGCCAAACACAACAAGGCATCATTCGTGTGTTAAGTCTGTGTTATAATTCTAGCAACAGTAAGGTGAAAGACGAAACATTCTGATGCAAAATGAGTTGGTGGTTACTTTATCCAGAGAAGGAAATTAAATTCGGGCTTTACTGGAATTCATCGCTAACTTCCTGTGAGCAAATGTGTGAAATGAAGATTTTGTTAAAATAAATACGTGGGATTAAAGCTTTGCTATTTTAAACTGTTATGCTAATGATTATTTTGAAGTGCTCTCTTCTGCTTTCCAGAAGTTAAGGTTGTATGACGCAATAAGGATTAGTATTTCAGGATTACTGCTTTTATCTGAAAAAGTAATCAAACTCACGTTTTGAATATCTCTTGGAAAAGCAAAACGTATCTAGAGAAAACAAGTCAAATATTGCTTACTTTCAGATAGTTAGCGTTATATTCGTACATTAAATGTTTGTATTCAACGAATAGTTTTTCTTTTTTTCTTGAGTCGTGCAATCCGAACTTCTTTTTGTTTATTTGTATTTCCCTAAATTGAACTGATTTAATCCATAAATGCATTTGGACGTTTTTTGCAATAACGGACCAATTCTAAAACAATATTACATTATAAACTGTTATGCTAACGATTATTTTGAAGTACCCTTTTCTGCTTACCAGAAGCTATGGTTGAATGGCATAACAAGGCCAAACTCATATTTGGAACATTTTTGGGAAACCAAAAATTGTATAGAGAAACCAAGTCAAATATTGCTTACATTCACGTATTACGTTAGCGTTATATTCATACATTAAAAGTTTGTAATAAACGAGAAGTTTTTAATTTCGTTTCGTCACGCAACCTGGTCTTCTTTTCGCATATTGGAATTGTCGAAATTTGAACAAGCTTAATCTATAAATGCATTTGAACGTAGTTATGCAATAACAGAATAACTCCTATACAATATTTTGAGATATGGCTATTTCTGAAAAGCTATACAGAAAAGAAATTTCAAGACTGCATTTTTCTAAAATCAATTATGGTCTTCTAATTAATCTGTTATGCAATGGATTGTAGCTGGCTCTAGTTTAGAAATCAAATTATATGCACTTAGGTACAGTTTTCGATTTAGAATCCGAATTCCCTAAAATGGCAACTGATTCGTGATTGCGCCATTATGGCTATTTATAAAGTAAAACGCACGAATTATTCATTGAATATCAGTTTACTTTTAGTAATTTTATTTTTGTAGTTTATTTGTTATTATTTTCTAGCTATCGTTTTATAGTAAAAAAATTAAAATGTGATTTACTGGAAGTTGAATAAAAAAAAAATGAAAGCTTCTTTTCCATTTCCTTCTCTTCCAATTTTCTGTTATGTTGTATTAAGTTTTAAAATCCTTTTATTGATATTTTTCGTTCATTTTGGATAGTATGACCCAGGAAATGTTCAGTAGGGTTTATTTATTGCCTGTGATAATTTTTAAGGAATTAATCGCCCTTTTGATATTACATATTCTTTTTTGCAGGACACGTGTTTTAATCAAATTATAATTTCCTAACATTTCAAATCATATCCATCTGGGAAAAGCCATGTTTGAGTAGTATGAAAAAAGAATTGGTCAATTCAACAACAAAATTTACTAGGCATAAAACTTCCAATTAAAAAATTTAATAAAGTAATTGAACATTTTAGGAGAACGACAGAAAAATGATTGGAAAAGAAATAATATAATTAAGGAATTCTAATATTAAATAAAAAATAAATACACTTTAAACTCAATGCACCATTTTAGCATTTAGTGCTGCTGAAATTTGGTGTAATAATAAGGTTATTGGATGTGTTAGAAATGTAATCCTTTTTGTCGAAAGAACGATGTGCATTTACGATCGTTCCTCAACTGTTTTGCGATTTTTCAAATTAATTTTGCAAATACTAAAAACATAACTCCATAAATCTTTATTCAATCAAGAGCCGTCTTGGACTAATACACCTACCGCCTGTGATGATAACCAGGTCTTCCGTGTTTGGGATGAGAACTTTCACTCCATGGATTGGCATTTTGTTTCCAGAGTATCATACGAAACCCATGTTTCATCCCCTTTCCCAGTGACTATCTGATTCAAAAAGTCATTGCCTCCTCATAGAACAGTATCATGAACAGTAACGTACTTCTCATTAAACTTTTTTTGGTATTTGTTTAGTGAACGTTGAACAAATTGACATACGGTTTGTGGAACTTCGAGCTGTTTGATTCAGTTCCATTAAGCAGCGAGAGGAGAATTTTTGGACATTGCTCAGATAGAGTTGTCATGGCGAACCGTCAGTCCTCCTTCGACTTTTTTCCACAGTATGGACCAATTGTATTGTCACAACAGAAGCCTCTCATTGAGTTCGTCATCATGAATATTGTTGAACCATTCGCTGTATGGTTGCTCTCATCTCCCAACCATTTATTTACCATACGAATCTAAAATTTGACGGTGAATGCCAGCTGTTGACGCAATTCGTGCATTCAAAGAACGCATGGCTGATTGAGCTTTACACGTGACCGGCGTACCATTTTTTAAACATTATTGTAACGCATTACGAACCATCTGTCTTACTGTCTTCCCTAATAATGATATCTTTTTCTTGTAGATAGTTCGAATTAATCGGCATGCACGCACACCTTTGCGATTGCAGCACAACTACGGGACAATTTCTAACGGAACTTACTTTCTGGTTAGCCCATATATTTTATTATCTACTGGCTCCAATGATTTTCTCGAGCTAGTTTGTCTACCTCTTACTAATACAGCTTTGAAATACATTATGCAATTATAGAATTGCATATAAACAACAATTCGCCTTCTTTCAAAAGCACTGAGACATATTTACAAGCGTTTAATCTTAATAGTGATTTTTAAAACTCTGTACTTGGAGAGTTAGTGATATAGTTTTTGAAATATTTATGTACGACATGGATAGTAGAAATGTCAATATCGCTCACTTAAAATTAGGTTTAAAGAACATCATAAATAAATAATATCTGGTTTGATATTATGAAATGAGTTAATTAATTTTCTAATATTTCAGGTTCTGGTGCATCGGAAGACAGCGAAGACGTGGAACGAAAAGGTAGAGCAAATTTTACATGTTTTATTATACAAGCAAAGTGATGTATATAGTTGATTGCTAAGTTGTTAAAACAAATACTTTACAGTTCATTTCATTTGAAAAGCATTATTTTATTGAGAAAAATGAGAATTCAATTATAAAGTAGCCTGAAAAAATTCAGAAATTTTACTTTTTCTCGAAAATACAGTTCACCCAGACATTTTTAATTGTATTTTAACTTTTGTCTTTAGTTATTCATTACCTTTATGCTTTTAAAAGTGATAATTTTCAGCGATATTGATTTTTTTAAAATGATTCAATCAGCATTTTATAAACGTATAATAATTATATAACTCTTATTTTTCCAACCGAAAAAAAAATTATGGCTTTTGTAAACACAGACTAATAAGGAGCTTTGATACTGAGAACGTCTAGCAGGTTTTGAAAGCTAGCAGACATAACAGATTTGAATAATGTCTAGTAATGATTTAGCCACTGAAACCGAGCTTGAAATCGGTCATTGCCTTCATAGAAAATCTAGGGTGAATAATATAAGAATACTATATATGAGGCACTTGCACTTTCAAATAAGAAGCGGATGCTTCTTATATATTCATGTCTTAACACTACAGTTCAAAGCTCCTTTGAGGTCTTTATAGAACCGACAGAAGTAAGTACTAAAGCTTTTTTAATAACACATTTTGAAATATCGAAATAATTGCAAATATAGAGCATTGAATTACCCTTCATTTGGATAAAATTACAAAACATAATGTTATATAGAACTTAAGCTCTGCAAAGAAACATGTATTAAAATAATTGCAATATTGTGCAATAATTTTATAATTACAATTATGCGTAACGCAATGCAAATATGTTTAAGATTACATTGACAGTTCATAGTACATAATGATCTTTCCAACGCAGTGGAATCAATCCAAATTGCTAAACTGATAATTGAAAGTATATTGAAAAATACTCTAACGGAAAAATCACCATTACAGATTTCTAGGCGATAGAGTAATTAAATCTCTAAAAGGCACTATCCCAATGAAAATGTTGTCTAGTGCATAAAATGGAAGATTTGGTTCTAAAAGATTTGATTAGCTGGAAGTTTTACAATTTCAGTTACATTTTTAATCCCAGTGAAGTATATAGCTATTTCATTAGTCCTATTTATTGAATACATTGCTTTAGATTTTCATTTGTAAAAATTAAACTAAAATTATTTATGGAACTTCCCATTACCATATTTATTATTTTTGGAGTCAATTCATTGTTCAAGGTAACTGCAACAAAGCTTTCATCGATATATTCTCTATAATTTAGTAACAACTTATCACACGTTTATAATTTCGGCTAACGTAAGTATAAAAAATTTAACCATAAAATGGAATTTTAAATGCTCTGTTTGAAAAGATTACTAAATGTTGTGTAACAGCTCAAAAAGAAATAAATCAAATTATTATGTTCACCTTGTATATTTACGTACCCTGTATTAAAAGACATTTTAAAATGACATCAACAACGAAAAACAACAGGAAATTTTGAATAATAATAAATTTAAAGCTATACTAGTTCTTGTACAATGGAACTAGCTAATTCTAAGCTAACAGTACAGCAATAAAAACCCGATTCATCTAGAGATTGGAATTTAAAAAAATGCGATCTAAAATTGAGTACAGCGGGAAATATCCCAAATTTTAAACTAAAAATGGCAATAAAGATGATTTGAAATATTAAATAGTTTATTATACAAAAAATACATGATTAATATGTAAAAAAAGCATGTAATCTTATTGCAGGAATAATAATTGAGATAATAATTTTTAATAGCTTAAAAGTAATAATTTCAGCAAATAAGTTATTAAAATTAACAAACAGTATAAAACCCTTTTGATACAACAACTGCACAATAAAACTTTAAAAAAGACAGTACAATTCACATCTAACGTGTTCATAGTTTATTGTAAAAGAGAATTTTTCCATTGCTTTTTTGATTTAATACATTGTACTGCTGCAAAGTCCTGGAGTAAAATGAGGATTTTAAAAATTATTTATTTCTCTCACCGAGGACACAAGACACAAAGGCATTAACTAACAAAACAATTCAGAAATAAAAACACTTTATTTACAATATTTAGTTTGGACTTTGAATTATTTGATATTAATTCGTATTATAGATGATATATTAAAATTAGGTTAGAAGAAATTCAAGGGACCAGAGAAAAACATCATTTACTGACGTATTCGAAATCCCCTCCAGTAAGATATGTTGGGCGTTAAAAACCTAAAAGAAATAGAAATTGTTTCGGTTGAAACAATTCAAAAAATATCTGAAACAAGACCAGCTTTGCATTTGAAAGGAAGTGTTAAATATTGATTAAGAGCTGAGAAATATCAGATGACTCAGCTTGATTCAGTTACCTTGTATAAGTAAAAATATGCCAAATCTGCAGTTCCAGGGTTAAAAGCAGGCATTTTTTTCTTTTTTATGCTAACCATCGGATTTATGTTGAAGAAGTGCTTTCCGAAGAGCTCAATGGACCATTTAAATCATTCTCCCCATGGGGTCATCGGGGTAAAAAGTTATCTGCAGGATGAGCAGCTGAAATAAGAGATATTTATTGCAGCAATTTATTTTGGCATTGTCTCTGTTTCAAACGAAATATTGCATGTGTTCTTGTGCTTCGAAAAGTGATTACTTTCAATCATAAAAGAGAGATAAAATATGACGAATTTTGTTTCCGGAAAGATATGGCTGACTTTTGTCTAGATCTATAATTAACGAATCGATAAGATATTAAAATTAGAAGCGCTCTTGTGATCTATGTGTTTTGTAATAACTTTAAAAATCACATTGATTGAAAATTATTATGAATGCTTATAATTTAATATTCTTGTCTTTATTTTTAATGAAATATTAAATACAAGACTAGATGACATTGCAAAAATTTGAATGAATTCAGTTCAATAAAAATATTTAAAATATTTAGCAACATTTAACCTAGTTTTCACTAGTATTTATGTAGTGAAGAATTTTTTCCTTTTACTAGAAACCGAGATAATATGTTTTGCGTATATTTTTGAGATGCTTATCATATTGTTTTTCAGTTTTCTAAATGTTAATTGAATTTTTTTATCATCGATGCAAAGTATCTCCAATTATTGTACTATTTGTTATTGAATTTGGAATATATCTAAAATTCAGTAATTATTTGATTTGTTAATTATTATTGTGAAGCTTTGAAATTGAACTGCGACTACTGTCTATTCGCCACGAGAACTGTCGCCGCTGAATTGTCTATTTACGGCGGTCGCTATAGAAACAGGTTATCGTAAGAAGAATCCATTTCTCGTAGGTAGAAGTTCATTTAAACGTGTTTCGCCGAAACTGGCGCCAAGAATAAAAGAACTCCGATTTCCGTTGGATTCCTCCTATTTGAAATGGATCTCCCCTAGCATAACAAGTTGCTATAGCGACTGTCGTAAACTAGACAATTTGTTCTCGTGGTGGACAGACAGTAACCGAGACAGATCCTGTTATTTTAAACCGTGCTTAGTTAGCTATAAGGAAACAAGAGCACCGACACCGTTGTTACCGATCTTCCAATTCGACATGAGGAAGTTTGGCTCACTTCAAATTCCATAACTTAAGAAACACTACACATTCTAATTTAGTTATATTAACGAAAAAGATGAAGTAGTACGAGAACTCCTTTTAGAAGGATCTTATAATTTTGAACCGTGGTCAGATGACGAGAGTGACATCTGAAAAGCACCCCCTCCAAGCTTCCACCCGAAACTAAAGGGTAGACGTTTGACCTCGATATCAGTTTTAACGAGAACCAGGCCCATATGTACAGCTGATGTTTGTTAGAATCGAGTTTCGAATCTGAAACCTGGCGATGCCGAAGTCAAGACCTTATCGCTAGACCACTCCGTCCCACTATAAAGTTTTAGACAAATCAAATGTTCAAATATGGGTGTGATACCTAACAAAGTTCATACTCTGCCATGAGGTTACTAGGGTTCTTAAAATTTCGTGAAGATCCTCTTTGATTCTTAGACGATTTTGTCTTGTAAGTTTTCTTCTGATTCGATTATTTCAGAAAAAAGAAGTTAATAATCTAGAATCTTAATTTTTAATTTGATATATTATGGTGAAAGTTTTTAATTTTTTTTAGATCTTACTTTGTCGAACTTGTTGGTTCAGAAGTAATTTATTTTCAAAAGTCTCAATAAGAATAATAATAATCTAGCTAATCCTGAAAAAAAATATCACAATTGTTGGTTCCCGCTAACATTAACGAAAGGCTCTTCTCAAAATTTATTTCGGATATCTATCATATTTTAACTCATTAAAGGTAACAGCGCAGCATGAGGTGGTAACTTTAGAATTCGCGATACTGTCATTTGACCGGGACATCTTTCTATTTCTATCGTCTTATGCATAAAGTGAATTGGAAATATATTTCAGATTTCAATAGTATATTTTTATATTATTTTCTAAGCAACAAACTTAAAGTCGATGGAAAGATAAGTACATTTGCACTGAAATGTAAAATTTTGATAAGTAATTTATATTATAGGCTCATATCTAAATTTGAAAGAAAATTGATTATTTAAAGTTTTCAAAAAGATTACTACATATAGATTTATAGTAGTGTTACTATTTATTGTAACTTTCTGAAATAGATATAGAGTGGTATAAAAAAGGGAACTTTTAATTGAATGAGGATTCTACGTATGCGGCCATTCCTGTCGTTCTTTTTTCTATATTCCGTGTGTCATGCGAACGCGAATTTGCATTTTGAGAAAATAAATGATTTATTATTACATAAATAAAATTTCATGAACAGTAGGATTGAGAAACATACACGGGGGGGCTCTTTTTAGATGAAGGTGATAGTAATTATTTTTATTAAATTATTACTTAACAAGCTAAAAGTTCATATATTGTACGACTTAGACGCAAACTGCAGGTGACTTTTAGAGATAAATTGATCATAATTATTATTTTGAAATGATTACTCAATGAAATCGATACATTTCTATTTATTAAGCAAATATGCATAATTTATTTCTTTTAGCAGTAATTAGTTATCTACATAGAAATGAAGATGAATATAAAACATCCAATTCTTCAGTATGACAATGTCTATTAATTGACGTTCTGAATAAATTAGGATTTGAGTCTACTCTAGTGTTAAGCACTATATTCTCCACAACATAATCCCTCAAGATGGTGCAATAAATCAGACCCAATTAGCGGAATACCCTTAAGCTGTTACAGATTAACGAGTTTAAAAGTGACTTCAGAACTTTACGGGGGAAACTTAATCGGATTGCTCTCGTATCTGGGTTAACGCTTCCCCGTTAATTATACCAAAGAACTTCTATTTCAATCATTAATTTGAAAATTAAAAAAATTAAAGTAGCCGCAATTTTTTAGATATTTCATTTTATTTGAGTTTAATTGATTTAACATGGCTTGAGGGGGTGTAGCTGAAAAAGTTTAATGATCGCACAAAGCTAAGTAAAGTTATGTTGCTTTATATTTGGGTAATCTGAAAGAAGTAGAGATGCTTTAACCCTCTAAGCGTTCAGTTATTTTGACCTAATACTTCTAATATTTAAAAAATCAGCTTTAAATGAATAATTGAATCTTTATTGCGTTTAATCAAATCTCTGAAATCTTAAGAATATTTTATCCTTGGTAGTTTAGGGAATTAATACATAAACATGAATTATCTGCTTTTGAACTGAACATGAAAAGCGAAAAAATACGCTTCAAATGCACAGAGGGTTAAATAAATTTGAGAATATTATGAGTTATATGGTTGAATAAACGCCTTTGTTTAAGATACGTTTTAGCATTCTTGTGCACCAGCCATACAAAAAGGAAAGTAATGTAGTCATCAAGAAATTACCTTGACATTTTGATGAATTTTTGAGAGATTTAGACATCTCTGAGTCCTAAAACGCATTTTCGAAATTATGTCCATCAGTCTGTTTGTGAAAACGGTAACTCAAAAAAAACGTAACATACTAGAAGAACAAATTTTGACTAATACCTAAATTAACTAATCCCTTTGGGTTATGCTTTAAACAAAAATTATGAAGTTCATAAAATAATTTGATGATGAAAAACTGATGGATGCCCGATCTCAATATCGCCAGAGCTTGGTTTCAATTTAGTTTGATTAACGCTCCGCATTGAAGCGACATGGAGAAGACTTTTGGAACGAACCTCGTAAGTAATTTAGAACTGTGGTCAGTTGAAAATGACGACAAACCCCTCTCTTCCCCCACTCCACAACCTTCCACGCCATACCAAGAGGAAGACATTTGACACTCGATGACAGATTTAACGCACACTAGGATTCAATATCAATAGGAATCAACTCGAAATATTTTAATCTATTAAAATTTCTTTTAAACATCGAAAATAGATTTTGACTTCTATTTAGTTAAATTGAAGAAACTTCTGACTCATAATATTCAGATAGCAGGAAGTATAAGTTATTAGCGTTGGTAACTCAACCATTTAAAGTTAGAGTACCTATTAAATTTCAAGGATTTACCACGTTGCACATAGTTCTTGTTTTCATGTTTCATTTTTTAAACTAGATGTGAGACATGAGCTTTCATATTTCCATTAATAATGTCGAAGTTGATACAAATTCTCTAGGATAAAAAAAAATTCATCTAAATCAAGTTGTAATTTTTTCTAATACATTTTTGAATAAAACATAAAAAAGGCAAAAAATGTATCTTAAATATAGCTTAAAATATGAAATATTTTTAAATTTAAAGATATAACTTCAGTTACAATTTGTTTCTCTCATTCCTGATAAGCATAGAAATAAAAAAAAGTACTTTCTCCTTCGATTTATTCATTTACTCATATATTTTTGCGTTTCTGGAAACAGCCGGACTTTTTTTGGTGTTTTATGGTTATTTTTATTCATTTTTTATTTCAAAAGAAAACACTCAGTCTGTTTAATTTATATTTAAAAGATAGAAATATCAGCGAAATTCTTAGAATTCGCAAATATAAATGCTACAAAAATTTCTTAGAATAATTTAACTCAATCCCTGTTGTTATAGAGAACTGTAATTTTTTTTTATTGAATAATTAATAACTGAAATTTCTGAAATCATTCAACATAATTTAGACTAACACATGAAAAGTTCAATATCGATTAAATATTTTATTCATTTTAGCAACAGGTATAACTTTCTTCCTATATGATTGTTGAGAATCAGTAAATTATTAAGTGGGTAATTATTGGCAAGAAACTGTTTGTATCCGAAGAAGCAACGGTTTTACAGATTAATCGTTAGGAGAAAATGCATCTTAAAAAATATTAATATGTTTGGAATATTGACATATATCAATTCCTTATTCATTAAACATGCCTTGTTCTATTTTCTACATTTTCAAATTTCAATAATTAATTTTAATAGAAAAATGTCAATTTAATTTCTTTTATTTGTTTTCATTTTATAAACCATCTATTTGTGTTTCGGATTAAATGACTACCTCTTAAACATTTTCCACTCCATCAAAAGAAAAAAAAAACCTATCGTCGATCCCTTTTAAATTTTAAGACCCCAAAATCAATATGTTCTGAGGAAAAGCTAACATATAAATGATGAATTATTTACAGCAATCCAATTTAATGAGTATAATTGAAACCTTTAGTGAAATTATTGGAATCAGTTCTTTTTCACATTTTTATTTAACTTAACTTGTTTCATGTTTGTAAAGATGGAATATTTTAATTGAGTTATTACTCACTTCCTGATGTGCTATAATTTTTAAATTTAGTACGCTTGCTAATTCAAGACGAAAATACACTATTTTAATATTCTCCGAAATTAAGTATTAATTATTCGGTTAATTTAATTAAATTTTGATTCCATATAAGTGATACCACTTGGTAAAACATTTGACAGAAAATTGATTTCAATATTCCATAATATATATATCAATGAATTATAAATTAAAGAATAAAAAGTAGAAAATAATTAAAATAAAAAATATCTACTTCTTAGAACACTAATAAAAGGGTGTTTCTATAAACCTTTTTTCTATTAAATTTATTAGACGTTGATGTTGAAGAATCAGATAAAAGAGCAGAAATTTTCTTCTCAACCTTAAGGGGGATCGCAAACCTTAAATTAAAAAGTTTGAGTTTAGGCCATGATAAAAGAAAAGGAAAGAAAATTGGAAAATTGAGTAATCATGAGGGAAATAAAACAAAACAGAAAAAACATGCTAAAGGGAATTACCTATTGTTATTTTTGGCAGTTTCACCAATTTTTTATTTGTGGTTTATCTGTGTTGTAATAGACACAGCTCGGTGAGTTTATTTTAACTGCCGTTTAAAGTCTGGAATTGTTCGTAAGTTTGTTTCAGCAACATGTTAAATATCATCTGATTTTGTATTTATTTTCCATCTCTAAACTATAAGCAATTGAGTACACGAACTATGTTCATACAAGTTAAAACTGAAAAATGTCCTCCGAATTAAGAACTAAATTTAACTCTAATGAGATTTTAGATGAAACATGATTAAAAAAAGTTAAAGGAAAGACAGAGTTAAAATAAAAATATTGCTGCACAAATTTAACCGTACATGCGAAATAACAAAAGCATAAAAATTAGAGGATGTATATTAAAAGAAGTAAAAAAAATTATGTAAAGTAAGTTTCATATTAACTTTTCAAAATACATAATAGATACAAATTAACATTTTCTCTGAATGCTGAGTAAGGCGTTATTACCATTTATGTTTTAGCAAAAAAATTAATAAAAAAAGTTTTTTAAAAACACATACTTTTAATAGCGTATTAAGAAACAGAAATTATTTTATTTTAATTATTTTCCACTTTTTAGTCTTTAATTTATAATTTATTTTTATATTAATTATGGAATCTTACGGTCAATTTTTTCTCGAATTTGCTAACAGGTGGTCCATACATATAGAATAAATCTTTGATTAAATTAATATATTAACTGCTGACTAAGTAATGAAAATATAGAAATAGTATATTGTCATCGAGAATTAACAAGTGTACAAAATTTCGAAACCCTAGCATGTAAGAAAGTGAAAGAATCGATTACAAAATTCCATCTTTACAAATCTGAAATTAGTTAAGTTAAGTAAAAGTGTGTTAAAAAATATAATTAAGCAGCCATAAAATCCGGTTTTAAGAATTTATACTTATTCCTACGTAGGATTTCATAAATACTACATTACATAAATAGTAGAATATTTTATAATATTTAAAAACCATTAGTGTCATAAGGAAATAGACTATTTGTTCACAATTACAATACAGAATTTGATATGTTAAAGTTGTCTTTATTTCTCGAAAAAGCATTTCGTGGAAGTTTACTTGAAGTGATCTTCTAGTTTTGATATGTTTGCCTGCGATGTTATTTTTCGATTTTATACCTTCAGGGCAGAATATAATGGAATTTTAACAAAAAAAATCTTTAAAAATCAATATGATTGATCCTACATTTCCGACCATGAAGCTGTTTTCACTTGAAAATATTTTTAGTTTGTTACAAATTTACAGTTACAGATGTTCTGTTATACTATGTTGGGTATTAGAAATATACTGTAAACTTAGGAATTTTTTACGAGTGTGAATTCTATGCTTCAGCGAATTCTAAATGAAATTTAAATTTATGTCTAGAAGTAAAGACATTTTGCTTGTAAAGAGTGATGATAAAATGATATCAGGCATAAAAATTTAATGCGAGTCACACAAAAGCAGTATTCGTAAACATGATACTTCTGGGCATAGAAATTGAAAGCTGTAAAGAAATTGAATTCAAATACAAGACATAAAGAGATCTTTAAGATATTTATTGAATGAGATTATTTTTTAAGTTAGATCAAATAACGTTAGCCTGATTACTATTTTTTCTTTTGAGCTACGTGTAAAAAGCCAATAACAAAAACGAAACGATTTTTTAACAATAATTCTATGGAATTCCGCATTTGTAATCTCAAATCCCCAAACTAGAGGATGACAACTTTGAAGATTTGCAGGAAAATTAAATTGTTGTGTTATTTGGAAAAACGAATAGCAAAACAACTTTTAGAATTAAGGGATACGAGTAATTCCTTTTTTTTTTGAAATAGAGATAAACTTAGGTTTCAAAACGTGGATTATTTTTACTTTTGAGATAAAAGCATGTCATTTAATTTTACAGAAAATACTTCAAAACTCAAATGCTTTTACGGTGTTAATTACAATTCAAGAACAGTCCCTTTCAAGAATGTGTCTTTAAATGAGACCTGGCACATTTGTTTTTGTGCAGTCTTCAAAACAATTAGCTATGTTTATTTATAAAAACGCATTTATTGTAGAAATTCATAATTGTTTGGAAAAGTCTATGAAACATTATTAGAAAGTTTGTTCAGAATCCATTAGGAAATATGTATTACTAATAAATAAAATGGGAGATCATCTCTTCTTACATTTTCTGCATCAACAAAACATTCACTACGCAATTGAATAGTATTTGTGTGACTATCATTCTTTCCTTTTATGAGTTGATTTTGAATAATTTGCTAATTGATTAACAAAATGATTTAGTTATTGTATTTTTTACTTGAAGAAAAATATTTAGTAAATAAATGTTTAATAAACAATTAATGTTTAAATTAATTATCTTAATTAAAAAATTAAATTACATTTAGAATTTGTAATAGTTTTCACTTCATTTTTCACAGTGATCTAATCAAGAATTACACAGGTTTTATTGAAAACTAAACATTACCTTGAAACCTTATTTTTATTTCTACTAAAAATAACCGATAATTAAAAAGTATACTCAACATTGTTTCATTTTCCATTTTAATCCCATTTATAGTAAATAATTATTAAATATGACAATAAAGTGAAGATTGTAGTTTTCTTTGTTTTAGTGTTATTGATATATGGTGAGATATAGAGTTATGTCATCAATACCTGATTTGAAAGAAAATATGTTGAACCTCAACAACTAACCTAAAGCTGAAATATTTAGCTTTTCTTACTTAGTGCGGGACAGAAACTGACTTGATTCCAATTTCTTTTATAACATTTGTTTTTCTAGATCTGATAAAAAAGAACTGTTGCCTAGCCATTCTAGTCACGCTAGGGCAGCCAGCACTTCACATAGAGTCGTGCGCATACCACCATACCAAACCGTTTGGTTTTTTTGCATGGTACATCCATACTCAAAAAAATTATATAAAATTTCATCTTGAAGAAATTACCTTCTATTAATATTCTTGATTTCTAAGAAAAATATTCTATTTTGTACATAATCTTTTTATTTAATATTCTACTAGAATATTAAATATTCTAGTTCACATTAATAATACTCTTATTCTAAGAACAAATATTTTAATTCTTATCTTCTTATAATATTCCTTTTTTAATTAATTTTTTTATGAAAAATATGGATGCAAATTGAAATTTTTATCACATTTATAATATATTGACATTTTTAATGAATGTCCAGGAATTTCTTACATATGGTATTCATTGCTCCTTAATTTCTTTATAAAACTGCTTGATTTCTGATAAAAATGTTATTTCATACTTTTTACTACACTAATATAATCATGTTTATAAATTTTTATTTTTATTCTTTCTACTTTTTAGTCTTTAATATATTTCATAATTCATTATTGAAAACATTATGAAATCCTAAAATTGATATTTCTCGATCTGATTATTAGATGGCGGCACCTGTATAAAATCATATTTAGTTATATTAATTGAAATCAAGAGTTCTAAAATGTTAAAATATTATATTATCATCGGGAACAAATAAATGCTCAAGGTTTCAAAACTCTCGTACATCAGAAAATGTTGAAAAAATCGATTACAAAATTCCATTTACAAATATGAAATATTTCAAGTTAAGTGAACGAGCTTAAAATCTGTTTAAAGAGGTAAGATTTTAGACTATCAGCTAATTATTGGATAAGTTCTATTTTCACGGGTTTGGGTACGTGTTCACTGCTTCGTACCTCAGCTCAAACAGATAGGTCACAGTTCATATCAGACGATGACACTGTTTTTACCAGCGGTGAGCCTTACCTGTTGTTTGTATAGAACACGCATTTGCCACAGAGTTTATTTAATTAAATGAGCATTAGGAGACATCTTTGGTAATGAAAGAACTCATTATTTATGAAAAATGAATCTCATCAGACTTTACCACAGAAATGCATTATTTAAAATACTTGTTTTTAACACCTTTACTCAAATGAAAGACTGTAAAAAGATTCAAAATATCGATAGGGTGAAGTGAATTAGATGTGGTTTTATCATCTAACCAAATCTTCAGAATTCAGATTTTCTTAATAAATCGAAATACTGTTTTGGCAGGCTTAAAATGTGTGTTTCTGTTTGCTTAGTCCTGACAATAAGGTAGTAAAGAAAAAGTTTCGTTTTTTTTAAATATGGGGCTTCTTTTTTAAAACGTGGAAGTTATTTCTTTTTCAAAAATTTATTTTAACACTAAAAGAAAATAAATAAAACTTCAGACAACTTCGAATTTTGCTTAAGGTAGTGCCTTTTTTGACTCTAGAAACCGCATATTTCATTTAATCTTTACTCAAAATAACCACTTCAGTCAATGTATATTACTCTTTCAAAATCGATTATTTAATGATAGCTTCAAGAATAACTTGAGCATCCACTACGATAACAATTATTGTTTTAACCGTAGTATTCACCATTCCAGTGCCCTCAGAGAAAGATGATCGTTTACCAAACGTTCTGTTTAAGTTGCGTCGAATTTTCATTTGGAACATTCAAGATGTTTTAGCAAGGAGCCGTAAGTGGAAAACGGAAATGTGACTGATATTTGAGACGAGGCTGCGTCGAACGAATCAACTGCAGTCTATTTTGAGAGTGAAGTTCTATTCTAGTCACTCTCGACTAGATGAGACTTTCTAATTGGTATTCTTCCGAAATTAAACTGCATGGTTGCCGTCCAGAAAGTCTTTTAATTTCGTGTTTAAATATTCAAGTCGTACATGGAAAAGCTTTTCCAATTTTATGAAACTGAAGCTTTAGGAAACAAATGAAAGGGAAAAAACCTTTTTGGTATTATATCCGTCCGTCAGCGTGCAAATGAAATGACAATTCAAAAAAGGAACTCTCTCGAAAGACGGATTACAGCACATAGCTTTATTACTAGAATTGTCGATGTGTGGGAACATGGGGCGGCGTTCTGTATATATAATTTCGGTCTAACTCCACCAGCTAGTAGGCTGTTTGTTTTTTGTTCTTGTGTATGTGAACAGGTAAATGAAAAAATAGGCAAGATAAACATAATTTGGTATTTGGGCCTGCCACCAAAATTGATTTATTTCGACACAATCAAGTTTCAAATGTCAAATTTTCGACCCAATGTTTCGAATTTTATTTAAGTTTAGTAGTTATATTAACATCCCGTTTTGAAGCAACCCGAGGACTATTTTTGGATTTACCTCGTCATTTTAAACCTCGGTCATAAGTCGAGGACTACACCTAAGCTGGCATCCTCCTCTCCAAACTTCCGCACCAAAATTATATTCCTTTTCCTTCCCCATTGGCCGTTTTCATCCTGTATAGGACATAAAGTAATTTTTAACTAGCGCAGTTTTTACCCAAAAAAACATTCTGTAATTTTTATAATTTGATATTCCCTTATACACGGGACGTGGATTGCCGTTGACTAACGGAATTTCTTCCTTTCTATCTCAGAAGCAATTATTATTATTATTATTAATTTATGTATTTTTATTTCTATGTTTGGTACAGTTTTTATTTGTGTTTTGTGTGTCGTTTGATGTGTAGTGTTGTTTGTGTGTGTTTTGTTTTTATATTGTGGGGTTTCAATCTTTGACTTATTTATATATCTGATTTTTACTGCTTTTTCTGTGTTTATATGTTTGTTTCTTTTTCAGTACTTATCTATTTTTATATATATTTTTATTGTTCCTTGCTTGACCGAGCAGTAAATCAAGCTATTCTCTCCCCACCGAGGTGGGTCGAACCATGTTTACACTCCCAGCTCTCCTGTATTTAAAAGTACTGCCCCTGTTTGAGTAATGCCTGTATCATCTTATTGTACCCAATAAATCCCGTCCTCCACATGCTGGTGGGGCGTCTCTCTCCCAGCTGGTCCTCTACCGGCCTTACACCCTTCTTGGGTAGGCCGGGTCAGTGTGGGTATTTTTGCACCACACCAGACGAAGGACGTTTGACCCTCTATGTATGATTTAGCTTCAACAGGCCCACATGCACAGCGGATCTTAAGTGGGATAGGGTTTCGAGACTGGATACCTTTGGCCCGAAGCCAAAACCTTACCTATAGATCACTGCGGCTCCCCAATTGTTGGAAAGAAGATACCCAAAATGTATATTTGATTCTCTTTGCTATACGACGAAGCTAAAAACAAAAGCGCGTCGTATTGTAAACTTGAGCAAGGAAGTTGAGAGGAGAACACTAAAATATTTCTTATTAAATGCTACTTTGTTTAGCTGCATTTTATGACAAATTATGTATCGGTGACCATGCTTAATGCTGTCTAAAATTTTTAAGAGTATTTATTTGAAATGTAACGCATGTCAGACTGCTAAAAATCGATAATAGGAGTTAATACTGTTCCATTTTAAGGCGATCATGGACCTTCAAAATCATTTTTTAAATTTTGAAATAATCAATTTGAAATTTTGCAGACATTATGAGGAGCACTATATAGGACAACGCACAAAAATCCACTGCAATTTATTTATTTATTTATGAATTATGGTATACATCTTATTTTTAATAACAATGAATAACCTTTACGATAAATGCTCTATGCGCTTCAATTTTTGTTAAAATTTCATAACATTTTATAAAAGTATAAAATTATATTTGGAGAAGAATTTTTGGCATTCATTAGAAGATGTATTGTCATTAAACTGTAAATATTTTCTTCCATATCCAATATTGGGCATAATTTTTTCCAAAATCAATATTTTCAAGTTATTATGTGTATTCAATTTGAAATTCCTTTTTTTGAAATATAAACATTAATCCCAATTTTTGTTTGAAAAATGTTAGAGTAACTAATAAAAAAATTAGAGTGATTTCGAGTAATTTTGGAACGCCTGGAACATTTATCATAATTGTTATTAAAAAATTACATTTATATCCATAACTCTAAGAAAGAAGACTCTAACTAAGAAATAAATAATTATATTGCAGTGAAATTTTGGGTGTTGCCTTATATAGTGCTATTTTTAATGCCTGCAAAATTCAAATTGATTGGTTGAATATTTAAAAAAAGTGATTGTGAAGGTCCTTGGTTACCTTAAGAATTAAATAAATGTTTCTATTTCTTTTGCCCTATAAAACATTTAAAAATACATAAGCAGATTGGCAAAAACGATTGTTCTAACGAAATCATATTAGAATTTGGCTCATTGTCGGTCTTCTTACTTTCAGTTGGTTTGGTTTTGTACTGGCACTGAGAAAATAAGTGCGTTCATTAAGCAAGTTTCACCTTTTATGTATTAATAAATATTTTATTTTTGTGTTATAAATAACTAGTAAACATTATTTCTTATTCAATGATAGAAACACAATCGATGAAATATCGAACTTTATTCACTTTTAGGAAATATCAGCTTCAGAAGTCAAACGAGGAAAACTTTCTTTTTAATGCTACACTGCAATGGGAAGACAATTGACAACTTTTAGCATTTAATGAAAAACATTATGCTGAGGACCTTATTTAGCATTTTGTAGCCATTCCTTAAGAATATTCTTTTGACCTCTTCTGCTTGGCAGATTGCCATAAATCAATAGTTGGAGTCAATATTGTTATTTCTTAGAATTCAATAAATCCTTTATTGTAACCTATGAAATATTAAAGCAGATTGGCAAAGCAATTTTTATGAAGAAATCTTACGGGAACTTTGCTCTTAGTCGGTCTCCTTATATGCAGTTTTTGGTCTTCGTTCTTATTCTTCGAAAATTAGCGAGTTCATTAACCAAGAGTTCGCTTTTTGTTCAACTATAAATGTTTTGCTTTTAAAAAATATCTTATCTTTATTTCCGATTCAATGATAGGGGCACAGTTGATGCAATATCGACCTTATCAATAAATTAAACTTTTGCCTAAAATTGTTAAGTTATTTTGAATAACGATTGACTTTTCAGAATCCCCTCTTTATCTGTCGAATGTGTTAGTTAACAAAGAAAGGAAAAATTTACATAAATTATCATTGGAGCTCTCAGTTTTCGAAAGATGATCTAAGGGGTTAAAATGAACCGAGGAATGTCTGTGGAAATCAAATGATAAAGCACTAATCAGATCTCTCTCGAGTAAAATGGAAGCATTGAAACATAGCGAAATATTAGAAGAGAGATGAAGACACTTCGATAAAAACGAAATCAAAGAAGAAACGTTTATTAGAAAATCAGATCAGTCTAAATTATATTGATGCATGTTTCTCGAATTGCAATGTGTAAAATACAGAAAATATAAAAAAGACAAGCGCTAAGGAAACGTGCTTTAGGATTGTAGGCAATCGTGTTAATGATAATTTGACTAAAATAGAAACCAGGATATTATTCATAGTAATGAAATTGGGTATATTTTTGTGTATTGAGAATATTAGTTCTGGAATAATATAAACTCAATTATTCCGTGTCTTGAAAACTTAGAACGCTAAAACTACAAAAAAGTTTAACTTGTGTACTATGCATTCAATAATTTTTCAACAATCAAGTTACATGTCTATGCAAATCTACAAGCTAATAGCAATTAAGATGCTTATTTCTTTACTTGTAATTACTTTTATCTGTTGTAAACATGTTACAGGGATTGTAATTATTCATTATTCCAATTCCTCAGAGCAAAATGACCATTGATCGTGTTAATTTCACTGAAGCTTGAGAAAGCTTCCCATCCCAAACATTCTCCAGGTGATTCTTCCTGCTCTTGATATGCGACTTATTTGCAGATCATTAATTATGAGAACATCTATCTTTAGAAAACTCTACAGCGTGTCTTGATAGCCAACGGAGTATATTCCCAAATGAGCTGCACCAACAAGACGAAAGTGTAGCATTCTATTAAACGTCCTTTTCATGAAAAATAGAGTAAACTTTTGTAGGTATTCGACGCTTTTTAGAATGTCTAATTGGAAAGAAAAGAATTAGCATCGGTAACTAAATGATTAAACGTTGTCTTGTAAATTAGATTAGTTTCTTCAGAAATGGAGTAAATAATCAAATTATCGTTAAGTTGAACTTTATAGTGCTACTAAAAGGATTTTTTCAACTAAATAGTCAGTTTGATCGCACAGTCATTTAAGTTTCAATAACTGTTAATAGAATAAAAATTAACTTTTACTTATAAGATAGGTTAGGCTGTTAATAATATACGAATTCACTTTGGCTTATAAAATATCTATTAAGAAAAAACAAAATCGACTTCGTTTATAAATAACTTTTGATAAAATACAAATCCCCTTCTGTTTCTAAAATAACTGCTAAAAATGTAGAAATTTATTTTTCTCGTTAAATCTGATGTTGAGGATCGTAAAACAACTGTTAATAATATACAAATTCGCTCTGGCGTATAACTAACTATTTAGAAAATACATACTCGCCTCTGATTATAAAAAAACTGTTGATAAAATACAAATCCACTTTTATTCATAAAATAACTGTTAATAATGTATAAATTGATATTTGCATATTAAATATCATGTCAAAGATCACACATTATCCCTCTGGTGTGGCAAGAAGTTTGAAGAGGGAGTGTCGGCTGAGGTGATCACAATCTTAATGATCAAAATCAAGTGGTCTGGCTCGAAATAATCCTCATGTTGTAACCAAGTTTATATATTATAACTAAGCTAAAAGGCTATACCATCCGATTAAATATAATCTACAGAAATATATAATAGTTCTAAAATCAATAAATGATAGAAATGTATGTATAGATGAAAAATATGTATTTCATAATTTCTTGCGGATAAGATTTCTTAGGTACGGATTTCTGCAAGCGGAAATAAAATAAAAATGTTGCAAGAGTTAGCAGAAGGTAAAAAGAAAGTTATTGCCAGTAAAGCCCTTTAAAGAGAGATATGTCATAAAATTGTCAAAATAATTTCATATTGTGATTTTGGACTTTACCAAAGAGATTAATGCTTCTTTCAGAAGTTCGAGTGGAATCATAAATGCTGTCTTAATATAGCACTGAAAGTATCGCTATTAATTTGAAAAGCTGAATTTTAATAGTATATTGGTGAATGAAATAAAGTTTTCAGGTTTAAACTTTGAAACAAGTAGTTCATACGTGTGGCCGGCCATCACCACTATTAAGCAAATAAATGTCTAAATCCAGATTCAAGGTTACAGAAAGTTGCAACATTCTATGTGAAATCTTTCCAATGAGTCATATATGAAACTCATCATGTCTCTCTAGGAGAGAAGAAGGACATACGAGACGCAGCGCAAATACAAGACTATTGAAAGTCTAATAAAGTTTTATAAGGTTGGGTTTGCCTAATGAGAAACTTTTTCTCCCACGTGCAGTCGGTAATAGAATCTCAAAAGGGATTTTCAAGTTTTTAAGGCGTCTCATTTTCTTGTGGACGGAGTTCCTGAAAGATGTTCTGTGATTTTTAGGTGGTTTTGGTGATTTTAGATGCATAAAATATTTTGAAAAACATAAATAAATTCTTTAGAATTCTGGGAAAAGAGAGTGTTGTTTCGGAAAAAAATTTAACTTTTTTTTAGATTGGAAAGTTCAAAGCATTTAGTTTATTGATGTCTTCTAGAGTGAAAACTGTTATTAAAGAGAATTTAATATAAGGATTTTACACATTGAAGGATAATACATCATAAAATTTTAAATGATTCTATGATAAATAAAAATTATTAAGACATTATATATATTAGATATAAGTTATAATTATCAATATTAATATTCTTTAAAAATTATTAATACAATACATAATTCTTCGAGAAGTCAAGAACTTTAATAATTACTTGGTGGTTTTAGGTTTCCATCGCAAATACTGAAACGTTAGGCAGGTTTAAGTGAATGCTTCTTGACAATTGATTACCTAGTTATTTTTTTCTTATTAAAATACATGAAAATATTTTTATTCCAAGCAACGCCGGGTATATCAACTAATAATAGATCATTAGTCCATACATTTTAGTGTAAATTAATTTTTTTAGCTAAATACTAATATGATGATTTTATATGGATTATTATAATTTCCTAAAAAAATGTCAGGTTTAGTAGAATCTTGCAATGAAATATTTACTCATGAAATCGCTATTTAAAGTCGCAGGATTATTTTGAAATTTGATTCTTCTTGCATACTTAAGTATATAAACATTTAATAAAAAGTAAAGATAATTGCTATAATGAGTTACTTATTAAAAAATTCGTTTCCTAAAATTCCTTTACTTTCTTCACTTGCTTAACATTCTTTCATATTTATCAAACAGGACACAATTCAAGATATCTCGCATTTTATTACTTCACTCACTCAAGAATCAGTGCTTATTGGAGCCGATATGAATGTTTACAGCACCCTTTGGGGTTATCCAAATGAAAGCCCTCGAGGCAATGCAATGGAGGACTTCATATCCAGCACCAATCTTCACCTCCTTAATGTTAAATATGCAGGCCCAACCTTTCAACAACGCAACGCTAAAGGCTGGCCTGACCTCACACTTTCAATTGGTCAAAATCTTTCGAATACAACAACCTGGGAAGTTCTTGAAGATGTTAGCTTCAATGAAAATAATTTTATCAACATTCAACTTAACATTAAAGTGCAATCTCACTCATATACTAGGTTTAAAACGGCGGTCACAATAAATTCATTCAAAACTTTAAACTCAAAGTTCACTCCATCCAACAAGAAATTAACTTCTGTAACTCAAAAGAAGATCTTTACAAGGTGACATCGAACTTGCAAACGTTCTTACATGACAAACAAAGTAAAAAAAGAATTTTAGCATCAATTGGTGGGACCAAGATTTTGACATTAAGAAGAAAGGTTTAGAGCTCTCCAGAGAAGAGCATCTAAAACATCGGAAATTCAGCAACTGAATTATCAGCAGAAATTTTCAAACAAAAAAGCTTGCTTTAAAAAGTTAGCTCTAAGAGCTAAAAGATCAACATTTAGGGACTTTTGCACCAAGACAACAGACCCCTATGGTAACCCGTATAAGTCTTTCATTAAAGACAATATCCACCCCACGGAATTATTTAAAATTCTTGGTCAATCAGAAAAGGACGACCATAAAGAAATGGCGATTAATATTCTAAAAGAACTGTATCCACAGGATCTTATTCCCTTCCCACGCCAACCTACATTTCATCATCATATAGAAAAACCCTTCACTCAAAATGAATTGAAAAGGATATTACAAAAGTTCCCAAAAGAAAAGGCTCCAGGTTATGATGCCATTAATTTTGTTATTCTTAAATCTATATTTAAACATTTTCCAAAACTGCCCCTTTCTTTTTATAATAAATGTCTCAACCTTCAATGTTTCTCGACGCCATTGAAAGTCGGCATAGTTGTCCTTCTCCACAAAAAAGGGAAACCAAAGTCAGAAACGAAGTCATACCGCCCTGTGTCAATTTTACCAACGTTGGGTAAAATATTAGAAAAATTATTACTAGAACGTCTTAACTTTCATCTTAGGACTAATAACCTGCAAGCGTCCACCCAAAATGGCTTCACGGTAAATAAATCATCCGAAGAAACAATAGTTGACTTCATAGATGAAATAGAAATGGCAAGATTAGCAAAACAACATGGTGATCTCACTGGACATAAAAGGTGCTTTTGACCACTTGGAATATAATTCAATCATAAACAGTCTAAATAATATTAATCTCCACACCAATACAAAAGAAACCTTAATAGATATACTTAGATCTACTTTCAGGCAGGCAAGTAGCTTTAAACACCTCTGAAGGACCAGCTACACTCCCACAACATCGGGGCTGTGCACAGAGCTCGTGCTCTGGTCGGGCATTTTGTAATCTAGTGGCGAACGAAGTGCTAACTCAATCCTGGCGAGAAGGAGTTCATCTGCCAGTCTTCGTAGATGATTTCATCTTTCTTATAAAAGCAACAACAAAGGCTAAAGTTAAATCCCTTGAAAATAAAGCCCTAAATCAATTTAAATCCTGGACTGCAAAGCATCATCTAAAACTTTCAGGAGATAAATCAAACTATATGCATTTCAACAAAAATAGAAACGATCCTCGCTGGTCAGCCGGCATGATGGGAAGGTAATCTTCTCAAAAGGAAATCAAGCATCAAATATCTAGGGTCTTTATTGACAAGAAACTAAATTTCGCCACACATTTGTCCGCGTTAAAAAATAAAACGCTAAACCTTTATCAAAAAAATAAAAAGTATCGCTGCGTCAAACTAGGGTCTGAATAAAAATATCAGAAGGAAAATCTATTTTACAATTATAGAAAAAATCGTACTTTATGGAGCACCGGTATGGGCAAATAATATCACCTCAAGGCTCAATTCTATACAGAGAAAGTTCCTTCTCAACATCACTAGAGCGTATTCCACCATTCCAACAGCAGTTATACAAGTGATCGAAGGCATTACTCCCCTACATATCAAAGCTCATATGGAGTCCATTCTTGTTAGGGAAGGGCGCCTTCTCAGGGATTGCAATTGGGAAGGTTCAAGCTTCTTATATCAGGATTTTCAACAACCAAATCCTCCTTTTATCATTCATCCAGCTAATTTTGATTTAGAGGAGGTCTCAATAGTCTCTGACCTGCATCCCCCAGATGAGGCTATTTACACAGACGGTTCACATCTAGAAGGTGAAATAGGTTGCGCTTTCTATGCCATTCGAAATAACGTCCAAATTCTTCAGTGTACGGCAAAACTAAGTCCACATAATACCGTATTCCAAGCTGAAACATCAGCAATAACAGAGGCTATAAATTGGGCTAATTCTAAGGAAATATCAACATCAATCTGGAGTGACAGCGAGTCGGCATTCAGAGCAATTCCTTCCTTCTAAAGTTCTAACCCAGAAATACAAGAAACACAACAAGCCCTCCTTCAGAACCCATCAATACAACTTAACTGGATTAAGGCGCATGTTTTTTCCTCGGTAACGAGATAACAGACAACCTAGCCAAACAAGCTACTAAAGAAGGGACTCAGCTCCAGCTTAGGAACCTCTCTCAATAAATGGCAACAAGACTGGGATTCAGGCGACACTGGGAGAGCAATTTTTAATATTCTCCCTAAAGTCACTCTAACCCCAGCTTCATGGTCAAGAGAATCCATCCTCTTCTCTACAGGCCACGGCCCTTTTTTCAGCTATCTCTATAGATTCCGACTTCATCATTCAGATATCTGCACATGCGGGGAAAAGGAAGACCCTCTCCACTACGCAACTTCTTGTCACATGACGTTATCTTATCATTTCACGAAACCAAGTGCAGAAAATACTCAACTTTGGCGGAAAAGCTTACTTTCAAATAAACTATCAAGAATAAATATAGCCAAACTCATATCTTTCCTCACTGAAAATGAGAACCTCATAAAACACCACCGGAAGCAACCAGTTCATCCGACTCCGACCCAGATTTCTTTCCTTCACCAAGATCTCAGACTTATGGACTAAGACCCTCTAGAGGTTCCTCTCCTAGGACCCAAATCAGTCCTCCTACAAGTACATAGATGCAGTGAACTTTTGGGACCTGTCTTAAAATTGTTTTTGCTTCGCGAGTCTTTCTTTTCATATGTAAATGCACATTTTTCATCGTTTTTATAATTTTCACATGTTTTCCGTCGATGTTAAAACACTGTATGTAACCTTTTTCTTCTTTTTTTGTTGAATAAAGTTTCTACGCACACTCATCCAGACTGCAAACCGGATATTTTTATCTCTGGAGTCAGGGGTGTGTCGTGCTAAAGTAAAGTAAAGTAATTGCAGTAGGGTTTGAAGAACATTTAAAGAGGGAAAATATCAGCATATGATTCGTATATTTAGGTACAACAAATGGTTCATTCAGGCTCTAATGGAAATATTCCGGCAGAAGCTGTAAGAAATATCCAGGAATATATCTGGAAAACAAGTTTAATGTAATTCCACGTATTCATTGAGTATACTCACTTTCTATTCGTATATGTATGGAATTTTACGGATTTATTTTCATAAGCTTTGCCTTATATAAAAATGATAATTAGAGAGAAGTAAATCAAACAATTTGCTTTCTTTCTGGCAATGCTTACTATTAGAGGTAATGAAGATTTCCATTGATAAATGTAAGAGAGTTTACCAGTTAATTTCGATGCAACATGTATAAAACTTTGTAATCTATCAAGATAAACAGCATTTGATTAATGAATTGTTTTGCATTGATAGATCAAGATCGGTTTTTAAGCTGGCCGAGGGCTGATTGAAACATGCTCAGAGGACAAGCATGACATGTTTTGCCTCAAAATCACAAACATGGACAGTCAAAAATTGTTAAACTGATGTCCACAGTTTAAAAGTTTACCAGGCCCACATTCAAGGCAGATTTAGGTAATACTGAAGCCGAGCTTTTATTATGTGGCCAACGGTAGCCGCAGCTGAAAAGCCCACCAATAATCCATTTTGCAATCTCACCTCTCTTATTTCGAAGTTGCGTAATCGAATACCAATCTGATAATCCAACTGCAATTATTTGTTTTTTTTAAGTCCTTAACTAATCTCATTGAAATGCTCAGCTGTTTTAAGTGCAGGTTTGATATATTTCCTACGAAAAGAACCTGAGATACTGAATTTTTAAAACATTCCTGGGATTCTGCTCGCCTTATCAGCTCCAATGGAAATTTATCTTGTCTCAATAAAATTACAACAAAACTAAAACTCTGAATCTTGAGGATATAAATTCTATATTGTGTAACGCTGATTTAAGATCTAATGAGTCAAATGATTAATAAAACTTTGGTAATTTTGTAGATTTACGACTTACAGTCCTGAATTTTTTAAAAGTGAATAAAAAATTGATATTAATGTTCTTTTACCTTTATTAGGTCTGAATAATACCTAGAAAAAAATTTGGTTGATCAAAAAATTTTAAGACCCATAATTTTAAGGTACACATATGTGTACCTCATGGCTTAAATAAGTAAAAGTGTCATCTACAAAAATTTTTAAATTTTACAGGTTATATAATAAATACACCACTTTTTTATTGTAAAACCTTATTAAATAAACAAAATACAGAATTCATTATTTTATCAATTTATTAAATCTTAATTCGAACGAAATTTCAGGAAACAATTGTTTCTCAGCACACATAAATACACATTGTATTTCGTGCGCTTGATTCTGCTCCTCGATTTGCATAGTGGATACCTGTATTTTGATGTAAATTTGTCATCCATGTATTGAGGAAGATGACTTGACATATCAAGTCAAGTCATTTCTTTTAAAGGATAAGGGACAACTTGTCTTGCTTGTTTTGGAGTGTTTTCACCTGATGGTAATGAGGAAATTTTTTGTCTCCATTTAGGTATATTTCCATCATTTGATGCCCATTCTCCCATTGAAATGTTTTCATCCAAAGATAAATTTTTACTAACTCTTAGCCTTCCTTTCCTGCTGATGAAGAGAGTTCCATCATATTTCAACAGTACCTGACATCACATATTTTGGCTTCACCCTTGAAAGTTCTGTTATTCATTTTTGCACCATTTTGTAGTATATCCAGCAGCTGATAACCACTATTGGCATTTTTTGGTCCATTTTGCACACCGGTAATATGCTAAATAACGATCGTACAAAATAATGCCTCCCATCTCTAATAGAACAAAATGCTCTACAAAATTCATACAATTTTTTTACGATATTGTATGACAATCAGAATATCGTAGGGACATCATGGAAATAACGTAAAATATCTTCTGCTAATAGGGATGTTTCCTTGTTTTGTTGACTATTTTAGAGCCATCAACCACAGTGGATTCATTTTCAAATTTAACTTCATACCCTTCATCTATTCGAATTCAAGAATTTGATTCATCTTTTGAGTAACTATCATCTGAATGATTATCTTCAAACAAGTAAAAAAAAATTTTTTTTTTCTAAAAGTTCAAAAGTCTCCTTTTAAGTTAATGTTACTAGAAAAAAAATGATTAGTTTATGTACTTTCAAGCTCTGTATAGGGGATGACTGATTGAAATGAACTGACTAAAAGATAGCTATAAAACTAATTTTAGTATTAAAATTAAAAATAAATATTTTTAAAATTATATTTCATTAAAGTATAAAGTATGTGAATTATTCATTAGAAAAAATATGTACAATAAATTCAAGGATAGGAAGTGACAATTTGAAAATAAGTGTTCAAAAAATAATCCTCACGCAGAAACACAAGCAGTCAAGAAATGGGCACCAAAGTGCCTGAGGTGCACATATGTGTACCTTCATTCAATTTATATTTTTACAGATTCTATTATAGATAACTTATTATACTTTGATTGTGACTTCAATCATATATTAAAGACTTTATAAAAAAGTACACAAGACTTTATTTTAATAACAAAGTATAAAAAAATGTCTTTACTTTTGCTCCGCTTTCTGTTCGTCGCCATATTCGGGTATCACGAATTCTTTAAATACCGTACTGTGCTGCCATCTAGTGATGAAAACTGAAAGCTACAATGTTGCAATGCATGCCTTTTTTCGTCATAATTTTGCTTTGGAGGCAATAAAAATGAAAAAAAATTCAGGTACACATATGTGTACCTCAGGACTGAAGAGGTTAAGCTACACTACACGAGGACTATTTCGGGTTCCCAGATAGCACGTAAGTTTACAGCAAGTTTGATTTTGACTTGTCATGGCAAAATTTGACACGTCAAACTTGAATCGAACTTGTAGCAAGTTCGATGTGACAAATAGCGCCACCTTCTTGCAAATCAAACTTGCTGCAATTTTGCAAAACAAGCTTCCTGCAAAGATAGCACAATAAAGAGATAATTATCTTTGTCTCTGTTTTAAAAAACATCCGATTTTTAATAGCATCTCCTAGACCGTAATTCTTTTTTATTAATTCAATAAATCAATGAAAATTTGTGAAAAAAAGAACTTTTTTATAAAAAAATTTTTTGAAACATTTTCCATCTTTTTACTAAATATATCACTCTCACTTTAAAGAAAACTATATCGTTTTTTTCTTAATGTTGAAATTTTAACGTTTATAAACAAAATTAAATCTAAAAAACAGTCAGTTTTTGTTGAACAATAATAACTAGACATTTTGTCCCATTTTAAAGTAATTACTTTTGAACTCTAATTTCATAATTTATTCTACTAGCAAAACGTAGTTATTAGCGAAAATCGCTCTCTCTTTGACTTCAAATCATATTCTCAACTCAAAAAATTAATGAAATCCAGAAAATAGTTAAAAATAAATCGTATTCGAATTGAATCGAACGATGTATTAGCGAAATCTATCTTCTACTCTCAGAGTTCAACTGGCTCAATGGTTAGCGTCTCCGCTTCGGAACCGGGAGGTCGCGAGTTCTATCCCGGGTTGTGTTTGTGCTCTAATTTTGCTATAATTTGCAATGAGTTTGACACGGCAAACTTGCTGCAAGTTCGTTTCATGGTGACTTCGGAGCTTTCGTTAACTTTCTGCAAGCTTACTGCAAGCTTGCACTCTTGTCATGACAAATTTGTGGCAAACTTGCACTCTTGTCATGACAAATTTGTGGCAAGCTTGCTGCAAACTAAAATTGCTATCTGGGTTATGTCTCCTAATTTTAATTCGTGATCATATTAGGAGACACCTGAACGGCATCCTACTATCATCACTTCCAGGTTACAACAACATGTAGACTTTTGATTATCGAATACAAATAACATGATAAAGGATGTTTTTCAACTGAAAAAATTGAGACTGCTGCATTTCAATCCACATTTTTTTCGTCTCATTACGGGGAAAACTATTTTCTTCATCATTAGAATTTAAGCGCATCACATTTTATTTGATTTTAGATAAATAAATTTAAAAAATATACAAATTTACCGATATGATTTTTTTCAAGATTTATATATCCTTGCTCTATCTTTACTATAACAGTCTTCTATTTAGAAATGGCATTTGTATTATTTAGAAAAGACATGAAGATTACATGCAGAACAGTGTCGTCGGCAAACATTCGGTTTAAAATAGAAATAAATATCATAAAAACATGTCTTATTAACCCAGATATCACGTAAGTTTGCAGCAAGTTTGATTTTGACTTGATATTCCCTTGTCATGGCAAAATTTGACGCGTCAAACTTGAAGCGAACTTATAGCAAGTTCGCTGTGACAACTAGCGCCACCTTCCTTGCATTGCAAGTCTACTGCAAGTTCACCGTGACAAATAGCGCCACCTCCTTTGCAATGCAAATTTGCAAAACAAGCTTGATGCAAAGATAGCACAAAGAGATAATTATCTTTGTCTCTGTTTAGGAAAAAAACATCCGATTTTTAATAGCATCTCCTAGACCGTCCTTCTTTTTATTAATTCAATTAATCAATGATAATTTGTGAAAAAAGTAACTTTTTTTATAAAAAAAATTTTTGAAACATTTTCCATCTTTTTACTAAATATAGCGTTCGCACTTTAAAGAAAACTATATCGCCTTTTTCTTAATGTTGAAATTTTAACGTTTAAACCTAAAAAACAGTCAATGTTTGTCGAAAAATAATAACTTACATTCTGTCCCATTTTTAAAGTAATTACTTCGGAATCCTAATTTCATAATTTATTCTACTAGCAAAACGTAGTTATTAGCGAAAATCATTCTCTCTTTGACTTCAAATCATATTCTCAACTCAAAAAATTAATGAAATCAAGAAAGGAATTTAAAATAAATCGTATACGAATCGAATCGAACGATGTATTAGCGAAATCTATCTTCTACTCTCAGAGTTCAACTGGCTCAATGGTTAGCGTCTCCGCTTCAGAACCGGGAGGTCGCGAGTTCTATCCCGGGGTTTGTTCGTGCTTTGTTTTTGCAATGCGTTTGCACGGTAAGTTTGTGGCAAGCTTGCTGCAAGTTCGTTCCATGGTGACTTCGAAGCTTTTGTTAACTTGTTTCAAATTTGCTGCAAGCTTGCACTTTTGTCATGACAAATTTGTTGCAAACTTGCTGCAAACTAAAATTGCTATCTGGGAACACACTTTTATTAGTGTACTAAAATCAAATTTTAAAAATTATTTTCTACTTTTTAATCATTCCTTTATAATTCATTAATATAAATTTTATGGAATCTTGAAATATAAATTTCTTCAAATTCTCAACCAGGTGACACCATGCGTATGGAATCGAAATTTCATTCAATCAAGCGGTTGACTTTTAACTTACTTTTGAAAATATTAAATAGTGTATTGTCATAGAGAATATGCAAGTGTTCAAAATTTCAAAAGAGTAGCATATCAAGAAGTTGGTGAAAAGTCTATTAAAAAGTTCCATCATTACAAACATGAAACAAATCAAGTTAAATAAAAATGTGTAAAAAATTATTTCAAACCTAGAAAACATTTTCTGAAGCAACTTATTTCGTCAAAGGTATAATATAACTATACGTATTTTTATGGTAAATTTTTAATTAAGTAAAAATATATTTTACTGCATTATTATATAATTTCAAGGCTTCTATTTATGTTTTTTCTTTTGAAGTTTTTCCTGATTTAAATATTTAAGAATCAGTTTTTGTGAGAGAAATGAATCATATTTCTATGCTGATATTATTTATTATTTTTACGATGCAAACACTATCAGTCCAAAATAGCTTTCAAACCCAAGGTTTATTTAAATTTCAATATTTACCCACCAGAGACAGGGCTCTTTGCTAGACAGTCATTAACTTAATAGTAAAAGAAGAAATAAGACGGCATAAACGTCGATATTTGATATTTAGAATGTTCGGGCTTAACTAAGAAGTGCGAGTAAATGTCTTCTCAAAAGATTTACATACGAAGTAACTTTAAATTTCCAAGTAATCAACTTTCTTGAAACCTATCTCAAGTGTGATCACGGACTATCAGTAATGCAGGAAACTCTTTTCCAAAATATTTTCTAATGGTATTACTAAATTGAAACATGAGCACAACTCGTATCGACTCGCTTTCTTTTCCAAATTGAAAAAGGAGATAGGGGTAGGAACGTGAGAGGACAGAAAGTAGAAATATCGAAATATATATATTTCTGATATCGAATACAGAAGCTTACCCGATATTATATTATTGAGTAAAAGCAAAGTATTTTCAATCGTTTTTTTCTAAGATTCGGGGGAACGAAACAAATATTTACGAATTGGATTAAGTGGGGGGTGTTGATATAAGAATTTGTTTTCCGTTAAAACTAAAACTGGAAGAGATTTTACAGGCGTGGGTATCGTGGTGAATATTGGTCAAGATATATTTGTTGGAAAGAAACATTTTTAGTAAAAGAAATAAAAAAAGACAGGGTAGAATTTGTAGTGGTGGAGATTTTTTTGTGCAGTTACGTAAAAATATAATTTGAAATCCTTACTGTTTTATAAAGAATAAAAACATTTTACTTTTTAACTCTGTTGGTTTTATCTGATGCAATATGTTAGTTTAGATTTATGTGTCGTGTAGATTTTATTTTTTGTCATTCTGGAAAGTTTTTACAGAAGTGGATATGGGGGCGAATATTCGCTCAAAACATATTTGTTGAAATAAAGATTTTTATTGAAAGAAATAAAAAATGGGAGACAGGGTAGAATTTATAGAGATGGAGAATCATACTTAATACAAGTAGAGCGAGAATCATCGTTTTCATAAATATTTCGGAACAAATCAAAATTTATTAATCAATCAAATGATCCTTTTTGTTTCATTCCCTCTGTTTTCAGTGCTTCAAAGGCAGAATGAAAACGCTGAAATGAAGGTGAGAAGTTTAACTAACATCATTCAGAGGAGCCTTTAACCCTTTTAGGGGCACAAGCAATTTATTATTTTTGGTAAAAAGAGTGTTAATGAATGTATAAATCCATTGGGGGAAAAATAGAATTGCCGCTGCCATCTATTGTCTTTATTAGAAACTGAAAACACATTATTTATAATAAATCGTCAAAAAACTACCGTCTGCATAAGAAAAAGATCATGAAAAGGTGATTCCGACGAGAAAGCACCGCCCAAGGAGCAACATGAAGAAAATTGGTTGACCAAATATGCAACTTAACAAATACTGTCGATTTCTGTAGAGGGGAATAGGAGATGCTCTTCCCCTTCGAGAAGAATACATGTGGATCAATATCCTTCAAAACTATCTGAGAAAAATTATATATTATAATACTGTTCCTGGTTTTAAAGACCAGGTCTTTTTCCTAATGATAATTTAGAAACGAAAAAGTAGCCATAACGCTTATCAACTCATTTTCTTTTCAAACTGAAAAAAAAATCCTGTTGGTAAGCCGGAAGGCGAAAATAGATTTCTTTAGTTCATAGAAATAAGGAAAAGAAAATTTCACCCCCTTCATCATTTCCCATCTAATTTCAAAAGCTTTGGAACTATCACGATTAAAAAGCGTGGAAGAGAATGCAACTGATGAGACCTTCCCAACGTCAAATGCTTAGGTTAATAAGCAGTCGAAATTAGGAAATGAAAATAAATTTTCAACCGAAATGTCCTAAAAAAGAGCGGCAATTTAAAATGATTTAAAACAAAAGGTGCTTGCTATGATGAAGCAATAAATCGCCTAATTTGAACTATCTTTCTATTTTCAATAGTAAGGGACTTAAGGGGAAATGAAAATTTCAACGCCCCTCCATCATTTCCACCCCCTTCGACTTATTCTGAGACGACGTGTCGTTTGAGGTTCGAAGAAAAATCATCGGAGAAGCTGTTCAGAAATTTTCCCAAACTCGGAAACTCATGAGAACCATTGTAATAGATAGACTTCTTATAACGAAACTAGCCACTAAAAGGAATAAGAGGAAGGAATTTGAGAGGACAAGAAATATAGATAAAGATATATGTGCTTCTGTCAAATACATCGATTTATCTGATATCACATTACTGAATAAATGCAAAAGGTTAAATTACATTTATTCAGCATTTGTTAATTGCATTTATCTTTGAAAGCAAATGGTTAAAGAGTAATTCAAGTAAATTCTCTATAAATAAAATGAATAAAGGCTAACTGATACTTACACATACTTAGTGTGAGTACTCAATTTTAGAATTATCCCTTTAATAAATAATTTTTTGTTTATTTATTTTTAAAAATTTTCTGTAATGTAATTGATATTTTTTATATTTGATGTTTATATATATAGAGTAAAATTACCAAGTCGTTTTAAATGAATAATTAATTTCAATGAAATCTAAAAATCTGTTTAGTTTTTCTATGTGTTTGTAATTTACTCACAATTCACCACATAACAAATCAATTTATACTTTGAAAGAAAGTTTTTCTCTTATGTTGGAACGGCTTTATGTAAACAATTACGATTCACAATTTTAATCCCGGTAATAATGCTTGAGTAGTGCATGGAATATTAGTAAAAATAACCATTTAAAATAGTTAAAACCCTTGAAACTTTCGTTATACTCTAAAGTATTTTACTTCGCGAAAATATACAATTTATTATACTTTTTTATAAGCTCATTAACATAATGAATATTTAATTAATGCTGTGACTATGAAAACTCCAACACCCATGTTTAACTTGAGGGGAAAAAAGATTCGGCCTTTCTTTTAAGACCGTAATAATTAATAACAAAAATTTTTTTAGAAATACATTTTCACTACATATTGCTGCTCAGAAAACCACACAAAACCTTTTACCCCCAAGTTGCCCATTTTTAATAGCAAATGCATGTTGGGAAACCTTTTTTGTAATCCTGAGTGAATCAAAGTTGTTCTAAAGTTTCTCGCTGGACTATTGAAAGAAGTTTGAAATCAATCCCTCTAGAAAAACCCGAGGGCATTATTGATCAATCATCCATATCTAGCGTGAAACTCGACCCAAGGCCTTCTGTGTAGAGCAGTGGCTAATGTATGTCAGGGTGATAAAGTTTCTCACTGATTATATAAAAGTAAAGTAGGCAGTGAGAATGAAACAGAATTAAAAATGACAAAACATACTTTAAAGCGATTTCATATGGTATGAATGATGAGGTTTTTTTCCTCGTAATATAAGAGTCTATTATTTACTTCTGAGTAGAAGACAGCAGGCAAAATTCATTATGAATTATTATAATGTTTAAAAGTTTGTTGTAAAAATTCATGTTTATTTAAAAGAATATGAGGGGGGTTAAATTTTCCTCCAGCCTATAAATTATTGGATAGGCTTCTAAGAATCTTTAATCCAAAACTTATCTCAGTTTCAAAATCTGAATGTTTTAATAAAACTGTCATTCCTACTAACATAGCAAATATCTGAATTCGAGCGTGTACCGAAAGATATTTTCTTCTACTTTCTATGGAACTGCGTAAAAGCACTTTAACGTTACATGAGACGTCATTGCAAATATTTTAATGAAGTTGTGAAAATAAATAGCAACCTAGTGATAAAGTAATCTCTTTGTACGTAGTAGAGAAAAAAAGAGTTTTTTCGCAGCGACAATAAATTCATTTAGGAAAATTTCACAAGTCTAAAAATAATAAAATGAAATGCATGAACCTAATCTCTTTCAAGAGATGTTTCAGAAACTAAATTTGGTCTTTGAGCTCGTAAAAGGTCAGGAAGAGTTGATGCAGGTTTTATGAATTCTTAAATGCTGAGATGATGAAGACGGAAACAAAAGCCCAATAATAAAAAATACGGAAGGTGGCAGAAAGTATCAAAGCAAAAGAGGTAAAAAATGTAATCTGTCATTCAGACTTAAAGAATCAGAAGGTTAAAAAAACGTAATAAAATAGAATTTTCAGAGAAGATAATTCGAGTAACTCGAAAGAGTAAATTGATTGTTGAAGTATGGAGGGTAAAAGTCCGTTTCTCTCACACAAGGCATTTAAATTTTTTAACCTTGCGCTAATTGTTCATTTTATATTCTGGATTAAAAAGTAGGGAATACACTTAGCGTAAAATAAGAAGAAATGGTTTTAAAATGATGCTTAGTTTCATTTGCAGAATTTTTCCTTTCGGTTTTTGATGGAAATATGAGCCATGGGATAAATCCTGGTGAGTCTAAATATGCATTTATCAATACAGTAGAACACTAATTGGAACATTTATAATTCGAATTCGCCGATAATTAGATATTTCCTCTGGTCTCTTTAATTTCGTATTGACATAATGTTAAAAGCATTGTCTTTATTTCGAAGGTATTCTAGTTAATACTAAATGAACAGTAAAAATTATGAAATACAGTTTTTATTTCTGTAATTTTTTTCATTAGTTAAATACGTCCCTTTCTTGCACCTTCAATGATTGTAAGTGAATAATTCTTTAAGGCCCTTTTTTCACTCCAGTGATTTTACTGCTATAAAATGTATTGAAAATCAATCACTTTTTATAGAAAATTATTTACTGTTAATTAATAATTATGTATTATTTATTATAACCTTACTAAGTTTAAAAAAAATATTGTTCCTGTTTTTAGTTTTTAAAAGATCGTTTTCTCTTACTGTACTCGGTTGATCAGAGGGTCGAGGGTTCGAGACTCAATTCCACGGAAGAACTGTCGTGGCCGGCCTGTTGTACTTTTAATCCGTTGAGAGTTAAATTATCTCCAGCTCATGTAGTGAGGGTTAATAAGAGAATGGAATGTGCCAGCTCACGTGTCGTCCTACTCATCTGACCATGGTACACATTTTCGACAGTCATCCAAAAATAGCACTCTGGTAGCTACAAAAAGGGACGTTAATCTAATTAAACTAAACTAAAATAATGCGCAAAATCTTTTAACTAACATTCCGATTTAGTTTTCTGCTTTCCATTTGATAGTATGAGGAATAAGAACTACATGCATTAATTTCGAATGACAGGCATGAAAGAAAAAAAAATATTACTCTTCTAAAATTAAAATTTAATCTTGAAAATTCGTTCAATAACTGAGTGCAAAACATTTGCCTATAGCAGTCTCAATGCAGGCAGAAAAATAAACAATGTTTCTGAAAGTATTCATAAAATTCGTCCATCACGAGAAGGTGGCTGTGAGGTAAGAACCAAGATTCCATATATCGTGTTTCACTTTATGACTAAACTAAACAAAACAGTTATTGCAATAATTCAAGAATGTTTTAAATTTAATTTTAATCATAAATTTTGAAATTCGTCTCGTTTTAAAGATGAATTCAACTCAAAATGTTATGTTTAAAATAGCCTGCATTATTATTTTGATTACTTTCTGTGACGTAAGATGAGGAGGAATAGATAGACGAAAGAATTTTTGTTATTAGATAACCAATATATATCCTAACCAAAGATAAAACTGTATTTGTATTTTTATTTATAGCTCTAGTAGCTTCCACGACTTTTTTCCCTTCCAAAAGAATGTCTTTATTTTTATCCTTTTCTCTTGCTCTATATTATGGAAATTTTCCCATAGAGATACTTCTTTAAATTTTTCGGTGGGAGTAATGAATACTCAAGAAAGCTTATATTTAAGAGACCATGAATTTAAACGATTAACAATGAAGCTTTTAATCGTTTTCACAGGCAAAATGTCTTTTTCTAGGATGAAAATTCTTTTCTAAGATGAGAACTATCTCTATTGATCATGACGAATCAGATGTTTGAGACCATGCTGAGGAAGATATGTGAATTTGCAGAACATCATTGAATATTTGCAAAAAAAAGCTAGTAAGCGGAGAGAGCAGGGTTCTATAAAAATACTGGTTTACGTGAAAATGCTTATAATTAAAATTTTGTGCTCAGTTTGCATTTTTTAATGAAAACAAATAGCTTTGAACAAAATAAATATATGAGATTTTATACATGTTGTTTTCTAGACTTATTATCAGCACCTAGATTTGAATAGTTCTGTTCAAAATACCATCTATTTATGAACAAGAGACCGCATTTTACACCAAATGTGAAGAAAAAAACGGATATATTTTTTATCGTTTGCAAAAAATACAATTTTTTCTTCCACTTATAAAACCTGAAAATTGAAGTAGTTCTGTTTCTTATTAAACGGCGATATATTACTTTAAAAATTCCTTATTAACATTTTTATCCTAATATTTATTATAATTGGCGGTGATTTTTGAACAATTATTCAACACTAAGAGATGAACGAAAATCTGAAGTTGTGCCGCACAAGTTTACCGTATTGTAATACAATTTAAGTTATATTACGAAATTGTACACTTCCATTTACATATGCAAATCCTGGAAATTAAAACTGGGCCTAAATTGAAACAGATGTTGCAATCCAAACTGCATCATTAAGGATAAAACAGTAATTGCGAGAAGAAAGAACACTGGAAAATTAGGTAAACATTCATTGTTTAAATATCTAAGTTAATACTTGAATGCCTTAAAGAAAATTATAAAGCAAATAAGGCTTAAAAATATTTTTTCTTTCCTTTAACGAGTGTTACGAGTAACGACGAGTTCTTTTCTTTAACGATTTTTTTTCAGAATTGTTAAAGAAATAAGTATTTTAGCGTATTCAAAACCCTTTGTGTTGTTTACTTGCTTTGTAAATTGGGTAATTACACCTCTTTGTAATTTTTCTATATTCTCTTCTAATTGGGTAAAAAATGTTTAATCCGTTGTATACATCTTTAACTTCTTTAATTAAATCTCATGCCACGCTAAACTTATTTGAAAAACTTTATCATTTTTTCTCAGAAATTTTAAATGGCTTTTAGTTTATTCCAAAGAATTAAATGTACGCTGCATCCGTCTTGTTTAGATTCTTTTTGAAAATTCTAAAACAGATATTTCAGATTGCTGCAAAGTTTATTTCATTTGTCACATGAAAGAGGAAAAGAATTTTGACCAATAAACAAGGTCCGAAACATTTTCTACTACCTGATTGATATACCCGGAGTTGCCCCGGGATATCCGGCAGTAGAATACGTTATGGTATTAGGTAGAATACCCGGAAGAAAAAACTTTCATATATAATATTTTTATATAAAAAAAGCTTTTATATAAAATATTATAATACACAAAATCCTCTTATAGTAATAGTTTCTTTCAATAGGCATGTCAACACGAAAAATAGTTATTTTAATTCATGGAAAAGTAATTTTTAATTCATAAAAATTAAATCATTAATTAATTGTGACAAACCTGCATTAAAACCTTGTTCATGCTTCATAGTATTTGTAAGTAAAATTTGATTAAAATCTATTCAGTAGTTTTAAATTTCTATAGCATACAAACTATTTATGTTTTTCACTTTATTTATATAGATGTTTCATAGTATTTGTGAGCTAAATTTGAAGAGAAATTGCATTAGTTTCTGTTTTCATAGTGTACAAACTATTTAGGCGTTTCAATTTTGTTTATATAGATATTTCTAAACGTCAGTTATAAAAAGAGAATACTACTGTGGACAAAAAGTGTCAATAATGATTCATTTAATTTACATATATGCTAGAAAACGTTTGCAAGATTTATCAAATATTTTCACGTCTTAAAAAATATTTAGAAATATTCAGTATTTAATTTCATATTAACGTCTGAAAATAAAACATAATTCATAAGGTAAGAATTGAAACTTAGTCCATTTTTCAAAATGACTAATGCAATTGAGCAAAATAAATGAATTAGTTTTTTTCCGTAATGCAATTTCTCCTAAAAAATATCCGAAATGTTGTTGCAAAACGCCTTTAAATACAGCTGATTATCGAAAAAAGTTTATTTAATTGGTATAAAATGCTTAAAGAAGTAGGGAATCCGTCTTAGATAAATCAGGTGCTGGTAGACCATCCACTTCGTCAAATCATCAACATCTAGATCAGAACAAATCATTGTTGCTTAGTTATCGTCGTTTAACAATTAGAGACATTACTGAATACGTACCTATATCGAAAACGACCTGAATCGTGGACAGATAGTTCATGGGCTTAAGACTACTATAATGATCTTTTTCACAGTTTCATTCCTGAAATTTTGACAAAAAATCAGCAGATACGGCACCACAAGCTCCTTTTTTACCTGATATGGTACCGTGTTACTTTCTCTTTCTTCCATGGTTGAAGTTGTCTTCTCAATGTCGCCGTTTTGAGTCTATTGAGGCAATAAAGGAAAATTTGCTACGAGACGTTAAGGTGGAAACGACTTTAAGACATGTTTTCATAATTGGAAAAAAATGTTGGCAGAAGTGTACAGTAGTCGGAAGAGATTAATTTGAAGGAAATGTAATAAATATCAACCCAAAAATTGATACCTTTAGTTAGACAGCATTCCAGGTACTTTTTTATAACAGTAGTATCATCTACATTTATTGTTCCTCCAGTTCAAATCTGCATTTTTGGTTTTTTTTCTCGAATCATAAGTTGTATTTTTGGTTTTATTTATCTAAAATTTGCATCATTTGCATTGACCAAGTGTTTTTTATTTTTTGGTTTTGTACATTCTCAGTAATAGTAGTTTGCAACAATTATGTGCAAAATTATTTATTTCAGTAACCTAAATGAGATTATTTTGTACAAATTTATGGGAATATTTGAATTTACAAGGTCAAAGCGAATTAGGTTAACTTAGAGCTTCAAAGTTTTTGAAGAACTATGAAAGATAAAACTATCGACTACCAAATTAATCCTATACGTATGTCTCCTTCTGTTCCCGTACCGTTAATTATTATTTGCAGGTACAGATGTAACAAAATAATTTAGATTTTATATACTAATAATTTAGAATTTATAAAACATATATAGACATATCAGATTCTTGAAACAAGACTCAAGAAAAATATATTGAAAAAAGCCATCTTGATCCCAAATATTTCCTTGAAATCTTCTATAGAACTGCATTAGATTGACTTTCTTTATATTTATTAATCAATTAGCGTTTTATCTAGTCTTTATTTTATTTATTTAATTTTATTTTTTCCAAATATTTTGAGAAAAATTAAATGAAGTGGGCGTGAGGAATATATTTTCGATTGAACGTGTGGATAGTAGTTTAAGTAGCCCCTGTTTATTCTTTTAAAATTTTAACATTACAAAGCAAACAGAAGTACAGTCAGAAAAAATTAAATGGTAAAGATTAATGTCACATCTTAAATTAAATGTTCTTCTTTTCATTTTATCTTAATGAAATTGGACATTATATCTGTCATAATAATTCAATTCAAAATAAAATTTCCTGAAGAGATCTGAAAAGTAATAAAAAAAATATCTAAATAAGGTCGTCCAGAACCTCACGTAAGATTAGTGCAATAAGTTCTTAGTTTCATTGACTTTCTTGACATTATAATGATGAGGAAGTATCTTTAAAGGTGAAAAATCGTGACCTGACTAAAACATATGAAGAGCATTAGATAAAAGGATTCGTTTCGTGATTACATTTAAATTCTGTGCCCCGTACTAACACCGAAAGTTGACTTCAAAAATTAAAAAATGCACTAAAAAGCATGTTTCTCTGTATTAAGGATCTGAAGATATATTTTACATACAGAAAGAAATTGAGACAAGTTATTTATATGAAAAGATTTATCCTGCTTTTTTGTCGTTTTATTTGATTCACAGATATTTGAAAGCTACGAATTGCGAATTCTTCATAACCAGTTGACGGAAACATTATCCGGCTCTGAACCCTCCATATTTTCACACCATGCGAATGGAAGAGTATTTGAGGCTCAATAGATTTAGCATACACTAGCCTCACGTATAATGCCGACGTAATTTTAATGCAGTCGTTTGCTTCCTATCACATACTTAAAATTGCAACTAAGTTTTTCACACCAATCATTTTATTTTGTGTAACTGTGAACCAGTCTTTGACATAATTTCTCTAACCAGAATTTGAAATGTAAAATTGATTCACAGGTAATGTCTCTGATCGGGATATTTAAGTTTAACATTTTCGACCAGGTAGCAAATCAAAAAGATGATAAAAAACTTATTTTCCAGTAACACTGGGCAAAACCACAACTTCTCATCGAACTTTGATAAATAGCTAAGTACTGTAGATTTAGATTTTGGGTAATCTGCTGATTAGTACTACAATAGAAATTAATCCATCATCTGGCATTAACGCTGCTATTTATCTTTATTTCAGCACGAATGTAAAAAATCCAACTATTTTGGATTGAAGTTTACTTTAGTTTAGCTATATTAATGTCCCTATTCCTATATTATTATTTTGAGGCAACACGGGCGCGATTTCGGGACAGAGCTCGCAATTCTGATGACGAGGAAAAAACCTGGACTGGGACATCCCTCTCCAATATTCCACACCACGCCAATGGGCCACTAGCGTATGGTCACTGAGTATGATTTAACGTGTAACAGGCACCATCTTCAGAGGAATCGGATTTCGAGACTGGAATCTTCAGCTCCCCCCCCCCCAAACCGAGACCTTACCACTATGCCGCCGCAAACTCTATTTTGGTTTGAAATATTACGCTAGTTTACAGGTATTCCCAAATTAACCAATTGAATTAAAAGCATTATAACGATTATTGTGAATGAGACTAATCACTCCATTGGCATAATTGAGTTTATGAAACTGCACAGTTTATACTACAAAAGGATATTGCGCTGGAATAATACTCATAGCTACATTCGCACTCTTCAACCTCGTGACTGTAACATAGCAGTTTCGAATCATTGTTCTAAATCATTCAGTTGCAACTTTAAGGCACTATTTTAAAGATGTAGAAGAGTTATTACGAGCGCGTATCTAATAATTTTGAACAGTGGCCAAAGGACAAAATTTGAGTTAGCTCTTCAATTTTGAGCTTCCTCACCATTCGAGGTTCGCGGGCTTAAACCAGTGGGTTGTTCTTCTGCAATACTGTGGCAGCGAGTCGGGGTGGGTCGCTCCCTCATTTTTTGCACTGCAAAAATTAAATTTTTATTTCATTTGAAAACTTTCAACTGTTACTTTTTACTTCTCTATTCCAATTCACTCAGAAAACATCTAAAATTTACCATTTTTAGCTAAATCTTTAAATTTAACTGTTTACCCCCTACACGCCCGTTACTTTTAACTGACATTTAATTTGTTTGCCCCACCCCCACTTATAATTCCGAATCTCCACCACTGCCTAAATTTTCTCTTATACTTATATATACACAACATCTTTCATTTTGTGTTAAGGATTGTTGCATATTGATGAAAATTGAGTATTGATTTTTTACCACTTCCTTTGGTAACTTGATCCAAAATTTGTTACAGACGTGCGATTTTGATGTCAAGACACATACCAAATTACATACATCTTGTTTGCTATCTTCTTGACTGATAGGGTTAACATGTGCATGGGCCGATAGTTAAACTGACAGTCTACCTGTTGAGAGATTTAGTCCAAAATTAAACACACATCAACAGTTTTTGTGTAAAGTTCATATACTTAAATTCACTCGTCTAGCTTGTTGTGTTTCTAAGTTATCACGTTCCCACATCCATGAATGTACAGATAGACAAACAATTAATCATTTGATACATCTAAACTCAAATTTGATACAGATTTGAAATTCTAGCAATAAAACCATGTGCCAAATTTCATCTATCTGGATTGTTGCGTTTTTGATTTACCGCATTCTCAGACAGACAGACATCATTCCAAAAATGCTTTATAAGATCCAGGGTGATCTCAAACGTGGAGATTTATCAAAATCTGGAGGTCAAGGTTTTGGACGACTACAATACTTTCAGTTTGTATACGAGAAAGGAAAAATTCTCCATTCTTGGGGCACTTTTAATAAACAGATTCTCCGGGAGAAAAGCTAAAATCGTTGCAGCCACAAAATTACTATTATACGCTTCGAGTCAGTCTAAATAGTGTAATCACCTCACAACGTCTAAATTGTGGAGATTCTTCAAAATCTCGAGGTCAAACTTTTCGACGATTACGGTATTTTCTCTTTCTGTATTTCGTATACGAGAAAGTAGATAATTTCATATTTAAATGCTGCACATTGCCTGTATTTATACTATTATTGCAGGGTCTAAGAATGCAATCGTATTTCTTCCATGTTTATAACATTTTCAAAGTCATATTACTAGAATTTCATGCTCCATAGTTATTTGAATTGTTTTCGTTTTAAAGCAACTCCCAGGAGATTTGCTCTGTAGCCTTAAGTATGATAAACAATATATTCGCCGAGGATATCTTTTCAGCAATCCGGAAACAAAAGAAAAGTCCGTCAACAATGTATCCATCTTTCACTTTAAGAAGTTCGAAATGACTAGCGAGCACCATAGCAACGTCTTCGGCAAGATATATCTCCCTTTATGTTCGTCAAATCTTTTGTGCTTTTGAAAGCTTCTATCATCGCAAAATAAAAGCAGCTATCGAGTCCGAAATTTTCCAGGTTTGGAAGAAGAAAAGATTACCACGACAATCCATAAGTCAGGAGAAGACAGAATGTGTGCTCTGTCTTAGAACTAATCACGGGTTTCATTATTATTTTTTGATGATCAGTTTTTGTATGTCAGTTGTTTGCTTAGTTAGTCTTTGTAATTTGTTTTCTTCTATTTTGTTGGAAATCTTTTACTAAAGAAGCGACTCTTTGGATAGAGAAAAACAGAAGCGTTACAGAATATGTAATAAAAAACTTCCCGTGTGTATTAATTAAACGCAGAGATAAGGGGAAACAACTAAATTTAAGATTAACCTTTATCTAACGGACAGTGCAGAGGTTTTACCATCAAATTATTTTCCTTGAGCTTAAGGGCTGGTATAATGCTATACCACTAAATTATACTGAATTTTTACTCCACTCGTGTAACTAATCTGTGGGGTTTCTAAATCACCCTGCAGATCTCAGATTTAATATTAACTATTTCCTTACAAGCGGTGCAAAAGTTGTACCAGGATATTTCTCCCTCAGTATAAAGGCTGGTACTAAGGTAACGACTCTATAAATGGAGAATACAGGAGAGTCACAGATATTTAAAAACTGTCGGGGTGGATTAATTAAGCTCATACATAAGGAAAAAAAGAACCATTTTAAGATTTCCCTTTAACTTACCGGCGGTACAGATACTGGGCAACAGATTGATTCCCCCAGCTCCATTAATGTAGCTGATCTGTGGGGGACACTAAGTCACACTCTATATAGTTTTCCACCCCGTCCATAGTTCATGATATGTGTAATATATAAACTTATTGCGAATGTGAGATGAAGTGAATAGGTAACCACAAAGGCGTTTAAAATTGTCTGGAAATTTCAACTTTGAATGTCTTGAGGGCGGGGGGGGACGATTCTTCTTTAAAATCCTGTTCAAATGGTTATTTGAAAAATCTCATCTATTCTTAATTTACTAGAAAATCCCCGGTCATTGTATGACAGGTACGAATTCCTTCTTCATTCGAAAGATTCCCGTCAAATTTGACGTGTTTAAATAGGTATATATGCGAGAGGAATGTTTGACATTGATTGAAAGCAAATAAAATAAACATATGTTTTATGCAAGGAAATATTTTTTTATTGACATATTATTTACACTTCTTACAATGCACCTCTCTGCTTGTTAGACGTTGCCAAAAAATATTATCAAATTATATCATCACGATAGCAATAAATAATCAGATGAAACTATATCACGCGCATGATATGTATATACCACTATATGTATATACCACACGCATATACCACTGACGTGATTTAGTACTTTCTATTAAAAAACGGAAATTAATTTGAAATATATGATTAATATAATTTAAAATTTCTCGGGAACTATTGATCATACCGAGATAAATTTGATATCAATCGTTAGCAAATTTTATTTCACTATTTTAGAGCTATTAAATTTAAAATTAGAACGACAATTACTTTTTAAATTTAAAATTACTGAAATTTAGGTGCTCTAACAATGAAATAATGCTGTTTAACGTCTCGCAGTGCTATGGCGCGAATTTTATTGCTGGTGTCGTCAGAGTGTTACCGGATCAGGGAGAGACAGATCGGGGTTATTATATTAGTAACAGGTGCATGAACATTGGGTTAGACAATTTTTATATTGCCGAATCTCTCTGTTATATCGTAAATGCAAAAGTACATTGAATTTCTAGAAGTAAAGAATTTTATTTTGATAAATGGAAGTGAAAAATGATTGTGCAATGAATTGCCCAATATATGTTCCTTCAAATCGTAATATAGTCTTATAATCGTAAAATTTTTAAAACAGAAAAGTTGCGTTACTATATCACTTAATTAACTTGAAATATGTTTTAGATAAAGATATGATTTAAGGAGACATTGCAAGAAAATGTAGCGAAATTCCCACTAAACTAGCCAAAGTACAGTATAGCAGCTTTTTGCTGAGGTTAGTAAAAATATACTACATTCAACCTCATGTCCTTTTCTGGCTATTTCATACGAGTATGGTGGAGTGAGTTAAAGTGTAATGTCATCGAACCTCAAAACGCACACTTTGCTCTCACATTACGAGCTTTTTCCTTTTGTAATACGTGCTTTAATGGATTCCCAAATTAAACTGCTTTGGCACATTTGACGTGAATTACGCGAACATGAATCGACTTCATTGTTATTCGTTATCAGGATGATGAGTGTTTTCAAATGAATATTCCATCTCACGTATAGTCCCTTAGATGCATTTATTTTCTTTTTTAAGGTATGAAAAGAAAACAAATTTTTAAAAAATGCTTAAGAATAATGTGTATCGTCACCCATTTTATAACGCGATAAAATTGGCTTCTTACTGTACATAGAAGACAACATATTTTATTTCTTCCAAAATCAAGAGTTGCGAATAAAAATCAAGTTTAAATTAAAATTTCCCTAGGCGAAAATTTGCTTTCAGGTTTTCTTTTGGGGATATTCCGTTTAAATCTGATAAAAACACACAACGCGTTAGGGCTTTGCACAATAGGAAAAAAAGGAGCGAATTTAATTTAAGCGGTCTTTTAAAAAGCAATAAAAGTATTCGAACATGATACCCAAAACTAAATACAAGGGATTTGGAATTAGAAGGTATATTTATCTATTTTATTTTTATCATGCTGTAGCTATTTATTTAAACTTTAAAGCCTCAGGAAACAATGTGTAAAGGCTAAATTAGATTTCACAAACCAGGTTTTTAGAATTGAAACTTGAATCAGTTATAATTTGAATTATTTTATTAACTTTTATATTTATTTGGAATATATTAAATGAATATCAAATAAATCTATTTTCTAACTTCGAAATTAATTTTAAGTTATTTAAAGACATGTAATTGTCTTTGATTCTATCGTTAAAACCACTCAGATGCAATTATTAAGTTGAACGGCATTACATAATGCTTTCTGCATATCAAAAAGTGGTTACGTCATCTTTATGATAAATTAATCGCTTTATCTCTGTAACTGTAAATTAAATTAATTGGAATTTCCAATAAATGTCGAAGCTCTTTAATTAAAATTCAAAGTACAATTTATTACTTGAACATTGAATTTTTGGACCTGTCCAAGAAAATTTATAACACTTAAAATTGAATATTACAACTTTCAGCTCAACTTTTCTCTTTACGTAATTTTAATGAGCATACCAGAAGTTGGAATCAAATTTCCACAGCGCAGAATGACAAAAATTAATGAAGGTTCTAGATTTTGGGTTAAAAGCTTTTATATAAAGTTTAAAGCGGGTAAACGAATGTAATTAATTTGGATATTGCATAATGAATATTTTAAGCGTTTAAATTTTTTTCCCATTTCACTATGTCCTGATTCTAATAATTTTTGTTCATTGTGTTTTTTTTAAAACTTCCCTACTTACTCGTATAATTATTAAAATTTTAGAAAGAAAAAGTAAGGATAAATTTATTCAGATATAATTTTCTTCGGAGTAGGAATGTAACTCTTGTGTTAAAATTTCCGTATAACTTTTCATTGTGGTAGGTTTTTTGAAACGTCTGAATAAATTAAATAAATTCGTATCAGCTGAATTTTCAAATTCGTACAAGTTTTATTACAAAATAGTTTTTAAGATTGCAAAAACACTTTTTAAATCTAATTTATACATTATTTGTTTGCATAATACATATCTTTAGAAATTCCATAATTTGATACCATGCTTTCAAAAATAAAAACGGGATATATTTTATTTCTCCTATATTTCCGAATCAATAGCTGTCATTTATTTAAACTAACTTAACTTGTCAGGTTTCAACTCGAAGTTGAACGTGTTTGTAATGGAAATGAAAGATAAATCTGTAGTAGTGACAGAGTTAGCTGTTTTTCTTTGCGCTAGAAATGTGTGCATAACCTTTGAATGTATGTCCATATACCTATGTTTAGGTTACTTTAATGTAATAATCATCACTTTATTAAGAAAGGGATAGATTAGTACTGATTGGGGGCAGATTGAAACAGCAAGACTTCGGTCAATCGATTTGGTAATTTAATTTCCATTGTATATCGCATCAAGTTTGTTTCAAGTAGTTTTAAGTAAAATTCAATACAAATTTGCACCAAGAGATTACATTACTTAATGAAAATCTCTTGAAACTTTTCTATAAGCTGCATTACCTGACATGCCTCTATAGCTGTATATGCCGTACTTCACTGTAAGTAATAATACAAAAACTAACAATAATAGAAAAAAATTGCACAGACATTTTATAATTGCGAATTAATCACAAAAAATAATACTAATGCAGAAAAATTTACAACAATAACAGAAATGCAACAAAAGAAAAAATCACTAAGTAAAAGTACAATAACATCCCAACAATAATAAGAATGCAAAGCATCAATAAAGCATGCACAAAAGATTAATAATTTAAACAACTCATAAAAGAATGAGGAAATATTGAACCAACTCTTACCAAAATAATAGAAACGATCTGAAGTTTATTTCGCCGTATATTTATTGTGCTTAGTAGACAAAAAACACCACAAGGTACTTAGGGGGATTATTTAAATTAATAAATAATCAAATAATTTACCCTGAGTTAGACATAGAAACTTGCCGATATATATGATTATAAAAAATAGCCCAACTGTTTTATTACAATATTTTCAACAACTGTTAAAGGGTTATTTATTTTTCAGATAATGGGTTGTCGCTGCCATTTGTTGTACCTCTGCAGCAATCTCACATTCTTCAAAACTCCTCGTAGACAGGACATAATCCACGTCAGCTCTTCTCTTCCTCTCGGTCACTCCATCGTAGATCCTCCCGTTTTTTCCCAATAGGGCTACATCGAGGATCAAGGATATATAGAATACATAAACGTGACCAGGATTACATACTGCGGAAATACTAACGGCAAAAAATACGAGGGATGACGTCAAACATAAGATTACATGAGAGGTTTTTCTGTAAGCCACGTCATTAGCAAACATGTGCGGATGAAAAGGAAAACATTTTGACAGTTTTTTTGCATTAAATGGTATCTAAGTTCCGATTGCATCGACTGAAGTCTAGATCTTGGGTATTTTGTATCAGCTTACTCATAAGCCTTTGACAGTTGTTACTTAAGTTCACTGTCATCAATTGATGGAGGATAATGTGGGATTTATGTCTTCGTTAGGCGCAGTTATTGTATCACCCATATTAGATACGACGATCTCTTAAGTCGCGTACACATATTTTATGAACAATGTCTTAGTCTTTGTTTTTATAGTTAAATATCTGAAATGCATTTACTTCTATATATATTATTTTCATTACTGTTCCAAAGATTTCTTTCAAAATGTTCTCGTGACAAAGATTGTGCATTTTAGAAGCCCTCATGAAACAAAATTTTAAAAAATTAAAACTTCTAGCTTCAGTGGTTCCGATTTTATACAATCATTCACAATATTTAAAGGAAATTAGTTCAGCAAGTTAAATTTATTTTGATTAAACAATAACAACCGTATACAATTTCAGATATGTAAATGACAAGAAAAGAAAAGCAAGTGTGACTTTAGGCTCAACAGTCTGAGAGGTCGGAAACTCCGCAACTGAGGTACATTTACTAATACACTGAGATGCAAAAGTTTAGACTTTGACGTCATTTGGCTTTAAAATTTAGAATTGTGATAGTAGAATTAAAAACGCCTTTAAACATGTTTAAAAACTCTTTTAAAATGCTTTAATCAAAACACAGTCGTTTTATTTGCTATAATACTAATTTTTTGGGTAATAACAGAAATTTGCTTGTTGCAAAAGTTTAGACACGATTAAGAGTTTCTGCGAAATTTCATTAGCATATGCAAATTTAAAAGAAATAACGTCATAGACTTAGAGTACTTAAATTCTGCAAACGATAACACTTCATAGTCGAGATGCCGCTAGCGAAAGAAATTTAAAAGGATAAGGTTCCTATGATTTGGCAGTTGAAAGCTGAAGGTAAGCTCGTTCGGAAATTTCGGCTATTATTAATTGATCAAAGAAATTTATTTATCGAGTGGATGCATATATAAAGCAAAACACAGATCTGGGAAGCCGTGTGTGACGAATAAATGCCGTCAGAACCAAAGACTGGCGAGCTCCCAACAAATGACTGTTCGTGAAATTCGAAGGTCATCCGGACTCGGTATCAAAGGATACGATTCGTAAACGAATTTTGGAAACAGGAAAAATGATTCGTTGTAAAATCAATAAAGGAACCAGCACTGAAACCACATCAAAAGTCAAAAAGAATGTTGTGGGCTCGAAATCATATGTCATATGGACATAAACGGCTATCAGAGATATTTAGCGATGAAAAAAGTGAATTCTGGATGGTCCAAATGGCTGGACATCATATTGGTATGACTTGCGTAAGGAACCTCGGTGTTTTTTTAGTCCAGACAAGGTGGTGGTTCGGTGATGGTTTGGGCAGCCTTTTGCTACAATGGACAAATGTCTCTGCACTTTACCAGTGGTAACAAACATCAAAACATTATACTAAGACATTGGAGGATAACCTGCTGCCATTTTCGGAGCTTCTAGGTGGCCCTCAGTGGGAATTTCAGCTTCGAATCACACTGCCAACAACCCAAAGTCTGATTTAATTCTCAAAATATAAAAGACCTCGACTGGTCAGCATGTATCCCAGATCTTAACCCAATACAGAATCTTTGGGGCATCACGTGTCGCAAAGTTTACAGCAACGGTAGACAATAATCTTCTGTAAATGAACTCAAGAGACCTATTGAGGATGTATAGTACGAAATCGAGCCCCAAACCATGCAAAATTTAGTTTCTTCGATGGAAATTCGTATTTATGAACTAATCAGCAAGAATGGATGCGCAATCAGGTTTTAAATCCTTTTTATTCTAATTTCATTTTTGTCTAAACTTTTGAGTCAATGTTAAATTTGTGTTTAATTCTTAATAACTTGCAATATCCTCAAGTCAACTTTTATTGTTATAGTATTGTATATGTACATGTAGGCATTTTACTAAAGCCGTGTCAGGAAAATTGAATATATATATTTTGAAATCTGTGTGAATTTGTTCATTGTCTAAACTTTTGCGTCGCAGCGTATAATAACAAATACGATTGTGCTTAAGAAAAATTTTGCATTTTCTGCGAAATGAAGTTATTATTTATGTGGATTTCTTTTTTGAAAATTGAATATGGTGGGTGAGTTTTCACACAAAATTCTGTTGGGTTTGGTTTTTATTTTACGCAAAATATTTATTTCTTTATATCTTTCAGTTAAATGATAAAAATATATTATTTAACTGGAAAATATAAAGTGAAACGAATATTTTTCCTTGTCTACTGATATGTGTCATAAATTTTTCAGAGACGTATTTGAACCCTTGCATATGCTTACGTTTACAGCATAACTTTAGAAAAGACTGCCAATGAGTTTGATTCAAGAAAAATAGAAAACATATCTAGAAATCTTTAAGAGCATAAGAACAAACAAACCACGATGCGAATTCGTCTTTTATTTTTCCTTTGTAGGGAAAAGGTTCTAGAATTATTGCTGCAGTTGTCGAAAAACACCCAATTATTTGTTGGCAGATTGGAAACAGATTTCGAGCAAAACATGAGTCTGAGTGGATAGCACTTGTAAAAGGACAATTATAATAGACAGACAGTCGAGCAGAACGAGAGTATGAGTAGATAACACTTGTAAAAGGGTATTTAATAGAGAGACATGACAGTTTTTAATAGTGAATGCCAGGAAGTAATGCGTTCCTGTAAAACCCGTCAGAGGCCGTTGCCCATTTTTGCACATAATTTTTTAACGAAGTCTACGTCTATCTGAGACCTGATAGGAGTTGCAGAGCCGGAAGTTTGGTGTTTTGTTAAGATGATAGTTGAAAGTTGCATACATAAGTCCTACACTGAGAGATAGAACAGAACGTCGTATAGTAAGAGCGAATGTAGTTACAGCTTTTTTCAGTTGTAGCACGCATCCGATTAATTTCAGAATTATCAAGCTAAGAGCACTGTTGAAGTAGCACATAGTAGTATAGATGAACAATATTGCATGGTATCGTGGAATATTTTACATTACTGTGAAGCATTTTATAATATTGTATGGTACTGTGGAATATTTTGTATTATTAAATATTTTAAAATATTGTGCAGTATCGTTGAATTTTTTACAATATTAAGGAGGTTGTACAATTATATTTAATAATGGAGTCTCATTTGAAAGGAGGTTTACCTGTCGTAAAGCTCATCAAAAGATTATTTCGTTACTGTATGCCTACATTGTGAAATCAGTCTCCTTTAATTTATAGTATGCACTTAAAAATCATAAATGTTAAATCATTCTATGTAATCAAAGAATTCTCTTTTAACTTGCCTTTGATAAAATTGATTTAAATTTAATGGAACAAACTATCTTTCCTGAAGAAAATAATTACAGAATCAAACATCATGAACAGAACCTTAAATATATAATTGTTAAATAAACTTGTTCATGGTGACAGGCTTCAAAAATATTTGTAAAACGTTAAACAAGATAAAAAATAAGATAAGACATTTCACAGTGATTTCTTAGAACTTTGCTAGATATTCAAAATAAATAACTAAATAAAATATTGAAGAAATTTCCTGATATCAAGCATGGATATCAGTTTATTAAAAAAGGCAACAAACTTTGACTTTATGATATGAATTCCAAAGCATCAAATACGTTGTATCAAAAGTGTAGAAATGTAATAATTATGGTTGGCTTTTTTTTATCCTTTCTCAGGAACTAAGTTTAAAAATTTGATTGCACTTCCTTCCTAAAAACGTTTCTTTCATGCAATCTAAAAGTTAATTAACTTCCGTGTAAACTGTTGTGAAGAATAAAAACTGAAGCCGAAAAGATTGCGTGTTCTTTAGTTTCAGGAAATGTTTAAATCTTTCAGACATATGAAGATTCCTTCAAGAACATCTTAAAATTATAATTGTTTTTCTTTTCTGTTCGCATTTTTTATAAATTATTGCGTGAAGGCAACCACTCTGGGGATGTTTCAATATGGCAACAAAGAAATAAGGAAAATAACGTTATGTAGCAGGTATTTTGTGTTTATACAAGTTTGAAACATTAAGCAAAAGTTCAAAACGAATGTTAGTTTTATTTGTATGCACAAACCCATATTAAGCCTTGAATTGCATTCTGAGTTTTAGTTGTTGTGATTTAAATATACCTCAAATAAGTAAGTAATACAATAATGAGATTGTGAAATTATTTTTGTATCATTCCATACAAAATGAAACCATTTGTTTCGTCATTTCAATTGTTTACAATTAAACTAAGGATTTCATTCTGTCAAGAAAAAATAAATAATCTACTAAATATTAATTGTTTTGCTTGTTAAATAAAATATGTGTAAATTTATACAGGGTGAGTCTAAAATCATAGGACAAACTTTCAGTGTAAGTCATGCACTCTAAAACAAGTGCATTTTACAATAGAATTTTGGGTCGCAAAATGGATGCATCAGATAAAGTGTACAGTATAGTTACAGTTACATCAATAACAACGTGCGAAACATATATAACTTTGTACAAATCCTTTGAAGACTTTAAGTATTCAAATTTTGTCGATACTGCGTCATACTTACCATTGTATCTGTTAAACTGCGTACGACTTGTAATGGTATTATGTATGCAACTGTATAGTTGTGCTATTGTAAATTTGTATTTCATTAAACCTGTATTGTACACTTTATTTCGCGAGTTCTTTTCTTTTATTTAATTTACCGACAAAGAATACACCCATAGCGGTCGCCCTTTGAGTTTGTGACCCCATGTTCTATTGTGAAATTGACTTGTTTCTGTATGCTTGACTTACCCTTAAAGCTTGTCCCATGATTTATACATGACCTTGCTTACAAAAGGGAAAGTGTCATGAAAACTAAATTAAACATCAGTAATTATACTTATTAAATAGTATTTTGTGTGAACACTCACTATGATATCTGAAAACTTGTACACAAAATGGTAACTGATGAGAGTATCATAGGAAACTCCTGGAAAGCTATATTGAAAACATTTGTCGCTTTGCTTCGAAAGTTATCTGAATAAGTCAGGCTTCCATTTGATTTGATTTTAATGTGAATAAAAAAAGAAAATTTTTCACAATTTTAAAATATTGTTTTTTCCCTTTAGTAAAAAATGTTTTTCATGTGAACAATACTGTAACAAAAGTCTCGGGAGTATTAAATACTGCAGAAATTTCCATCTCAGAATAAAAATAACATCAAACCAATGTGTTAACTTTCCTCGTGAAATGAGTTGTGTTGACAACATGACTGATTGTCTTTTAAGTGACTATGAAAAAGGATAAAGGGAACTAAAAATATGTCCAAAGTTATTTTCGCTTGATAAGATAAAGGAAAAGTAAATAAGGAAGTTTTAAAGAAAAATAAGGAATTTCAGTCCAACGATTTAAGTATTTCACTGATTGAATTAAGATAAAATTTTGGACCTTATTTAAGCCTGAATTTTGTACAGCAATGATTGAGGATTTTGTAATGAATTGTTGAATGCAATCACAGTTCTAAAGCGCAAATTTATAAATTCCGATTGATACAAAGTTATTTGATGTTTTTTTATTGCTAATAAGTTCTTTCTATGTTATTTGATGATTTGTTTTTACTGCTAATAATTTATTTCTTTTAGAGAAATCCTTATGAAATTGCGTAATATAAGATTTTAAAATGATGTGAGCATAGAAAAGTTAACAAATATAGTAAAAGAACATACTGTAAGTAGAATAATAGTTAATAGTATGAAGAGAAAAATAAAGCGGAAAATAAATAATTAATAATGAATTTATTGCTAATAAGTCCTTTCTATATTATTTGATTATTTGTTTTGTTTTTTTGCTAATAATTTCCTTCTTTGGAAGAAATCATTAGGAAATTGCATAATATAAGATTTTAAAATGGTGTTGAGAAGGAAAAAAAGACAGAAAATTTAACAAATACATTAAAAGAACATACTGTAAGTAGAGTAGTAGTAAATAGTATGAAGGAAAAAATAAAGCGAAAAATAATAAATAACTGATAAAAGTTGGTGCTTCTTTTCTCTTCTGCCTTCATGCAAAAAATAAAAAAAGCTGTTCGAAATACCTTTCAATGTACTCCCAAAGTGTCTTTACTGTGAAATGTGTAAAGGAAAAAAAAGAGAAAATCGTAGAAGTGTAGCAAATTTTTCCTCCTGCCTTTACATAGAAATAAATAATTTCTGCAAAACGTTTTCTGAGTTGTAACATCGGGTTTAAACTCAGTAATAATAAAATACTTGGCAACTGTTAATAATTCTGAATGTATTAGAAATGTGCAATTCATTTTCTCTGCTTTTGGCTTATTGGTCAATGTTGATCAAGTCTACTGATTAAATCCATATCTGACTGCAGACAGTTTTATCAAATTGTCAGATGAGAAAATAGAATAAATATTAGTGCACAAACTTCAATAAATATAATTATGTTTTTTAATGATCATCTCAAGTGCACTGAATAATAACCAATTCTAAACCAAAAACGTTCTAACAAGCTAAATCGTTAGCATTAAGAATGTTTCTAGAAACTTTTGCATACATAACTGACACTGAGATTGAGTCTATTCAGTAGTATATTTAATAAATAATTTTGAATCTGCGTTTAAGCTTTTGTTTTCTTGCTATATTTCGTTTATGATCTCTTTAATACAGCTTATATTATATAGTTACTTTATAAGAATTGTAGAAACTTTAAATAACTTTGTCTTAATAAGAAAAATGATGTTTTTAAATTCGATAGATGGAACTATCTAATTAATTCAAAATTCCAAGCTAAATTGTTTTTTGTTCTTTGTTGAATTATTATTCACTGAGATACAGTCACATCATCATATAGAATAATGAAATAAAAAAACTTTGTTTGAAATCAAGGCCAGTCTCTCTATAAATTAGTTCCCAAGGGTATTAAATTATGTATTTTGCTTTGCAAACTTGGGTAAAATTTTATTAAAACTACTATCCTCTCTAATTCCACTTTTATGGAATATTAAGAATTTTTTTTCACTTTTCCTCTTAGATAAAAGTAATTCTTCTAATTGGTATTTTGATTCTAATAAACCCTAATTTAGTTAAGAATTTTAGTTATTACAACGAAAAAAGTAATTACAACAGTTATTATTTTACCCAAAGTATTTCTTTTGCTAAAACAATTAAGAAGAAAGTTTAAAATGTGCAGTTATGTAAATATTTTTTTCTTCTATTCCTTTAATTAAGTGAATGGTTTTTATTTTAACTTGCCTTTCAAGCAAGATTTAATCCTTATTAATATATTACTAACGAACCATTACATCAAAGGAGTTCTAATCATACGTTTCTTAAACAAGAATTCCTAAGTTAATGTAACAGAAAAAAAGTATCAAAATGCAAATAAGTATTTAAGGAGATTTAAAAATTGAAAAATGATGCATGATTTTGTTTCCTTTGTGATTCCAAAGGTTGCACCCGCATAATATTAAGAAAGAATCAACGTTCATATTAAGATATTTTTTTATTATTTTTGTTGAGTCCGATTAAGAATCATTTAAATTCACGACATTTTCATGTTTAACTAAGAAAAATTCATTTAAAAGGATGAAAGCAAATTTTGTTATAAAACGTTGCTGAGAGTATTTTAGCAATGTTATTTCCATCTCTGTTTTAAGTGTTCGCAATTTTATTCTTTCCAGTTCCTGTAAAAATAATTATCTTATTTTCCTCTTTAATTAAATTCATTCTAATTGAAATTTAGAAAATCAATCATTCAATACAGTTATTTAGTTTTTCATTGTCACGACAATGTTTATGCAATAAAGCTGAAAAAGTTAGGATTCAAATCAAAGCATGTTTAATACAAATCCATTCAAGCTGAAAAAATGAAATTGGAAGTTATATTTTTTGTTGAACCTTCTTAGTTGCATGCATAAATTTAATCTGCTACAAAAATAAATTTTAATCTTCATCAATGAACTATTTCACGAATCTAATTTTAGTCTCTTCTTTAGAAGAACTATCTAAACTCATGTGGAAGAAAATAATAATAAAAAAATAATGAGCATACATTGGCATTTCTACGGAAAAATACTACGAAGCTTTTTCTTGGTAAGCAGAAAGTTAGATTAGCATATTATTAGCATGTTCTTTCTGACACAAAACAAGTGAAGCAAAAACATCTGCTCTGCTTTTGGTACAGATAAAACTATTTATCGTGCTTTTCCCTTTGATTTAACAGAAAGCTCAAATGTATATCTAGCTTTATGAAAATTTACATTTTTTTCACTCAGCACTTTTAATAGGAAATAAATTTTTCCCTTTGTGAAGAAGAAGTAATATATAAAGAAAGAAAGCTAGCTGCAACTTAACGTGCAGCAAATGTAGTAAAAAGGGTTTAAGTTCAAAATGACTTTCCAGAAGCAAGTAGGATTACTAGAAGTCAAATAAGTGACTCATCTGGCAATAATCATTTTTGAATACCCTACGTCTCCTTCAGAGAAAGAGATAACATATATAATAAAATGAATCATAAATTTTAGGTACATGAATTAAGGGCAAAAATATTATCATTCTGTGGAAGAAAATATTTGACCCACGCAATTTAGCAAATAAGAATCGTTTCATTCAGTTTTCGTACAATTCTACCCTATACTTCAGTTCCGTACAATTCATTCAGCACTTATACAATTTTACTCAAGTTCTGCATTATTTGAAGGTAATTATAGCTATGTTTGACAGTAATACTTCGCTGCTAAATATAAATAACATTTGACAAGAATGCAGTTATATTGAGTGATTCAAAATTCAACGAAGAAAACGAACCAAACTCCCTCAAAAAAGTATGAACAGAAACACCAATCGTATGAGTTAGAGGGCGCTGTCCTACAGTTCTGTAGTTGGATTTCAGCGCTATTCGAATTGCCTATTTTTGTTTCCAAATGCATATGGAGAACATACAAAAGTTTACGTACGCTAGGATGAGGGACATGAACCTTGTGAATGGAGCTGTTGACAGCAAGGGAAGGGTCACTGTTTAATTGTTTACAGAACTATACCCAAACAGAGGTGCACCGCATCGCGAAATGTTTCCGAATTTAATCAGGAGCTTCCTTGAGTTGGGGACATTCTGCAAAAGAAAGTGTGAGCATACTGTCTAAATGTAAGGCATTCCCAATGAAAGACTTTACATCTGTTATTAACTTGTCATTTCTGAGTCTTCCTGTACCTGTTTGCTCACCTCTATGGAGTTTCCAGTCGTATATTTCTATCTGATTCTGGCCTTTTTTGCCCTCTACCTCTCCTAAGAATGTATGTGCTGAATTTTGAGTCACTTTCATTTAGTATCTAAACAGAAAAAGGCATAAATATTTTTCTTTTTTTTATTCAGAAATCGAAATTACACTTCCAGATACATTTTATTACTTGCTATTTTCCAATTCATTTATTGCCTCACTTTTTCAACAATAAATAACCTGTCCCAATTTAGCATTCAGTAGCTCTCGTATTTCTGACGACCCGACAAGGAGGGAGGCATGTAATTCAACTCATTAGATAAGGGCAGAATTTGTTGGGAGGTGGTATAAGAGAAGAAAAGTCTAAAAAAATACTCTTCCGTTCTTGCCATTTGGAAAGCACATCGTCATTACTCAGAAAATAAGCAGAGATGTAATTATTGTAAATCTACTCGGATAATTATTGTAAACTTACTCAGAAAATAAACCCGCATGGTGAAATTTCATCACTTTTTCTAACTTGCATTCATTACCTCTTTTCTTTTATCTTTTTCCTGAGAGGGGGATGATCTGTGCATTAGTCGAGGGGGGAAATGGGCCTATTTTGCTCAGATCACAGTACCTCTATTGTTACCTGGGGAGACCTGCTATTTGAATTATACCGGACAGATAAGCGCCAGGGCGGGAATTTTGCTTGCTTTTAACTATGGTACTTCGCAACTCCCTCCCTCCTTAGCTAATGATGTGAACTATACATCTACATCGTGGTCGTGTCGTCAGAAAGCGTTACTGGAACTTACAAGTGTCACTGTTATTTTGGTTATATTTTCTTCTACAGAAAAATACTCTTTAATTTGAACTTTTTGAATAGGAATATGATTCGCGAATTATAAAAAGTTCCTCTCACTTATTTGTTAGCCACCTTGATTTCTCAAGAGCATTGATCTGTACAGAAAAGCGTCTCTCTTAGTTCACAAATAGAGCAAGTTATTTCGAAATGTATAAGTTTACTTATAACGTTAATTATTACCGTTGATTCATCTTATATTGAAGCAATCCGTGAAGGCAGCAGACATTAGTTTTCATTCATAAAGAAAATCTTTCTTTGAAAGTAATGAGGGTAATTTGCGGTTAAAATAACAGATTTTCAGAATTTCTGCAAATATACTTCCTAAATAGCCAATGTTTGGGTAACTAACGCTGTGATTTTTCTTTAGTATTGTCTGAAGTAATATTTAGAAACATGAAGGCAATGATTGCTCCCCCCCCCTCATTTTTCGTTGGTTGGTTGTATTAGAGTTTTATGGTGCAAGAATCAGTTTTGGATAAACTAAGCTAAACGAAAGTTGTATTAAAATAGATTTTAAGATCTAAGTTAGGGAAACTAGAGATACTGGAGCCTAATTTTAATTTTTTAAATATTTTTAAAGTATTTTGGTTATTAGCATCATAAATGAATAAATTTTAAAGAATAGGATATTACTAAATTGATATCTCATTTGAGCTTAAAGTAAATATATTCCGTGAAGTCACCTAGGTTTAAGTCTCCCTATACTTATGAAGACTAGATTCCAGGGGCTTATTCTTTAAATAATTATTTAAAAAACAATTTTTAAAAAACTTTTTCTCTTATAGACCACAACTACCAGAAACATTAGCAATTCCGTCAGGAATCAAGGCAAAGGATTGCTAGTGCAACCATCCAGGTTACTTGTTTGGGTTGCCATGTTGAAGACAAACTCCACTTCACCAGAAAATTAATCTCAATCACACATCGTACTTCAGACCGCTACCAACATCGAACTTACCAAAAATAACAAAAGACACCTATATCACCTCTTTTGTGTATAGCTTTTTTTCGTAGGTTTAAGTGTCTTTAATTTGCAAGCCTGAAGTCTTTCTATTTCTATATGACCTAAAAGCTGAAACTCATAAAATTTAATTATTGCAAGTATCAATTTTAGCATACTTCAAGCTATAATTTGAATGTGTATTTAAAATTATATCTTGAAGTATGCTAATAAATTAATCATCATACTTATTCATCATATCTTCAAGTTCAAACTTTAAATCCACAGAAAAATGAAAAATGGAAAAAATTTACTTCGTAACACCCACATCGCATTCAGTTACACATCATTACAATAGCTTTCCAGATTGGAATGAAAATCACTTCCAATATGCCTATATGGCTAAAGACCAAATATTGATATACTAACAAATCATCAACTGTCTCACAATTTAAGAAAATCAACTAGGTTCAAGTCTGCCAAGTTTTCCCTAATTTTTAAAAAGAGTAAAATCCATTACAAGATAGCAGCTTAAGAAGTGAAATGTAAAGAGTGCTATTATAATAAGCGGAGGAAGTCGTTAGATTACCATGATTTTAAAATACATAAAATTGATTCCAAAATAAGGAGCGGAACATGATTCATGTGAGCAGGTAAAAACACAAAAACATGAATAAAAATCCACTGTATCACTCTATCAGCTTAGTGAAGCAGTGTCGTTTTTTTTTCGAGGTTTCTTAATCTTAATTTTCCCTTTGATTTCGGCACAAAATTTAGGGTGTTGTTGAGATCGACCAAAGTAGAAATGTTTCGAGTTATAAGTTATGACTTCTATAATTCTGATAACAATATTGTTTTTGTTTACTGTCTGTTTATGATAGGTATTTTTCGGATTAGCTTTGAAAAAGTATTCCTCATAACGCCAATTTTTTCCTGCCCTTTTAAGTCTATTAGAAATTTTGCTACATTTCATCTAAAATAGAGGATGCAATGAATGTATTAGAGTAAACTTTTCATTGAAAATCAAAGCTGTTAGACTTCTTAGGATAAACGTTTTCATACAAGATACTAGCTTATAGGTGTTATATTCTTACAGCTGAGTATAAATTCTAGTTCATTAGCTGTATAAACAAGAATCAACAATCTTTTATACAGGTTAGGAATCTGATCTTTTGTTTTATCTAGATCAAGTAAAGCTAAAATTCTGTACCGAATCATCAAACATTCGATTTGGTACGAAATCGTGTCTGTACTTCCTGTACATATATCTTCTCACATAGTTTCAAACAGTTCGTCACGTACTTTGTGACGACACGTACTACTGATCCAGACCATATTGAACATAAACGGTTCGAAGAATAGGAAGATCTAACTGATTGTTCAAACTGAAGATCTAACTGAGTTGCTGTCTGGTATCAAAACCAGACAGAAAAAATTATCAAAGTAATTTCAATCCATTGTATAAATATTTTAATGTTTTGGTATATAAATAGAAGCACATACCTGTATATTATTTTTGTAATAATTGTTTCTCTCGGGACATATTCATTCAGAAAAAATCTAAAGTTGTCTGAAATGTTTAGTTTACCTTCCGTATTTTCTTCTATTGGATTTTTCTCTTTAAAAGCACTTAAAATTTATCAAAAAATGTTAACTCTTTCATTTATTAAGTTATTTTCCATGTAATAAAATAATATGAAATGTACATATGCCATTTCATCTTTTATACTTTCTGCACAATTTTAACCATAATCATTAGAATAAATTGCTCAATTCTTTCAAAAATAAAAAACCAATCAAACGAAATTTAATCGTTTAATTATTTAATCAGATCAAATGAGAAAAATCTTATTGCTTAACACGTGCGATATCAAATAAAATTAATTCAGATTTCCGTCTTTTCTTAATACAATAAAAGCCTTTAAGTCTTAAGAATGTTTTTCGCCCTAATTCTATTAGATATGTACATTAAAGAAACTACTTAAGATTTTAGAAGGATTAATAAGTAGAAATTAAAATACGTTTATTACGATAATTTAAGAGAAAAAACTATAATGATTACTATTTTTAGAAAGAATTAAATGAAAACCGTCATTTACTTTAAAAAAATTGATGTGCAGATTATGAAAAAAGTTAGGTTTAAGGCCGCAATGGTAGGTTAAATCTACAATCAAAGATTACATCGTTATTCAGTTATAAAAACATAATTAAACTCTGCTTGAGTTTTCATGTTAATGTTATTTTTATTAAATCATGTCAAAATATATTGAATTCGTTTTCAATTAAGTAGTTTTGTATTTGAATGTTAATATACTTATTACGTTTAACAATTATTTTGCTGCGTATCTAAAGAAAATATGGAGATGCGTCATAATTCGGGCCTAGTGGCAGTTAAATCCGAGGAGTAAACTCCTGTTAGTGCGGCGAGGAAGTTTGGTGAAGGAGAAATAGATCATGTGTCGTCCTCGTTATCTAATCGTGGTTCTAAATCCATCAGAAAATACGCCTCTTGTTGCTACGAAGCGGCCCATTAATACACGTAAATAAACCAAAGAAACGTGAAAGAAGAGCCTTGTCTTCAGGTACAAATGACGGTAAATTTGATACCCAATTCCTTCGCTGTTTGCTGTTTTGTACTGAATTCCTAATCCATGCTGTTTGTTGCTGTTTTCATTAAATTTCAACTGTAACTTTTTCAATTTTTTTCTAGTTCCTTGCAAATAATACTAAATCAATTACATCAACAACAAATAACTATTACTTTGAGTCCCGATTCCTTCGTAGATCCATCGCACTTACTGCGTTCATCCTATACAACCATCGAATAGCTCCAGAAAAGAAGTTTGTTATAATCAACCTCATAAAACTAATTTAATTCAGAATATTAACACTGATTAATAGCTGAATGAAATATTACTATCTCGAATTGTCTAAATGACTCTTCTAATGTTTTTTCATGTTATTTTTATTCAAACTTCTTCCGTAATTTGTTATAACATCTGCATATTCTTCGGACATCATTCTAAATCATATATGAAATATTAATCTAACCAGAATATAAATCCCCCAAAACGCATTAAATGACAGTACTGATGCCAGCGATTGTCTCTAAACTGTAATAATTCATAGAATTCTTTCCCTATCCAAATAAAAGCGCATTAATAAACAAAGCACGTGTCTTTCAGGTTCTAATAAATGAACGTAATTATGAGTTTTATCTCAGACAACAATTTAATGAATAAAATAACAAAGATAATCAAAATCATGTCATTTTTTATGAGGCATTGTTTCATTCAGGTAATTATGGTATTAATAATTTTGGCGAAGTTAAAACAAAGTGATAACCAAGGCAATTAATTTTCCTTTTTAAGTAAATTTGCAAATAAGATTCTTTATCGGACTTTTTCTGAGGCAAAAAGTAGCTCTAATGGGATGCGGGGATTTTTCTCTTTCCTTATGCATGCAACGCATTAATTCTTCTTAATGTAAGGTGACGAAATATTTTATTTTCACAATGCATGATATTTAATTCAAACTGCATTCAAATTTTCAGTCAATTCATGTATGGTAATATTTTAGTGTTTAGTTATTTTCGTGTATTTATGAATAACTAATTATTACTTGAAACACAAACAATGAAAGCAACAAATATACTTAATCAAACTGTTACCATTCATTTGTTCTATTAAAGAAATTATTTTTTATGACAGATAGATTTAGATATTGATTCTAAAGAATCACATTGAGAAAGAATTTGTTTTGATTTTTCTCAGATTCCGTATGAAGTTATGGATGGAATTCGCGGTAAGAAAATGAAATTACCAGTTATTTCTTTCATATGGGCATTTTTATAAAATATTTACCATTTATCCTAAATAAGTAGAATGATAACTATTTCGTACAGTTTAAAGATTGGAAATATCATCTTGTTCAGTGAAATACTTTTTGGGATTCCTTAATTTTCATGAGAACTAGTTACGCTAATTTATGCAAAGACAGATACTTACTAGAAAGAATGAAGGCTCAAATGTAGTTGAAGAAAGAGTTAACAGGTAAAACATAGACTTTCAAAAATATTTAGTAAATTACAAGTGAAATATAAAAAAAAATCGTGTTGTTGTTGATGATCCCCGAAGATCAGCAGAGCTATATCAGGTCCATGAGCCACTGGATACTGCTCACTAAAATACCACTTGTTTTAAATGGTGATCTTTTGAAAAGTTCTTGAAACTTCGCTATTGATCATTATAACCTGACTGTATAAAAATTTCATTTCTTATTTTTTCTGGCAATTTCAACAAGAAGTTGTTATACTTCTCTAAGCTGGTCACAAAATGAGCACAATGCCCACTTCAGCGAACTTTGGACCTTTATTTTCTCATACAAAACTATATAAAATGTTATAAAGAAAAAAAAGTCCTATTTGATTAACATATCACATTAAATACAAATATAATTTGCAAGACACTAATGTAAGAAACAAATAGCATTTAAGACAAATTTAAAAAGATATTTACAACTATTTACGGAATTTGCAATAATATTTTCTTTATAATTATCCGTTTTCATATATTTGTATTATGAATAAATAATAAATTCTTAATAAGGATTTATACAACTTAAACCAAACAGAACATGGTATAAGAGTTGACATTACTAGTACCTAGTTGACAATCCTAGTTACTAGGATTGTCAACTAGGGACTAACACCATACACTTTCTAAGTGTTAGAATGGCAAACAGAAACCAAAATATTTCTTTAAAAATTTACTTCAAGAAGCAATACATAAGATATTGGATCGATCTTAAATGCATGTACAAAGCTGAAAAATGAACGGAAGAAGTATCTTGAGATAAGAGCAAACGCAAACAAATGACATTTATGACAACCTTAAACAGATATTTACAATTATTTACAGAATTTGCAACAATATTATTTTACAATTATCAATTTTTGATTTATTTGTATTATGAATAAATAATAAATTCTTAATAGAATATTATACAACTGAAACTAAAAAGGATATGGTAAGAACTGGGCTTAAAGAGGATCATCCCCCAATAACCAATGCCATATACTTCCTCGATGTTAGAACTGATAACATAAGCCGATCATATTTCTTGAAAAACCTTCCCTCAAGACGCAATACTTAAGGCATTGTGGATCATCCCCTAGGAACGAAAGCCCTACACTTCCTCAGCATTAGAACTCTAAACACCAGCTGATAATATTTCTAGAAAGACTTTTCCTCAAAATGCAATGCTTAAGACATTGCGTCGATCTTGACATAATACATCCAGAAATCTGAAAAATCAACGGAAGTAGTACTTTAAGATAAAAGCAAATGCCGTAACCGTTATGAGGCAATCATTTCTAAAGTCTGACTAAAAGCTCTCCGTGCCCTGGAGGATTGATCGCAATGAAAACATATACAAAAAGAAAGAGAAAATTTTCAGAGTTCTTTCAAAATAACTTTTAGAGTTAAAGATGCTTGAATTTAAGATGGGACAAAATTCAACTCGTTAATGTAGGTTTCTGAAAGAAGATGAAATCTCTGATCATTAACGCTTAGATGAATTCAGGAAGTGTATCGAGAAATATACGTTTTTGTGAACGAATTTATTTCTTTCAATTATGTTGCCGATATCACTCGATATTTGAAAGTTCAATGTTTGAGACAGAAGGAGAAAAATACGAACAGAAAGGACAAGAAAATGATTAATTGTTTTCGGAATACAAGAATTTAATAGTAATTCTATAGTTGCAGTTAATAAAGCAACAACATTCAAAATTATAATAAATTATAATTAAAATTATCTTTTTATATAATGTCATGAAAATATATTTTAATATTGATTTCCATAATATTTGTCATTTTATTAAGAATATACAGTATTAAAGGTATTCTGCATCTATTATGGGTCCAGTTATCTCTTTCGGTCGGAGGATAATGAGTTTGAATTCCTATTTTAAAGAAGATTCTCGATATATATATGAAAGGGTGCACATCTCATCTATCGGGGTGGGACTCTAGTCCCAGTTGGTCTACCAGATCTAGTCAAGTCCATGAGGCAAGGACTTGTGATAAAGGGGGATTAGTTTAGATCTATAAACGTCCCTTTTGAAGCAAAATGAGGGCTATTTTAGGATGGAACTCGTAATTTTGAACCGCGGTCAGATGACGAGGACGACAACTGAGCTAGTACCTCCCACTCCAAACTTCCGCTCCGCACCAGCGGACGTGATAAAGGGGTGTGTGGCATCTTCTGTTGGTAAAAGCGACCACCTAGTTAACATATGACGTAGAATTCTGAATTAACACCCATATATGGGGGAGACTACATTACTGGAGGGTATTTAGGGGACACTGGCCCACATTTTTGCTTCGCTCGGAGGAAAACCTCCAACAGTCAGAGCAACAGTAGGGACTAATTATTTCATTCATTCGATACCCAGGAGAGTCGACTCAACATAAATGCTTTAGAGTTTTTGTTTGTGTTTTAGTTTTAGACCACACAGACCAGCCTTCCCAAAAGGGTGTAAGGCCTACAACGGTCGGCGGGGAGACAACAAGTTAAATTTATTTTACACACTATGCCCTGAATAGGGGCAGTGAATTAAAATAGATTGGTTTATAAAACACAGTTGCTCACGCACACAAGTGTGGAGAAGGACTGTTCACAAATGCTCAATCAACGTAGTGTGGGGAGAACTTAATTACAATGCAAATGAACTTTATATATAAAACCACAAGTAAAAACAAATATTACCACACGCATAAAATGCATGAAATCTGTTAGGTCAAAGAAGTTGAA
>BGPR01000613.1:170435-209661 GCA_013235015.1 Araneus ventricosus | reverse complement strand
CGTATTTTTAACACAAATCGTTCTTATGGAACGTTTCAAAATGTTACTTTAATATTCTTCCAATTTATCAATTTAACTGATTGTTGGATTAAATAAAACGGTCTAGCCTGCCCACATTTAACAATTACAGCATCATTAATTATTCGCCTTGAACATTTTAAAATTAATTACAAAGCAAATCTTTAGAGCAATTATTAATATTCAGGAAGTTACAGAATAATAGTCATTTCCCGCTTGAATGTAATCTTGAGGACTTGCATTTAACGATGATCTTAAGCATTCATTTTCTTCTCAAAATAAGTAATTTCGCGCAGATGTTAATTAAGGATAAGGGGCATCAGATTTTGAGTACGAGTTATAATACTGAACATTCATGAAAGGAAAGTGAATTCCAATTGCTTGAAATAGTAAATAAATTTCGGAAACTTTATAAAATGTAATAATTAACGACCTAAGGACATAAGTAAAATCAGAACAATTTGTGTCAGTTGAAAACAATGGTAACGTGCAATTATGATTATAAAATTGTTTTGACGTTCATATTTTAGGAGTTATTTGAATTTGTTTCTTTTGGAAGCATGTAAAAATCGGCTAGCGTGAATATTAATGATGGAAAGAAACTCGTTATTAGTTATGTAGCCTTGTGCAATGAATTGCTTTCATTGTATTCCACTATGGTTTAATTTTCAAATGGATGTGAAGCGCTCGGGACAAGTGTCATTGGTACAAATCATTGGAATTATAAACATTAAGTTGTTGAAATTTTCAAACATATTTTTGCAGTACATAATGATACTAATTATTGTCAATATATTTTAAAGAATGAGATAAGCCACTGTGTCTCGAGTTTTATAAAATAAGAATTTATGTTCGTAAAATGGAAAAACCACCTGCACAGACATGAGCGATTGCATAAAAAACTGTAAAGTTTACTATGAAACTATAAGTTTATTCTTTATAATGAAAACCCCCAAACAGCTTTATGAGTTAAACTACAGTCGCTCGAAATGTAGATATATCTAAAAAAGATTAAATGCATCACATCACAGTTTCATCGAAAATTTTGGAGACAGGAATATATTCTTGTAGCATAAAAATTCTAGATAGTTTCGTTTCTGAGTTATAATGCTTGCATGCACGGATAGGCAGATAGCATTCTCGTTAACAGATTTCGCCCAAAATTTGATAAAAATGTATCTAACCTTTGATGTTAACACCCCATACCGAATTTTTTAAAGTAAACATTTTAAAAATCAAATGTAAGCTACATGCACTTCGTCTTTCCTGAAAAGTTATAAGGTATGCATTTAAATTTCTAGCGAAATGAAACTGAAAGGCAGGGTGAACAAGAAAGCGCGGATATGCCGGAATTCTTTAAATTTTCACTTCCACTATTATTCATATTTTCTGATCTCTTAGTACAGGCCAGTATGTGATAAATACCTTCAATGTACTCTATTGTACGTTTTTAAAAAAAGAAAGCCCTAGAATAAAAGTATTTTACACATTTTAAGATTTTATTTGTCTAACTTAGGCAGAAACATAAACTCTATACATTGTTCTGCATGAATGCATACACTTTTATAATAAACAGAACATTAGCTTCAAATATAGACTTAATTCTATTAAAATTATTTAAACTTATTTCACTGTTTATTGATAAATGTTTGTACTAATATGAAAATGTAGATATAAGATAGAAGAGTAAAAACTGACAGTTTTTAATTTTGAAAATGTCCAACTCCTTGTCAAAGCAAATTACCCCTAATTTTATTACGAATAATTATTTTTTAACTAAACCGGAGAGTTAAGAGTTAATTGTACTCGATTAAGCCCGTAACATTGTTGCAGGACTCCTATGAATAAATGATGAGTACAAAAATCTTTTTATAGAGTATGAGAAAGCACCTCATTACATAACAAAACTTTATCCACCAACAAGCACCAAATGTATATAATTCTTATTCTGACTCCATAATTCCCATAATTCTTGCCCGACAATTATTATTAGAAATTTATGGCGTAGAAATTATTAGAAATTATATTATATATATTATTTTATTTATTAGAAATTATATTTTTAAACCTGTAAAGTTTCACACTGAATACAAAAATTAACGAAGCAGATATTTTAAAAGCGAAATTATAGCAAGACGCATTTCGTCTTTCTTTGAAAGAAGTACTCGACTAAGTTTGCAACATTGTTATAGGACTCAAATGAATAAATGATGAGAGCAAAAATCTTTTCATAGAAAATGAGAAAGCAGCTCATTACATAGCAAAACTTTACCACCTACCAGTACTAAATGATTGCCGTAATTCTTGCCCTGACAATTATAGGAGGAAAGTTGAAAGTAATAACATTTACTGTACGGACAATAAGATATGGTTATTGATTGAGTCGGGATGAGACATGGAAATAAATTAGCGAAAATTAGGTGCGAAACAATCTTTATTGCTCTTCGAATCTCGATATAGCTTAGACCTTGAAGAAGCAAAAAAAATGGTTGTGCAATTCTTGGATCTGAGTAAGACGGGCAGAGGATAATCGATTGAGTTGTTCTAAAGGCTTTACCGGTGATATATGTAACATGGTATCAATTACTTTCCGGTAGGATCTCGATCCGCCCTCAGGGACGGACTTGTTTTTCGGTCAACCAGCGAAGAAATAAAGTAGTTCGATAGATGTTTCTAATAAAGTATGCATTTATATGCATGCTGCCATCGAGGCGTTTTATATTTTTCTTTCTGAATTTCAAACTGATGTTGGTGCTTTATCGACATGAAGGGGTGATATGGAAATATTGTAATATCATGCTTTTCAGTGTTCAAGATAAAATGAATTTTAAGTAAGAAATATCATTACTTGATAGTGCGATATCGTATGCTGAAAACGCCAGAAGAAGTATATGTTTAAAACATTGAATGAATTTAATGTTTTTACTTCTACGTATACGAAGTATGAAAACAGAAAGTACTGTAATCTTCAAAATAACAAATGGTTTATAAAGGTAAAAAGGTGGTAGATGTCAAGTGGTTTCTTCGGACTCAGGAGTCCAAAAAGTATATTTTTGGAATTATGTCTGTCTGTTTTTGAGCTTGATAATTCAGAAACGGAAAGAGAAAGAATAAATTTGGTATGTGGTTTTAACTCCAAAATTACGGATCTCTAGCAAATTTTGGGAAAAAAATATCTGTGAATAGGAAGTCTGCTTGTCCGCTTGTGCGCATGCGAATATACTAATTAATAAACGGAAAGATGGATATGGAAGAAATTTGGCATATAGCTTTATCACTTGAATTGTAGATTTGTATTGGACCAATTCAATCAATTAATTGACTGTTTCTCATTCTGTATTCTTCTGCATTTTTATACAAAACTGAATACTTTACGCCAAGCCATAGAGAGAAAAATGTGGTTGTCTCCATCAAAATAAACCAGAAAAATCTGCAGAATAACTGGAACAATTCCAAAGTGTCTTGAAGATCTTAAACCTTGGAAATCACTTTGTGCCATTATTCATGATCACAATAAAGTTCGTAATGGCTATGAGGCAGAAGTTAAGCTTGTTGATTGGAGGATACTGGGCTCTATTTTTGATTTCCGAAAAAAGTGATGTTATGGACTTTGAACTTCGTTGGGGGCTCGAACAGTTGTTATGAGGAATTACAGAGAGGGGAGTGCAGGCTCAGGTGTCTTTCGTCATCTGGCCGCTATCTAAAAACCATGAGGTTTGTATCCAGTGATCTCCTACTTTCCAGATAGGCTTTAATAAGTCAATCGATTAGTGTTTTGAAGCCTCATATCTTAATATCTTTTATTGTTCTTTTCAAAACTTCCATTTCCACTAAAAATAAAATTTTTGGCATATTGTGTTGTAATATTGTTAGAGTTTGTATTTCATGAATGAAAGACAAGTTTCGCACTCCACGTGAAGAATTTAAAATAAAAATAAAATTTGTAATTGGAACTTGTATGGAAAGAGTCCACTATCTATTTCTTTCATTTTGGAGATGAAAGGAAATAGTTTTTTTTTATTTCAATTTAAATTGTTTAAATTCCTAAGGAATTTTCTGTAGACATTCTGATTTTCAAGAGAATTAATATTTTTTTCATTGGTAGTTGAAAGTAATGAAAAAAAAGTCTGATAGCGCCCGCCTTCAAAGAAAAAAAGCATTTTTCTCATGAAAGATATTTCTGTAATTATGGGAAAATTCAACCGTTCTCGTAGTCATTTCTTTCCTGAATCCCCACTTTCAGCGAGTAGTATACAGAAATGCAAATAATAATAATAATAATTATAAAAGTATATCGTATAATTTATCTTTCCCATTAAATATTTAATGGATAATGAAAACTTGCCCATTTATGGACTATTTATTTGTTACAAACCTAAATACAGAGGCCTTTTACAGTTGATTATAAAGATATCTCAAAATAACACTTTCAGTGATTAAGTCTTGGCGTTTCCATGGCTGAATGCTAATACTGTTTAAAGGGATGAAAGAATGTGGGTGTCAGTTTTTTAAAAATGCGATGAGAAGAGTAAAACAACATCTTGATGATCAAGTGGTGTGATCCATGGCGGTACAAAAACATCTTAGATTTGGAATCTTATTCAATGGTGCTCTAAGGAAGTAGACAATTTTTTGATAATCATTTAACCGGTTTTTCCGTACAGTGTACGGGCTACCCTAAGTTCGCCGTAACCGGTTTGCCCGTACAGCCTACGGGTATCGATATTTTCTCCTTTCCTTTTCCGGTTTGCCAGTATTTTTAATTTTCGTGACAACACTATCAATATTCTTCAACGGATGGCGTAGCTTGTTCATGCCAGTGAATGCTTTCCATCCGGGTGTTTCGTAGATGTTTTTTTCATACTGAAGAAGATAAGCGGGAATTTTGTATGCAGCAAACAAATTTGCAATTTTTGTCAACGCATAAAATTAACCAGTTAAGGGGTTAATGAACCCTCCCCCTTCCCATTTCTGAAACAAAACACTGAAAATTATGTTCTGAAATATAAAAGATATCTATCACGAGACGAAATCTTACACATATTAATTATTTTACTATGTTTAATGTTTCTGAAGCCTAGATAAAAAATGGCAAAACTTATAAAAAATAAAAGTTTCTCTTACCTTTATTAATAATAGTAATATATTGAAGCGTTTCTAAAACCTAGATGAAAAATTGTAATATTTATAAAAAAATTAAATGTTTACTTAAGAAAATTGCAAGTAATACTCATAAAACGAAGCAAAATTATTATTATGATGAAATTCAATGCATTTCTGTTTACGATAAAAATTTATGACTAGCAGTACGCGCACGGCGTTGCCCGTTGAATGAGGATTTCAACAAAATGAAAAAAGCCCATAATGACATAAAAAAGTTCTGAAAACAAAAGAAAAGATGCACATTATTGATTTTACCGCTTATTTTTCGACGCTATAATGACAGTTCAACTGTTGAAAATACAGAGTACGTTAATCCGAAACAATATTAAAATATTGCAACGTGAAAATGATTATTATAAAGCAAATAAAATATGCGAGACATAAACACGTTAAGACGCTGCCGAAAATAATAATCGAAGTCATTTAGTTGAAGGTTATGACGTCACCTGCACTCTGCACCGTCAGCCAATGAAATTCTCTAGCAACGTTCCGGAAAAGTGTCGCGGGAGGGAGCTCTGTAGAGAAAAATATCTTTCAACTGACCAGGAAAAAATTAATTAAAAAAAACGGGAAAGGATATTTTAACCGTTCTTGTTTTAAATACGACAGAACCGTTCCAGTTAAAAGCTGAAAAAATTTGAAAATAATAGAGTTATTAGAACGTCGGATGCAGCAAACTTAAAAACAAAAGTAATTTCAGTAAATTTCGTTAAAATTCAAAACTAACTTCATTAGAACGGAAATCGTGTGCTCTTTTCGATGGTGTGTCTATTTTTTCGTACAATTATTCAAAACCATTCTATTGAGAAATTAGTGCGAAAAATCAACCAATACAACACAAAACATTAAATAAAAAAATTTCTAGATTATTAAAAAGATTAAAAGATTATTAAAAAGATTAGATTAAAATTGAGGCTTCGAGGTGCATTGAGTCACCATTAAGAATACCTGTGTGCCAAATTTCAAGGTTGTAAGTGCGATAGATTCGTCTGGACAGCGCAGGCACTCACGCACACACACAAACATTGGCTTTTATAAGTATAGATGAACAGATTATAAAAACATCCATTAAAACAAGCATTTTCTTCAGTAACGCTGTATTACAAATTTCATATACTTATGTTTAACTATTTCCCTTGGAGATTATTCCTTTAGAAATTCTATACTTCCACCATGCGAAACTGAAAGAACGGATTCACGTAAATTTGTTTACTAAATAAATATTTAAAAAATTTAGCCTGAACTCATTTGCGTAATTAGAATCAGGTAATTAAGATAAAATCACCAGAAATTGACACTTCACTGATTTATCGAGAGCTTTATTAATAATTTTGAAGGGAAATAGAAAGCATTTACATAGCACCAAACCACCAGAGGAAAGATCTTTCAAATTATTCATAAATAAATGGTTTTTAATATTCATGTATAGGCAAATAGTGTTTATGTTTACAGGTAGTTTTTTATCATCACGTATCTTTACACTCATATGATGACAGGAACTTTGTGCAGCATATTAAAATGCAAATTATATAGTATACAATACAGTATACTTTAAGGCCTTAAGTTGGACTTGGAGTTTAACGAATTTATAAAAGTTAACGAAGTTTAACGAATTTATAGTGGAAAGGCTTCCTTTACTTATTATTTTGAAAGATAATGAAAAGTATATATAACTAATTGAATTATTTTAGTTCATGCGCAATAAATAATGGCTTATACATTATTCTGAATGACTTATTTATAAAATACTAAGTGTTTAAAAGTTAACCATTCTTTTGAAATATTGAGACTTCTATTTAAATATTATATAAAATAATTTCATAATGTAATCAAGATAAAGTAATACATCATTAGACAATGTTTTGAGCAAGTAAGCTAGTCTCCATAAATAAAAGAGAAAATTCATAAATAGTCTGTACACTATAGAAATTCAAACTACGGAACAGAGATTCTTTAAATTTTTTTCACAATTACAGTGAAACATCAGGAAGGTTTTAGTGAAGGTTTCCTTACAATTAATTGAAGACTTTTTTTTAATTTGAAAATTTGTTATAACATATAGAAAAGTTTATTTTATCCATTGTGTTGCAACTCCTTTTTAATAAAATCGTTACAGATATTTTAAATCATTTTATTTGTTAGCTTCCAATTTGTCATCGTAATGTTCAATTAAATTTTGTATCGTTCTTTAAAAATTATTTATAGCTTTTTAACTTTCGATGGTTTTTGAAAATAATTTGTCACAATGTTTAAATTTCCGAAAAGCTTTGAAATTAAAAAATTGTTTTATCCAACATATTCTCATTTTGATTAAAAATAAAGTTGCATACTTTAAGATAATTTGTGCATTAAAGTATATTATATTAAAGAATTTTTACACTAAAATATGTGCCTGTAAACATAAGAATTTTTTACAATGAAATATCATAAATTGTTATAACTGATTGACGGTTAGTAGGAAAGACAAACAAGTATTCTGAACTTATATTTAACTGCTAAATCCGTCTGAATGTCACACATCAATTTAATCAATTAATTCTGCAATTTAATTCATACAGAAAGATTGAAAATTCTTTGAATTTATTAATACATGAATTGAAAATCAACCTAATTCCATTTTATTTGAAAAGTAAATTTGCTTTTTTTATTTTTATGCTTACATTAATACGTGAATATAACTCATTTCAATTAATTTAAAAGTGGCATTGAAAATGTTATATAAATATCAAATTTTTCTGATTAATTTATGTAGTAAGACAGAAAGTTTTGAGTATACGCTGATGCGCGAATATCTACATATTCCAATTAATTGGAACAGTAAAACTGAAAATTAAAGGGATACAGTGGTACGAGAATATCAACTTATTCCAATTAATTTGCTCAGTAAAATTGAAATTTTTATGAATAAAATGATGCACGAATAATATCTATCGATATGGATGTATTTCTAAATAAATGCATCATATCCAGATTCAGGCCACTGCCTTGATGCGGATAATTGAAATATTCATGATATAAAATTCCGAAATAGAATCGAACCCGCCTTTCCCTCATTCCAGTAAATATCCCAAATGTTATTCACCTCAAACAACTCCCCCTTTCGACAGGTGTCATCGAATGGGACGAGACAGAGCTCCTCCGAAAGAAAGCTTTCCCGATCAATCGTTAGATCCATACCTGTCTATTGGAGCGAAACTAGTATTTAATGTGATTAATTGCTACGCAAAGCACTCTCCTTCAACGCTGGGCTGCGTTATAAACTGTGGGAAAGACAACAGTCCAAAGTCGTTTATCATTGCGAAGCGTGATATTAAGTGGCTTGTCAATAGATACCTTTCCAGAGGAACTCAGGGAATGTAACTTGTTGTGAATTATTCTACTATGGACAGATGGTAGCAGAGAATGCGTAAAAATAAGGTCGTAAACTGTGTGCGTGATTCCTTTAAAGAAGGTCCTTCAACTCAAAATGTTCGATACTAGCATCATAGCTCGTCGTTTAATACCCACTTATTTTCTCATAATTATGTGAATTATAAAGGTAGTGGATTACAGAAAACATTATTGTTATTGATTAGGTCATTACATAAATATATCTTCTTGTTTATCATTATACAATCAATTGGTACGCCATTAAATGCTACTTCAAAAATTACCTTTGGTGGGAAGTCGTAATGTATGTATTTATAGGCAAAGAGGTTTCAGTAAATTTGATCTGGCCGCTGTGATGGCGGTTGAAATTTAATCGGCTTCCGTAAATAATGAAAAAGTTAAATTTTCGGAACGTAGAAGCATTTAAGGGTAATATGTAATTAAATAAAACGAACTATTAATTTAAAAGATAAACATTTGGGCAAGGTTAATTATCTCAGGTGGATTTTACGTTTTTATATGGATTGAAATAACAATAAAAGAAAGCCCCAAATAGCTTGTGTCATCTAATCCGGAAGTTAAATAGTAGGTGCCCTGCAGCTAGAGCTTCGTAATCAGTGGTTAGTTGATTCGAGACCTGATTCCCCTAGAATACAGCTTGCATGTGCCATGAGCATGTGGAACTGTTGTACGCTAAGTCTACCGTCGTGAGACAAACATCCTCAAGATGATGTGGAGAGGAGACTCGGTTGTAGAATCAAATTTACGGGGTCTGATCCAAATAAATCTCTTGTGAGATACATCTCAACTTAAATGGCACTTTCACAACGGTAAATGCTCTTTTTCGCTTGATATTCTGCTTTCTAGGTCAATAAATTTTGAGTTATTTAATATTTTCTTATAATTGCTTCTTTACATTACTAATCTATGCTAAATAATTGTTCCTTTGCTAATGTAATTACTATAATTTTCAGCTTAATAAATGAACTCTAGTTCTAAATTTCATAGTTGTTTTCTTCAATTGGCATTCATTCTTTTTTTAATGTCTCGTTGCATCAGTTAAATGTTTAACATTTGATTCTTTATTGTTTTCGTTTGCTGACATTTAATTTGTCTAAGCAATGGTTAATAGTTAATAGTCAATAGCTTTGGCAAATAGTTAAATTGTCAATTTATTTTTCCTTAAGTTTGAGCATTAGCTAAATGTTCTACATCTCACAAAGGGCATAAGAAAGAAAAAAAAACATATTCATTGCTGGTAAAAGGCATAAGTATTTCTCATCAAATGAAAATTACTCTTCTAAAATTGCAAGCGTTTTCGTTCATTTGTAAGAATAATTCGAATTCGTTCTTCTTTACATTTGTTAATCTATTCACTTTTATTACACTCCATTTCTGATGAATTCGTTACATAAACTGTGGAATATTACATATTATTATTTTTTCTTAACATATTAGTTTTCTTAAATAATTCTTAAAGCAGAAGAAAATAGAAATTTTTGCTATTATTGAATGAAAATAGCTTCTACAAATTACAATAATTTACCAAATTACTTAGACCTATTAAATATCACTACCCTATAAATTAAAATTTACCTTTGACTTGGGAGCTTTTAAGAAGCTCTTTCATCTTGCATATATTTCAGCAGAGAAACATGCTGAAAATATTTATTAGCTTTATAATGAATTAATACAATACAGACAATGCTTTGCCTATCATGGATGTAGAATAATTGAATAATAATTTGTAAATGATTACAACTTTATTGATAAATTAAATACCAATCATAGTCTAAAGTATTAAAGGATCAAGCAGAGAAACGGTAAATTGTTGAAATCAGAATTGTTGTAAATGAGGGGTTTATCGTATCATTTGACTGCACCTTGGAGGCATTCACTGAACAAGATACCTTTGATTATCGTCAAAATCCTATGATTTAGGATCCCATGAATTCAGGAATATCGGAATTGAATTTCTCGTCGATAATCAGCTATAATTCGATTTCAAACTACGTGTTTAAATGCATGGGATCTTTATTGACATACAAATCTGTTATGATGAAAGAAACTTCCAAATGACCAAACAAAGTTCGTAGGTCATGCTCTTTTAATGCAAAATATGGATACTGGCTTACTTTAGATAATCGTAATATCACATATTACTCCATCTCGACAAAATGCTGTTTCTTTTTTTCTTAAACATTTATTAACTTTACTTGTCTTATATTCGTGAAGATGAAAATAAATAATAAATTTTTCACATACATCCTGAAATACTAGAGCTATGAGATTTTGCTCAGTTGTGTATTCTCGAAGATAAAACACTATTTTAATATTTTCAAAACTTAATTTTCAGTTAATTGATTGATTTTAATTAAACAATGATGCCATACAAGTGGTGTAATATGTTTTGATGAAATATATTTTCTAAAAATGAATTATGAAGGATATTAAACAGTAAAATGGAGGAAAAAAATAAAAATATACGGTTTTTGTGTACTAAAATGCACAAAATTATTTTTCGACATAAAATCATATCATGTTGTTCTCAGCGCCTCACGCATATTTTTTATCCCAAATTTTTTATTAAAAAAATTCTTTCCTATTTTTTATTGCACCAATAAAGAGTGCGGTTCCAAAAACTATTTTTATCAATCTTTTACTTCATTTGTAAACAAGGTTTGCAGTTGAACCGTTGACCGTTGGTTTATCAGCTGCATAGAGCTTCAACAAAGATGCTTAAATCGGGCTACATTTTATTGAATAGCACTCTGTAAATCGACAGATGAAACGTCTATATTAATAGCTTTTGTGGCACATTTGGATGTATGTTTTATTAAAAATTTCTTCTGTACGAAGAAGGTAAAGTGAAAGTATTGTAATCGTCAAAAAATGTAATCTCGAGATTGTGAGGAATCCAGACTTAGCCTATCTTACTTAAACTTACCGAGTTATGAAGCTTTGACTACCACTGCTTTAGACGATTTTAAACCATTTCAACACCTCGACGAAAATCCGCCGATCAACAGTCGACTCGACGAATAGGCGGCCGTTCACTGGCCAAAACGTATGGAATTTATAGCTTCATAATTCTGTCAGTTTTAGTCGCAGAAAAGTGAAACTTTGTTAAAATGTAAAAGTGTACAAAATATTTTGCTAAATGTGATTAATAGGACCGGGGGCTGCATCTAACAGTTTAGAAAACGGATATTTTGCCACGATTACAGTGGGGCCCCTGTATAATACACGAGTTGACAAGACTGGCAAGCTCATTAAATATGAAAAGAAAGAATTACATTTCTTGTTTTATAATTTCTGGATTTCATAACTACCAAAAAGCATTGCTTTAATGACAGTTTAAATTTGTCATCATTAAAGCTGAGTCTTTTTCATTAATTTTTAAATGCATCGCTGAAGTAAGTAATATGTTCTTTTTCCAGCGTCAGAGAAAAAAAAATCCATACAATATCATGTAAGAAGACTCAATAAATTTTCAGTCAAAACTCAAATTTCATACTTAAAAAACTTGCAAAAATAAATTCTCACGATGCTTGGCTTTGTTATTCTTATAATTCCTTGCTGACATATAGTTGAATGAGCACCTCTGGGGAATAAAAAATGTAATCTCAATGAAGGGGAATAAAAAAAAAAGGGTGATGAACCAATGGATTACATATTTGAAGGCAGCGTAACTAAAAAATATATAAAAGTAAAAAGTGTGAATCGGAAAAAAGACATGTTTTGCTTTTAACGGTAAAAAAAGGACCTAAGGAGCCTAGAAAAAAATATTGAAATGAAAGTAAAAATGTTTCTAAGAATTTCGAGACTTTTAATTAGCTAATTGAAGAACTCGTCTTGATAGTTTGAACGGTTAACGCGTCAATTAATTTCTTCCGTTCACAGTGAAGAATGGGACGTTAATAGAATGTTTATAGATTTTTTAAAGTTAGAGATTTTGTATAATTTTTTTCTCTTTAATTATCGTGTTAACAACTTTTCATCACCTCTATCTATGCATTGTGATATTTTAATAAGAGATTTATTTTTAAATTTTAACATGTTACTCAATAATATTACATGTTAATGGCTTAGAGTTATAACTCTATCTTTATAAAAACGAAAAATTTCAACCGCTCATTCTACAGTCGAAATCTAAAATTTCTTACTAAGTTCGATTTGTTTCCATTAAAATCGTACCTTTTTAATTCTAGCCTCTCTTCAACTCTCGATAATCAACCAGATAGGTGCTGATTATAAAACGAATAACAATGTTTTCAAAGAAATCATTAATATTTGATTACAAAAAAATAGTTAACGATCTCTGTAGCTGAATATCTTTCTAAGTTGATAAGATTTGAATTTTAGAATTTTACTTACCAGAAAAGTAATTAATATTTTCAAGCAACGTATTTATCACAATTTTTTTTAAGATTAAAATGTTTCTTTTTTATGAATTCCTGACACATAACTGCATATTGTGTAATATTGTACAGTTCTTGAAAATAATAAATTTCTAAAATCGATTATTTATCAATGATCTATAAGTACTATTATTTTGGGATGGCTCTTTAAATCTGAATCGTGATCAGAAGAAGAGGAAGACACTTGAGCTGGCACCCACTCTTCAAACTTGCATTCCGCGCCAACGAGAGGTAATTTGACTCCAGACTTCAGATTTAACGTTCACCAGGCTCATATACAGGACGTTTCACTTTCGGAATCTGATCTGAAACTCAAGGTGCTCCTGACATGAAGCTGAAATCATAATTTTTAGTCACCCTCTGGTGAAAATGTGTTGAAAAAAGATACATACTAATATATCAAGCAGGATTGTGAAACGTGTTAAAGACATGATTATATAATTCATTTCAGCTGCAGTAATATAATTTTATAATTAACGAATTTTTAGAACTTTTAGAAAGTGTATTAAATCGCGTTTATTTGCTTAGGAAAACAACATTTGTAAACTGAATGAGAGAAAGCTGTTTGCCCCATTCATTTTGTAGCGTGAGTTTGAACAGCGCATGTTGGCAGTTTGGTGACAAACTGTTTCCAAGCAGCTCACCAAAACATATTATATGCTAAAAATACTTTCGAAACTATATATTAACTGGAGAGTTAATTTTAGCTATAAGTTTTTATAACGCAAACTATTTGAAAGAACAGATATAAACATGATATAACTTAATCTACAACCTCTTATCGAACTAAAAGAGTTTATTGATTGCTTAATTCTTCTCTTTAGGTTAATTTACATGCACTCAATCATCGTTTAAAATTTATTTTTAATGCTATTTCTTTAAACATGATTACTCGTCAATTGATTATTTCCTAAGGGAAACTTCTCTGTATGAAACTAATATCGAATCTCTTAGGACCATCTTATAATTTCAAAATGGACGTAAATCTTATTAAACTAAACCAAGCGTCTCCATACTGCTCACTAAAATATATCATATGTCAAACAATATATTAACTGCAGAGATATTTTCAGCTATAATTTTTAAGCACATTATTTGAAATAACTGAAATCTAAACATATTATGAGTATGACGCAATCCACAACATATTATCGATTTGAACGTATTTAATTGCTTGGTTGATATTTAATCATTCCCTTTAAGTCAATTTACATCCACTCAACCATAATTTAAAAATCATTTTTATTACTGTTTTTTTCGCTGTTATTACTGTTTTGTTAAGAAAATGATTACTAGTCACTTGATTACTCCCTGAAGGAAAATTACTGTCCTCGGTATGAAACTAATACACCAACTCTCCTCGGACATATGAACAAGGAATCCAAAGCAGATAATTCCAAAGAATGTACTTAGTTACGTGGAAGAAAAATCAATGAAGTGACATTGACAGGAATGGATCGACTGTCAAGTCCGGAATGAGATCTCAACGCAAAAGACTTGCTTTCTATTAATTTTGATTTGAGAACTTGAGTAACTCAATAAAGCTTCCACTCCTCACTTTATTTCTGAGAACACCTGTTGATTCAATTAAACTGTTCATGCAGTTGTTAATGATAACAAGAAAGCTACATTTGTTTTAAGATTGAAGCTTAAAAAATAATTATTATTCATCCTTTTAGATTTTATTTTAAATTTTGCTTTGTATGGTTGCTCAGAATGTGTTTTGTAAAGTTAGAAAAAGTTTTTTTGTTTTTACAAAATATATTATTTTGGGGACACGAAAGTCATTAAATGTAATACATTTGATGGTTTATGATACTTTTTTTCTAAATTTATATCTTTTCTCTTTTATAGCTTAAAACTTGGCTTTAACAATACGAATTCCTTTTTAAAAAATAAATACTCAGTCTCATATCATGAGAATAAAAACTGCTCAGCTAAGTCTTATTTGAATCATTTCTCTTGTTTATACAATAATTGTGATTCTAAACTGTAAAATATTTTCATTTAAAACAGATGTTTAAAACTTATATTTTATAGGTTAGTAAATTTTTATGGTTGTATGGGTGTTTTCTAGACTTCATTCTTTTTCTTTTCTCTTCAGAATTTCTCCTCAGAAATTTATATTTCTTTTTAAAAGAGTAAAATGAATTTTCTTTCAGTAGACCTTTCAAGAATATGCAAATAACGGAAACCAAACAAAGCATAATAGATTGGCTTTGTAAGATGTGTAGTTAATCTAACTTTAACAAAACAGGGTTTATTTGAGAAAGTAACACTTTTATATAAAGTAATAAGTTATTTTTAGCATAAATTGTTCAATTAAAGAGTGAATAATTTGTGTTTGGCAGATTCTTTTTTTTAACTTAATTTGTGTCGAAGTAGTTTTACATCACAAAACCACGTCTTCTAAATGCTCGAGGCTTAGTACAGTATAAGATGACAGTAGGCTATGGTAAATTTATACCTCAGAAAAATACCCATTTAGCGCTTAGTTGTTATTAGGCATTTTTGCTTTACCTTATAGAAGTTTTGCTTCTTCTACCATTCACTTTAAAAAAAATAAATATATATATATATATATATATATATATATATATATATATGTGTGTGTGTTCATATTTCAAACGCAGAGAATAATTTTAAAGTTGAAATGGGGAGAATTACTGCTCACTGCATCTCAATTTATAAGAAAATTTATAGCCGGAATTTACTGATACTTGTTAGGAAACTCTCTTATAATAACTTGGTATAATTTTTATCGCAAGAAACCCAAGTTTTCAAATGTTAAGTTATTTTTTATGAATCGATTTAGAACTCTTCCTGTAGACATGTTTCCTTATATCTTATTTATTCTTGGAATAATTCTAAAATAAAAATTGAAGCAATCAGTTGAGCGAAGCAGCGACTAAGAGAACCCCTAGAGAATGAGAGGTTTATTGACAAACACCATTTATATATCACTGACGACCAAATTGCAAGGAACAATTAAAATAAAATCAGAACAATTTACATCATAACATTCTCTGGTGTATTGACTCTGAAGGATTAGTTCCAAAGTAAATAACTGAATCTTCTTCTCATATGTAATAATAAACACGTGATGAAAGGAATCTGAATCTATTAGACAGATTAAATGATGAATTTGGAGTTACTAAGAGATCCATGCAATCAATTCTGGTTGTTTGATGATCCTGATAACACTGAATTAAGACACCATATCCAACAAATAATTCATAAAGAAAATTGAGTCTGCATTGTAATAAAGCAAACTGCAAACTTGTAACTACAAAGTTATAATCATTAACACTTTGCCTTGAAGATACCAATTTGTAAAAATATGTGAAGGTCTGTTGAGTCTTGGCCACTTTTAGTGAATGATATATTGATTAAATATTTAGTGAAGTGTTCTAATGCGTATGTATAATATATTTTTAAGAGATGTGTTTGTATAATATACATCTATTAGTGCGTATGTATAATACATTTTTAATACATTATTGCAGAGAAAGAGATGTTATAAATGTGTTGGAAATAAAAACTTTTATTGCGTTGCTTTGCTGACGTGGACTTCACAAAAATCTACAAACTTTTGATAAATTTGATATATTAAATTGCTTTTAAATTGTTTTCAGTTTCTTTTTAAGTGTATTTGCCCCGGTTTAAGTAAAAAATTCTATTAGCATGAATTTTAGCTGGTTATTATTAATATTAATCGCGGTTATTATTAATAATAACCTATTAAAAAATCCGGTCAGTTTTAATAATAGCAGATTAATCTCATTGATATAAAATATTTATTAAATATTAATTAAAATCTGCAATTTATTTTGTATTCTATCTTGTTTATCAGTGGATACCAACTTGGGATGTATCACACCACATTCGCCACTCGTACGCGTCTAATTCAAACGCGTTCTCCCGTGTTAACTAAGTGGGATTAGCAACAAAGACCCTTAACTATTCAGACTTTAACACGAAAGCGTAGAAATCTCCGTATCTACCTCATATGTAGATCACGCAACGATTTACATGGCCTTCTGCACATGAAGTTTCGTCATCATTTTAATACCATGAGGTAACAAGCTTTCATCAATCACAATAAAGCGCAGACAGAGAGCACCTGCATTCCATTCGAGAAAAGAGTCGTCTATCTCACTACGGTATTCAGAACAGCAAACGAAAGTTTCAGATAGACGTAAAGCTTTCCTCAGACAATTAATGGGAATCAAGGTAAACTCTATCACCCTACCCATGCAGTACGGTCGTAATTAAGAGTGTTTGGAATAGTAAAGCTTTCAGAGCACATTTCTGAACTTCATATAGTTAAAATCGTGTTTGCTATCTGAACCCTGGATAAATTTATGCACCAATAACCAAACTATTAAACAATTGGTCATTGCAATAAGATGTAGATTACACTTACATTCCGGTCTATGTCGTGCAATTACGGTCGTTAATTAGCTGGCGGATTTTGGTTTTGTCTCCTGCCGATTGTGGTGTATTTTTGGAAAAGCAGGTCTCTGCGATAAATATAGAGGGTTCCCACTTATATCGGTTACACACCCCTTAACTTCTAAACGGTGACAGCTTAGGCCATAAAGTTGGTGTCTAGGTATTGTAAAAAGGCTATGCGCTAATCGATGAGACAACATACAACGCCATCTATCGGCAAGTTTTGTAATTATCGGTCCTATCTCGTAAACGGTGAAAGATACGAGAAAAAAGTCAATTAGAAAGTTGTAGAGCACTCTAGATGTAGTACGAATAGATACCTTGCGCACATTAATACTCAAAACAGAATGCAAAAAAATGAACATTTGTTTGGTCACTATTTCGAAAATTGTCATGTCATAAAGAGTGGAAGAAAAAAACTGAGACACGTCCCTGTCTTCTGGGTCATTTATTTATATTGCTCAAAATGCTTTCCATTAGCCACTATACACATTTACACTCTGGACTGGATTTCTCGCTGTACATTGTGCAACATGACAGGTGTTACGGAGGCACAAGCATCAGTAATGCTTCGCGAAGATCCTGCAATGTTGGTGAAGGGGTCGCATATACCTGCCCTTTTATGTGTCCCCATAAGAAGAAGTTCAATGAGGTCAAGTAAGGTGAGCGTGGGGGCCACTCTACGAAACCACCATACCCGATGACTTGGTTCTGGAATGTCTCCATTAGGTACTGCTTAACGTTTGAAATCTCATACGGAGGGGCGCCATTATGTTGGAACCATACATTTCCGAGTTGGTACAACGGTAGATTCTCCACAATGTCGGTTATTACACCCTGCAGAAGCTCCAAGTACCGTTGTCCCGTTACCGTTCCCTCGTAAAATACTGGTCCAATGAGCCTTTCATTAAAAATTCCGCACCAAACATTAATCGACTAGCGTAGTTGATGTCGAACTTGGACAGCATATCTCGTATTTTTCAGCGACCAGGTATGAACGTTATGTCTATTAAACACTCCGCTACGCGAAAAACATGCCTCATCCGTCCATATTATGTCTTGCACCACATGTAACGTCTCTCAGCATCTCTTGGCAGCAATCCTTGCACAGCTGTGGATTGGTATGGATGTGCACCTGATTCATTCAGGATTGTCCAAACACGGTTTTTTGAGAGGCCACAGTTTTCACTGACCATTTTTTGTGCTGCTCTGAGGATGGGCGAGAGCGCATGCTAGCACAACTTCATGTCCCACTTTACGTCCTACATTATGAGGTCTACGAACTCGAGGTCTGTTGGTCACGCAGCCCGTCTCCCTTAAACGTTTTACAATTTTTGTGATGGTCTGCTGTGTAGGATGCGGGCCTTCAATAAAACGTTCACGATACAGCCTTGCAGCTGATTTTGCCTTACGCCCACATTCACCGTAAATTAACATCTCGCAATACGTTGCCATAACCCTCAGCTTTAACGTACGCAAGCACAGCAGAAACATCCTTTTTATTGTAGTAGTCTCTGGTGAACAGGTATGACGTTCCATCCTCATTTGCGTAATATATGAAATTCATGTGGTTTATATACCAGACATGGTTGAGTTGAGTTGTGTGTTTGGAGAGACGATTTTGCAAGATCAGCAGAAAGGTTTCATGGTTTGTAGAGACATTCAGTAAAACACGCAATCGATGGGAACAAAACCATGGCCCTCATGAATGCAAATCGCGTGCGTTTCCCCTGCGCCACAACACAGGCTGGTATTTAGTCCGTAAGGTGGTCTTTTCTCGCTTCGCTCGCGTTTCACGACGCCATAGTGTTGAAAATCAAACAAATGTTCATTTTTTACATTCTGTTTTGAGTATTAATGTGCGCAAGGTATCCTTTCCTACTAAATCGAGAGTGCTCTACGACTTTCTAATTGAATTTTTTCTCGTATCTTTCACCGTTTACGAGATGGGACCGCTAATTCTAAAATTTGCTGATAGATGGCATTGTAAGTTGTATCATCGAGTAGCGCATAGCGTTTTTACTATACCTAGACGACACCAACTTTATGGCATAAGCTACCATCGTTTAGAAGTTAAGGGGGTGTAACGGATATAAGTGGGAACCCTGTATAAATACCTCTTCTCCGATGTAATGTGTTATTTGTAAGAAATTATAATTTCGGTTTGTGATTATACTGAAGTCTCAGTAGATTTTTCAAATATGTCTGTTTCTTATGTTTAACTTTTGATGTGATTATACCTCCTTTTCAACCTTTAGCACTGATGCCATTAAAGATTAAAATCTAGCGTCCCTCTTGTTGAATGTTCTTGTTTCTCTCATTAGCAATCAATCTGCTCATTAAATAGGAGACGACACAATTGGACAGGGATATAAATCTATTGTCATGCTAATTAAAGCACCCATAATTGAGTTCTGCAAGGAAAATGAAACTCTAATGTCTCACATGTACGATAGCTGCAACAGCTCGTGTGCAGATGAAAATATTTCTGTATGACAGTTGTACCAGTCCACATTGTGACAGTGAATTAGCACCAATACATGGGAGTAGATTTCTTGCCTGAAAGACTTTCATGGGAAACTTGTATTAACTCCCAATTTTAAAGCAATACGGTGAGGGACTATGTAATTTTGAACCTTTGTCCTATGACGAAAAAGAAACCTGAGCGTTACGCCATTTCCAAAATACCGTGCTATACCAACGGGAGAACGTTTAGCCCTCGACATAAGATTTAAAGTGCACCAGGTCCACGGATCTTCCGTGGAATCGGGTTGGGAATCTGGAACCTTTAGGTCTCGAAACCTGGACCCTACCAACAGACACCGTGGTCTCCTGTGTTTAGCGTGGATGTAAACCAGGAAATCCTCCAGCAGACAACGTGGCCAACCTTCGTTGCTGAAACTCACATCGGTCTACCAATTGTTCAGTAATGTTGGTTATGAGCACAAGGTGATGATGGAACACATAACGCCCTTTCTCTGATTCACGTATATCAGTCATGCTTTGCCTTATTAGGTCGCTGGTGGGCTCTCAACCAGGAAAGCATCCTGCAGCCAACCTTGACCGAGCGGGCAATTCGTTTCTAAAACTAGTCTATCAATTTTTTAATATCTCTAGTTTTGAGCACTAGCTGAGGATGGAACCTATAACCTTTTCCTTCCGATTCACGTACCTCAGCCGTGCTTTTCCTTGATTCATTAGGGCGCTGGTGGTCATTCGATTCATTGCTGCCATTTTCAACTGGTTTTTAATTAAGTAACATCTACATTAATCACTACCAGATAGTTGGCCGCATTTCATCATAATTTGCAGATAAGCAGACATAAACTTTACAGTTAAATCCTACGTTTCAAACAAGTCTTTGCCGTAATGAGAGACGAAATTATCTCACAGGGAACTAGGATGTAACAGGTTCGTTGATTTTCGCATGACTACAACCGAGAGTGCTTTCCTATTACAGTCTATTATGGCGGATGCTATGCCGTGAAGCTCACTTTGATAACATTTATAGAGATGCGGTAAGTGAATAAGCATCCATAAAGGAGACTTTACATGTAACTATTATTCTAAACAATATTCCACTGAAATAGATTTGTTTGACATTTTAGCAATTGCAGGAGATGTTATTATAAGACTCCAGTAAAGGATGCTCATTGCACGTTTCTAATTAGCCTTATTGCTTAAAACTGGAATTGTGTTAATAACTTCGGTCTAATTTGTATCAGGGTTGGAGGAACTTTGTCTGCATAGAGATTGATAAGACTTTATCAAGTACTTCGAAATCCAAGTGCTAACAATGTTTTAATGAATAGTAAAGTTCGTAATTTGAGTTTAAGCGCGCTTGAGGCTTCAGGAATTTTAATTCTGCTAATTTAACCTGTTAGCTGTGGAACATACTTTGGAAGTTCGACTATTAAGTGTGGAGTTGAGTTCAGATTTAGGATTTTATGGGGCAAAATCCAGATATGGCTATGTGATGCCAATTACCTGATAATATTTTAGGTGAAGAAGTGAAATCATGAAAAAAGGATATTTTACGTCAGGCGTAAAGCAAATGGAAGTTGTTTATTCAAAAATAAATACTATAAAATAAAGGGGCATATTTTAGTTGTTATTGAAAGCCGCAAAAATTCGAAAATATTTCACCACTGAACTTTAAATAAAAAGTAACGCTAGATCGTGAATGTAAGTATTTAACTCAATGACAGAAGAATAATCAAAACGGGTAATATAAAATATATTCTTAATGAAGACTTTTTTAAAAACTTCGCCTGTCATACTTTAAGTAATCTCAAAAATGTATTGATTACAAATTAAAAAACAGTAAAATGTAAGTAAAATAGACTACTGTATAAGATTCAATTCTTTAGCAGTGTTATATTTTCGAATTTACTAACATCGTTATTTTCATATTATGTGTGTACTCATAATTTCAGGACTTTTTTATCAAATTTAAGCTCTTGACAAATTCTTGGTCAGTCAGAATCATTCTAAATTCGAAAAAGTCAGACTAAACTCTTTTATATGCAAATTTATTTTTCTTCTTCCAGGTTCTTATTTTAAATTTCACTTTCCTTGTAGTTGAACACATGGAAAATGTACTAAAATGTTTTTTGAAGATTAAAATATTAGAAAAATAGTATATATATTCTGACATACAGAGTGGCCCATAAATCAGGAAAAACTTTAAAAATCAATTATTCGAAAACGAATGAAGTTAAAAATAGTTACCTACGTACAGAAGGAACAGAAACAAAGGATCGCGACCGGAATTGGAAGGGATGGAAACAAAGGATCGTGGCCGGAATTGAATAGAAGCATAGTCTAGAATCTAAACCGCCAGATGTTTCCATAGTTATTGGAGAGATGTGTTATATAAGATATGACATAAGGTGGATTAACGGTTTTCATATATTGCATGTGTAGTGTTCCAATAGCTATCAGACGAGGAGTAACCACACAAGAATTATTCTGCTCCAGCACGAGCCACACGGGTTTTTATGAATAACCGGCAGCCACGACATCATCGGGCACTGTGGTCCCCGCATTTTAGCCCCCATTAAATCGGCTCATGCGACAACCCCCGTTTAAGCAGGGTACGACCCTCCATCAGAGGTGGACCCTAAGTTCCACGCCACCATGACTATACCCACCAGGGTAGCGAGAACCCGATTACTTATTCGGCGGCTTTTAATCCGCGAACTCGCGGTGCCCCCCGGTGGGATTCAGATGAGGAGTAACACTATTCACAGCATTCTGAAACATTAATTTTGGTAAGATAGTGATATATTAGAAAGTGCACTTCCAGCACAGGTATTGTCGTTATCAACTGACTACGTTCAAAATCATGAGCCCCATCCTAAAATAGTTTCGAAATGAGGATTCGATTTAACAAATCAATTGATCAATCAGCTGTTCTATGTTACATATGTTATGAAGAATCATACGGAATAAAACGCATCGTAATCTCACTGAGCAGCCGTTTTTCTTTTTTGTGGCATACATCAATGAATATTCCTTCCTACAGGCTGAAAATAGTTTACGATATTTAAGGGCATATTAGGCATACAAAAAAAATAATTTTTGCAATAGAACTTGGGGTCAAAAACGCAAAAGGGGACAACTACAGGAGACTCTTTGTGAGAGGATTAAGTCGAAAAAAAGGATACATCAGATAAAATGTAAACACATATTTAATGGACAACAAATTCACAATAACAAACCAGTTACATAAATAACAACGTGCGAAGCATTTATCACTTCAGACGGCAAGAACTTCGACCACTTACTTTAAGTGCTTTAAAGTTTTGTTGTATATATTGCGTCCTACTTGTCATTACCGTATCTGTCACGTTGCGTATGAATTGTTGTTATTCATGCAAATGGGTTCTTGCTCTATTGAGAATTTGTAATCCATTAAATCTTCGTTCAACCTTTTACTTCTTCCTTAATCTTCGTTCAACAACATCACTGGCAAAGAGCCTCTTGTAATGTTCTTCCTTTGCTTTTTCGATCCCATGTTTTATTGCAAAAAGAGCTTGCTTCTTTATACCTGACCTAGCCTTAAACTCTGTAAATAATTTTTCGGAACTCTCTGTACATGCATTAATTGCCCAAGTTTTCAAGGAAATATTTCTTGGTATAGTTAACCAGAGTTTCCAAGATATGTTATAGAAAATTGTTTAGAATTCGTACAAAAAGCCCCACTAACTCCAAGTTTTGACTAATATAGCCCTTCGTACAGCACATATACCCTCAGTAGAACTTTAAAGTCGGCCGAAGTTTAATGTCGATAACAACTACTGGAGTTTACAAAGTGCTAACGATATCAGCTCCTGGGAGTTATAGATATTAGAAATCAAATAAATCGAAAGTTTGAATTTCAAAATTTTACTATATTTCTCTAAGTTTTACTGAATATGCGGTCTTTAAGTGCATAAACTTGTGCAAAGGTTATGCAGACACTCTGGACCTTTACTTTGAGAGCACGGCAGCTTACATTGTGAATTTAATTTACTACGAATAGATGGTGCTTTTAAGTATGAATTATTTTAATCGTCATTGAAAATGTTTTCCTCGAAATAGTCAATGCATTTGATGCAAACTATTAAGAAAATGAATTTCCTTTAAAACGTAATGCTTAGCAAATATCCTTTCAATATCTGAAGCAAATTTCATTAAATTTAATATCTATTCACTTAACTCGTATCTTACACGCAATATCTTTATACATTTGAATGCATAATCGTCCTTAAGAATCATTTGAATTGAGCTATCGAAAGCCTTTTTTCCCATCTCTTTTCTGCATTTATTTTGAAACAAGAAATAAGAACTATTCAAATGCGATGTCTGGGATATTCATTTTTTAACAAAATCGCTTAGTCTATACATCTACTTAGTTAAGACTTATTTGAAGCGAAATCTTTAATGAAATATTCTGTCTTCCAAAATTCTCACTTTAATGAATAGCTTTGGCATACTTCCGTAATCCCCTTAATTGCGTCATATTGCGTTAGATTTGTTAGATACATCATGATTAAGTGCTATGCTTTTTTAGGGTGTTATTTTTTATGCAAACTATTGTCTTATTTTCAAAATTAATTCCCTTCTATGACAGGTTATTTTGGTTAAAACTACGGAAAGATCTGGCTGAGATTAGTTTATTTCGTTTTTAAAGCCAAACAGTGTGCCGAATATATGCAGAAATAACTCATTATGACAACCTCTAATGACATACAAAGGTTCGGAGTAATTTTTCGCTAGGATAAGTTTCTTTTTATAAAATTGCAAATAATGCTTGATTAGCTTTATAAAATAGAGAAGAAAAATGTGCTGAAGTATGTTATAGAAAGATAATAATTAAAGAAGCTCATTAAATGAGTCTAAAAAATGCGTTACTCGTTTTTTTTCTTTTTTTTACTTAAGGACCAATTTATTAATGGATTCGGAAGTCTTGTCCAATACGATAATGAATGCGAAATTGGATAATAAAAAAGTTAAACTTTTGTGGTTAAAATGTTTAAGTGCTTTCAAGTTTTATAATTTTTTTTTAATCTTTCAATTGAAATTTAATGAAACAAATATCAAACACATACACAATGTAAGTAAGCTAGAAAAATGCAAGATTTCTTTTAATTTATTCCATTAAGCACGCCCTTTATACAAATATAAAAATTCACTGTATTTAGGAAGTTTCTTCGACGTGTTTTCAATGGCGCTCCAGTTTACACGCTCGTTTTACTCTGTACTTGTTCCTTGTTTCTAAACATGAAAATTTGTAATCTAGTTTTCACTCACTTTTTTGATATACTAGGGTTGTGAAATTCTATACAGTTGCATATTCCGGATGACAATACAATATTTTATTTTTTTCGAGCTTAATAGCCAGTTAATCGATTTGTTTAAGTAAATTCTGATTTCATATGTGCTGCGACATATGCTAATGAAGTTGAGAAAAAATTATTTTTAAGATTCTATAATATTTATAATAATGATTTATGAAATATAGAGACTGAAAAGGTAAAAATAATAAAAAAAGTTATAAAAAACACGCTTCTTTTAATGTATTAAAATGCAGAAAATAATTTTCATGAAATTTATAAAAGTCAAAACAATATTGTAGAAGTGTAGAGCTGAAAACAATGCGATATAGAAATTCAGCCACTACCTTATATAGTTACAAATCAAGTTGCTTACATTTATTCCATCTACGCCTCAGGCTGTTCAATTTATGTTTAGATGTTCATATTTCTTATAAAAATTATTTCTAGATTTTAGCACATTAAGAAAAGCCAGTTTATAAGAAATATTTTTGATTTTATTATTTTTAATGTTTATGTCCATTACTTTACAATCATTTTTGTCACAATGCAATAAAAAAACCCTGGTGAAAATAATGGAATAAATTGTGATGAGTTTAGATTTAAATTTCCTGTTTCATAATTAAGAAGCTTTATACGCTACTGTTTTAAATGAAATTAAAAGTAGTTAGTAGAAAATTATGCAACATTTCAAGTTTGTCTACAAATACGTAATAAATAAAAATTAACCGTTAAACAGTAACCAGATGCAAACCATTAATAATTACAATTAATAATATTTTCTGCAAATAATTGTACAAAACCGAATGTTTGATGACAAATCGAGCGTGAAATTGTAATAATTAATGAGTATTATTCAGCGGAAATTTCGTATAAAACACATAAATTTAAAACAAATACCCATCGATTTTTCTAAAGAATTTTGGATTTCATCTCATTCCAAAACAAATGGCAAATCTTTCATAGGGAAGTCTGAATAAATTTATCGAATAAAACATTATTTCTTCCAAAGAGGATATGTGCATATTTCTTAATGAATCAATCTGTTAAAAGCAAGTTTTAAACGGAAAATGTCAACAGTTAAACAAACTGTTGACATTTTCAGTTAAGGGTAACAATTTTTCAGTTTAGGGTAGAAAATGCCCAAACAGGGCATTTTCTACCCTTAACTGAAAAATTTTCGAAACTCCCATAATAAATACCCCGAAAATAAGACAAGCAGAAATTAACGAGAATCGAGGAATATAAAAATTATTATTGCTAAAAACATCCTTTGTGATGATATAATCCACTTAGTTCATTCTACTCTAAGTTAGATTTTTATGGCTAATATATTGAAACCAAATAAGGCATTTTTCTACAAAATAACTTAGAGTATACTGAGGAAGAGACTATCACTAAACAGTCTTTTATTCATAAACTAGTTAAGAGTTTTAATTCTAGGGATTAATTTTAATTTTGAGAAAGAAGCAAAATAAAAGTATTTTATATTTAGCTACAGAACATTTTTTGTGTTTCGCTAAAGATAATCTAATAATAAGCTGTTGAAAAAGGTTCAAATAAATATGTGTGCATTTGTATTGTTTTGATTCGTCTCTCGATCAAAACCTACTTTTGCTCGCTCATCACATGCATATTATGTAAAATATAAAGTAGATTGCAAAGATATAATAATAATATTGTTCAAGATCATTTCGTATACAAAGATGGAGATTAAACCATGAAGAAAGATAAATACTGGAAAATATTTATTTCTGACTACAAAATCATGCCAGTGTGAGAAAATAATAAATATCACAAATTACACTTTCTCAATGAGTGTGCTGGAAACACTTCAATATGAAAAAATAATAAATATCACAAATGGCCCTTTCTCAAGGAATGTGTTGATGCAGGAAGCCAATTTGTACAGTGAAAATACTAGACATGCAAAAGTTCAAAGAACTGAAGAAGAATGAAATGAGCAAACAGATGAACAAGTATAAATGTAAACAGTCGTGGCGCTTCGTAAGGAAACAGACTCATCATAAAAGAAATTGTTGTTGCAGTTGCTGTTCCATTTCTGTATTTAAACCTATGCCAACAATTGAAAAAGCATGTTATAGCCCTTCCCAACGCTCCTTTCAGCAGCTCCTTTTGATCAGTTGCCTGGCTACTGAAGGTTTTTCTCCAAGCAAAACCGTCATGTTTGTCAGTTTTCACTGAACATCAGCCAGAAAGGTAAACTCCTCTTATTTACCTCAGGTTACTCAAAGGTCGCTTTGACCAATAAAAATGTCTCACTTTCTCTTCAAAACGAATCCTAGAAGTATGGATTTGGCTCGATATGCTTGACCAAGCGAGATTAGAACGACTACATACCGTTCAGTAATATATACTACTCAACAAATATAGTGGTTTAGTGTAAAGTATACAAAATCTAAAAATTATCGATTGCTTTAAGACGAAACAGGATTGTTTGGCTGTGCTGGGTCTTAAATGCCGTCTTCAGGATATGGAGGTATACGCCTCGGCAGTGCCCAACGTCATAGGCGAACTACCTGAAGACGTAACTAAATACATAACAGTGAATTTGAAACATAGACATAGCACACACTAGTAATATACAAGGAAGGTTAGTGCATAAAATTATTGTTGGTTAACAGTTGCAGCCTCCCAACAGAACTTGAGGCTGCTGCTGTTTTATTTTTACAAATGGATAACTAGAACATATTACAAAACTTAAACTAATAATATGCGGACTTCCCGAACAAATAACAAGAAGAGATTATTTAAGCTTAATATCCTTGCAGAAAATAAATTATTATAAATTTTTCCAAAGAAAAATATTAGTACAATATTAAAAAATAATTAATAAAATTTAGTAAGGCTTTATCGTAAGGGTTACCACATGTATATACAGGGGGTCTACAGGCATAGGTGTATTAGTAAGGCGAACGTCTGATTATCTGTAAGGATACGTTTAACTTTGATGTTTATGTGTTAATCGAGGCATCTCAATTTGAGCTTCTCCCTCCGAAAGTATTGTTTGCATTGTTTAGAAAATTGAAATGAAACATAATAAATAAATTCTGATTCAAATGCATAAAAGTTCAAAATGAAATATATAATGATAAGTATCATATGCAAAAAAACTATTCACAAATTATTATTATTGTTATTATTTTTGGTGAGTTGAATCGATCCTTGTTTAATAGTGTAGTCTTCGTGATTATACTGTTTGCAATTCCTCACCCAAAAAGTGGGACTTGAAAATTCTCATTATATAACAATTTTTATGGAAAATTGTTAAGCTTTTCTAAGTGAAATGTCCAAGTGGCTAAGTCCGCATTAAATATCTTGTTGAAGGAGGGGGGATGAACCTCGGAATCTGTGTTACTGTTGTATGAATTACCATTGATTCCGGGTTGCGATGTTATCAAGTCTTCATTGGTAGATAGGAAATTGATTAGCTGGATGATCTTTTGCCTTGGATAAGTTATTTCAGAGGCTGTTTCTCTTCCAGATTGTAGTATGTTGTTAGATGTTTTTAAACCTATCTTGCCTTTGTAAATGTGCCTCGTGGTATTAATTAAACACATTTTGTTTTCTTAGTTGCTGCTGTTTCATTTCTCATTATCATGACCACGTCGTTTCCGACCCTACTTTGCAATACGATTCGATTCGTCTTTGAGCAGCCTAACTCTTTTTGAAGATTGTACACGTTGTAATGCAGCATCTTGTATATACAGGGTCCCTACTTAAATAAGGGCCACCCGTTTTTAACTTCAGAGCGACGGCAGCTATAGTCATGAAAGTAGTATCTAGGTATAGTTAAACGTCTATGCGATGAGACCAGTTACAGCGCCACCTGGGTACAAACTCCGGAGTCAGCGTTCCTCTCTCGAAAACGGTGTAAAATAGGGGGAACGATTAAATACAAAGTTGTAGAACGTTATTGGTTTAGTACAAAATGACACCTTGCGTACATTAATACGAAGAACAGAGCACCTAAAATTCACATTTAATTCTTCGATATTTCCGAAATTGTGACATCACGAAGCGGGTTAAAAAGAGAAAAAACAATTAGTTATCACAAGATACCTTTATTTTCGGTGTTCAAAATGCTCCCCGTCTTCCACAATACAGATTTGAGCCCATGTTTGAATTTCACTTTGCTCAACTTTTAGAATATAGTTACGTATGTTGGTGCGTTAGCACAAGCAACAGTAATACGTCATCGAAAGTCCTGCAATATTGGCGGAAAGGTCGCATACACCTACTGTTTGAGTTATTCCCACATGAAAAAGTATAATGGGATCACTTTTATTTCAAAAAATAAAATTTTCCCTCCTTCTGTCCATGTCTTGTGACGTCACAATTTCCGAAAATGCGAACAAATAAATTTGCATTTTAAGCGCTCTGTTCTTCGTATAAATGGGCACAAGATGTCTTTTTGTACTAAATCGATAAAACTTTACAAATTTGTAATTGACATTTTCCCCCTATTTTGCTCCGTTTTCGAGATAGGAACGCTAACTCCGAAGTTTGCAACCAGGTGACGCTGTAAGTGGTCTCATCGTATAGCGCATAGACGTTTTACTATGCTTAGACACTACTTTAATGACTATAGCTGCCGTCGTTCTGAAGTTAAGAGGAGATAACCCTTATTTAAGTGGGAACCTGTAAGTAGATATAAAACAATCACATATTTTTAAGAATTGGTTTTTTCGTTTGAAATTTTCTGGCATGGAATAATGTATAGAAATTGTATCTGGTCGTAAGAAATAATGTATAGAAAAATAATAGCATTAGGATTTTGAATCAAAATAATACATTGTGCTGTATTGATAAGTTGTTCTTTTTGCTGGAATAAAAATTTATGCTATTTTATAAATTGCATCAATCTTAAAGATTCAGAATTAGATTTGTATTAGAGAGAAAAAAGAAATAAAATAGAGGTGTGCGTGGAGGGGATGAAGTACATTATAACTAATGTATCGATGGACTTTTAAAGACAACAGAATTTTTCTGAAAAATATTTTACAAGAACAGATTGAAATAACATAAATATAGTAAAAAATACTTTTTCATCTGGTATTTTTTCAACTATTCAAAAAATGTTGAGCATTTTTTCATAGAAATAAAATATGAAAATTGCCTTTTATTTTCTTTGAATACTCGAAGAGAAAAGCATTTCTATGCTCAAATTCGAAAATGGGAAAAAAGAAATGAATTTTTGTTTCACCCATTATTAGCATTTATTTTAGATGCATTAATGCATGTCTGCGAAATGGGAAAGATCAGGACAATCTGTAGATGAAAGCATGTAAATAATGCGCCTCAATTTCTGGTGGAATTTACAATGAGCCTTTTAGAATACGAATTTTGGTTGCGTCTGCTTTAAGTCATGACATATTTATTTCAGATGCTTTTGTAGTATATGCGATATTTATATTTCAACATATATTTTTTTTACATTTTTACTATGAACTAAAAACGTGTGAAAGAATATTTTATCCATCCTCTTTGACTTTCTCACACATAATACTGAGCATGTTTAAATAAGTAGGTTAGTGAAGAGAATTGAGTGTGCATATTGGAACTTTTACCTTTAATCTATTCGGTTAAAAATTCAATATACATCTATAATTTGGGTATCAAGACCAAATATCGAATTTCATATATCGTCTCTTAGTCAACAAAGCCCATCTCAGTTTTTTGTAATTTCAAAGAGGAAGAAATGACTGAATTTTTTACAGCCAATAAGGAATATTTCTGAATTTTTTTTTTCACATCTGGTAGCAACATGTGGTCTCATGTTTATATCAGATGGTAAAAAAATTCAAAAATATTGTTGTATAAATGGCCGCAACCAATAACCATTCGTTATTGGTTGCGAAAAATTCAGTTTTTTTCCCCTTCCTCTTTGAAATTTCAAAAAATTAAGATAAGTGGTGTTGCTTGTTAAGCGACTATTTCTTATTTGTTGTGGAACGAAGGCAGATAAACAAACCGACTTTCTACTCTTTCGACGGATCAAACAAATATTGGATATTTATTAACAATTTAAGCGAAAATATCACATACTAAATTTTATTTATCTATCTTAGTGGACCTCTGAGTAATAGCGTTAACATATCCACGAATACACAGACCGCCAGCCGTTTGACGGATATGGTTCAAATTTTGAAACATATTTGCAAGTCTAGTATCAAAACTGTATGTCAAATTTCATCTGTTTTGCTCTTGCGATTATGAGTAATTATGATCACATGCATAAAGAAAGACAGACAATCTTGTAGATGCCGTCCAAAATTTGAGAGAAATCTGTAATTTTGGTGTAAAGACTGTATACCAAATTTTATACGTCCAGCTCCTTTTCGGGTTTGAGTTATTGCGTTCACAGACAGATATAAAAGCATAATTCTAAAAACAGGCTTTCTGACTCACGAAAGTTTGGAATGCAGATATCTATCAAAATCTCGAGGCCGAATGTTTTGACTATTGTTACAACATTTCCGTTTTGTATACTTCGTAATCGAGAATGTGAAAAAGTATTGTAGTAATTTTGAATTTATTTCTTTATCTGTCTTTAACCTTATTTCTATAATGGTTGATCTTCCTGATTAATTTTAAGATGTCACCTTTTTTTTGAAGAAGTATGCAAAAATGCATTCTGAAACATATAAAAAGATGATTTAACAATAAATGCCAGAGTATTAGAGCCATGGAGTCTCAGAATCTCAGCTTATTAAATGAAGGATTACTAGTTTGAACATCTGCTCTGTTCGAATTGTACATGTGTGTAGTAAACTGAATTATATGTCCAAAAGCGCCAAGCTGTCGCGTCATTATGACTGGGTTCTAAAATTACGATATCCATCCCTAATAACTCCAGTCAGGTATCTAAACAGGATTCTCATTCCACAAGTCCACTCTAATTTTAGTTCGATCAGTCTTCCAATTCAAGTTCGTTCAGACATGAAGCTGTTACATAGTAAGCCCCAGAAAATATATTCATAAGCCATAGAATAATTATTTTATTATTACTTATTCTGTCATTATTAAAAGAAAATTTACAATTGAAAGAATGTACGACAGTACTCAATGTACAACAATTTTAATTAGTTGAAAATTTTCATAATTCTCTCACCACACATAATGACTGATAAAAGTCATCTGGTCTCTGACAAGAGAGCAGGAAATCAATTATAATATCCATTATATCCTGTATAATACGTCGAAAATTTGAGAGTTTGGTGTAAAGACTGTATACCAAATTTTATACGTTATATTATTGTGAAGCACATTTGATTGATTTTTTACTCTAACATCTAGTTTTTAAAACTATACTAGATCTACAAGTGGTGCACATCCAAATTTCAACAATGATGAGATGATAAAAACTGCACTCCATTTTCCAGAATTTCATACAACGTTGCACGAGGGCAATTCACTCCTGATAAAACATTTGATTTGAACCTGACCCACATAAACGGTAGAATTTCAGTGAAATCTGTTCTCGAACCGTGACATTTCAACCCAAAATCGATAGTCCACCATTAAGCCCCGCGGAAATACTAACAGGCTTTTGAAAATACACTACTGTCCAAAAATAATGCACAATTTTGAAGATACTACAAAATTTGAGTTAATATTGATACTATGGTTCGCAATCAGTTGCTGAGAATCGTGGGACATACTATCGTCGGAAATCACATTTTACAGTAAAGTTCGGTCATGAAGGCAATTAGGTGGGGGCATCAGAAAGGGATGAAGGCGAAAATGGAGTTTGACCCATCCTGTTTCACAGAAAACTGATGACGAGATGTAACTTTCATCGAGGGTTATGTTTGATGTGCATGATATATACATACATTTTCGTAAACACAGCACAAATTTTCAGGAAGATATAAAGGTTTTCTTAAAAAATCACGAATTTTACCGCATGTTTTTTCTTATAACATGCAAACTTTCCACCAAATTGTACGAAACTCGCAGAATACTTGACAATATGTAAAAAAAGCATTGTATTAAAATTTGAATATTACAGGAAATATGAACATTTTTAGTAAATAATTTTTTACTGCGCATGGGCAAAACGTAGCGTAATTTTTTTCATAACTTCAGAGCCAGATATATGGACAACTTATATAAAAATTCCAGTTCAATACCGATAGTATCTAGAAAGATATTGGCAATGCAACGAGGTGAATTTCGGTACACTCTTAGAAAAACTAAATAATGAAGGTTCTTGCACAAATTAAAATATTTTTAACTTGAATCTTCGAATAGTAATAGTCGAACTGTAATTTAAATAATATATTTAAGTTATAAGTATACATGAGAATTCAGGATATTGAACTTCCATAAAATACAATATTACTGCTCGAAGATTCAAGTTTTAAAAATATGAGTTTGTGCAAGAACCCTCAGCATTTAGCTTCTCTTAGAGTGTACCGAAATTCATCTCGTTGCAATGCCAATATAGCTCTGAATACTAAAGGAATTGAACTGGAATTTTTATATAAGTTGCCCTATATTTCTGGTTCTGAAGTTATGAAAGAAAAATTACGATGCGTGTTGCACATGCTCAGTAAAAAAATATTTACTACAAATGCTCTTATTTCCTATAATATTCAAACTTTTTAATTCAAATTTTAATACAATGCTTCTTTTAAATATTATCAAGTATATGTCCCAAGATAATATGCCCCACGATTCTCAGCAACTGATTGCGAACTATAGTATCCATATTAACTCCAATTTTGTAGCATCTTCAAAATTGTGCATTATTCTTGGACACCAGTGCAATATTCTACTCTCAGCTTTCTAAAATCACACTCTTTTCAGTCAATGGGAATAAAGACCAACAGGGATATTCTCACCTCCACTTTCTTGTAAAGTTACACAATATGGCATGCTATGTGTTTAGCTTCACATTATAGAAGAAAGAAATAAATATCCGTTTTGGGCCTCTTACTTTTACACGAGTGGTTTCGAGATTTGATACCTATCTAGAGTTCTCTTCTCAAGACCATTTAATAAGTTTTATTACTTGAGCTCGTTCCTTTTTTGAGTTATGGCGTTTACATACACAGGAATATACAGACTAACAGATTGCCAATCTATTGATGGATTTGTTTCAATCTTTGATAGAGATTTACAATGCTGACGGTAAAACAATATGGCAAAAGTCATTAATCTATCATGTTTCTTGTTACAATACTTGTGGTCATATGTAGGCGGATTGACAGACAGACTTTCTGTCGGCAGATTTCGTCCAAAATTGGATACAGATTTATAACTGGTGTAAAAACAATATGCAATTTTGCATTCTTCTAGCTTGTTCTGTTTTTGAGTAATCGTGTTTACAGAGAGATAGATTGACATGTTTCGACGTGGATGGGAGACATGTAGAACATATCCTGCAACTCTAGAATCATTGTACGAATAAAATAAAGATTTGTCACCACTTTAGCATTTATATGAAGACTTAGTACTCACTCTGAATTTCCTTTTAGTATGCTTCATATACGAGAAAGAATAGAATTGGACGAAAGTAAGTTTCTATTCAAGTATAATACAGCTTAACGCAGAACTCCTTGACTGTTTTATATAATTTATAAGTTATAAACATAATGGAACATATAAGCATTACAGGCATAACATGAAAAATTTGTTCTAGTAAATATAATACATTATACTAGAAAATGGAATCTCTCTCGTTTTTTGAACACTTTCCTGTACTTTTCTAATAATATTTTCAAACTCCTTTGGTTGTGTTTCTGGAGATATATTGGTTATATCTCAGCGAATGTTCTTTTTAACACATCAATCCTTTGGGGGAATAGTAATATAAACTCTATACTTATGACAACCCCAACAAAAATAATCTAGAATCGCAGAGGACGGTGAAAAGGATGGAACTTTCACATCATGAGTTTTCAAGACTTGATCATGGAAGAAATGTTTTTTTAGTTAAATTCCGTGTAATCTGCCGGTGTAGGCCGTGGCGCCATGTTCCTGATATCATAATCTGAGACCATCAGGCAACGGCGGAAAGAAATAATTCCCCATTTTCCTTATAGCATTCCCTTCTGACTGTCTGAATAGCACCACCATCATTTTTTGAAAAAAAACATGACCCACGAATGTGGTTTTATTTTAAGACACTCTAAACTCTATCAAACAATCCATACCTTATCACAAGAGGTAAAGAATGGCTTCTCATGTGTTAATCTAGGGCCTATTCAAACAGTTTTGTGTATTAAAAAATTAATTCCCATAGAAATAAATTTCACTAATCATCATTAAATTCTGAAGAAAAATCTTCAACCCTTTCTGTAAATATTAAAAACTTGTGAACATGTTGGAAAGGCGCTTGTTAGTCTTCAAGTAAAAGAGTTTTGGTCAACTGAATTTTGTGTGAAGAAAGGCACAGGTCTTGCTTCAAAATTCTTTGTAAATAGCTTCTTATATATATATATCTATCTACATATTTATCATCATTAATATTTCATATTTTTATGAAGTTTTGTGTTCAAATGCGGTTCTTACAGGGTGTTTTCAATGTATGATAAAACTGTCCATATCTCTGTGATGATAGAACCAATTATCGCGGACATTCAAAATAAGGTATCACTACTCGGTATTCTGGCTGTTAGTGTAACCGGTTCATACTAAGTTCCTCAAGTTTTAACTATAAAATAAGTCTGAAGATATTAGAACTATGTGATAAATGAAAAACATTACAAACATTTTTACTAATCTTCTAATTCTTCGCTACCCTGCACTTTGAAGCAGCCAAGACATATAGACACTCACGCATAAAAAATTAAAAATTAAGTACATTGGAACACGCCTCGCTAAACATTTCCGGAAATTGTTTGCAAAGTACACTTTTCCAGCAAATTTGGAGACCAGAAGACAGTTTTTCACCTCTTTACAAAATTAAAATGATAAAAAACTTTGCCCATAACAAATTCGAAATGCTGGATAAAATTCTTAGCAGTTTTATTTCAGCAATTATACGAATTCACCTTAATCATACAAGTAAAAATATTCTAAAAATTGTGAAACATACGTTTTCGGATCCTAATTGCTTTGAGTTACCAAGAGTTATTTATAAAATAGAGAATAAATGATTAAAAATAATTTATAATTTATTTCAAAAGCTAAAAATTTATTTATTTATTTAATGCTTCTTCCTAATTTCTTGTTATTGTGAGAAGCAGAAACAATAGCTACCTCGTTAAGTGGGGTTCAATGCCTCTTTCCAAATATATTACTTTTTTAGAATTTTCTTACAGTGTACAGAAAAATGTGATTAATATTTAAGGAGCAATATATTTTAAAATGTTTAACATTCACTGTTTTTATAAATTTATCTTACTCATTTAATGGAGCGGTCGTATATAATGAACTCGCCTTTGCTTTAAAAGTAATCTTCAAAATCAAAATTTCTTGAGCCAGACCTCTCCTATTTTAATAGTTACTCACGGAACAAGGGAATCTTTTGAAATATGAAATCGATTAAAATTTGAGATTTAGTTGATTTATTGTTATTTATTTAAGCATTTGGTTGTAGGTTGATAAATTTAAGAAATAGATTTACAATGGAATGTTCCATTAGAGCGATCCTCTTTTCCTTTCTTATCATCAGCTTTTCGAGTTCAATGTATGACAGGAAAACAATTTCGCAAAAGAAAAGACTGGTACAAAATTTTCTACTTGATTCATGAGGTTACAGGAATAATTTTGTACAGAATTTAATTACTAAAGTTGAAGAAGGGACTGAAATATAAGAATATCTTTGGCTAAAATAGAAAACTGAAGTTCGACCCTTTATTTTCTGATGTAGGCGATACCCGCCATCAACGGAGCGACTGAGAGATACAATATTCACCATCGAGAGGACCTCAGTTGTAGTTGGTAACAATGCAAAAGTTTTGTGATGCTTTCAAGCCCTCTTGCCATTCCATTAGTCAAGAACTCATGATAAAAGGGGAGTGTGGTATCTTAGGGTGATCGAAACGACCTTTGAACACCCAGTTAAATCCTGATGTAGGAATCTGGCTTAGCTCCAATATATGGGGGTTATTTGCTTTCCTGGAGGAAACTGGTTAATATTTGGGTTTCACTTGTAGGAAAATCTCCAGCAGTCAGCCAACCATAGCAGGGAAACCGCACATTCGTCTAGCAGTTTTTGAATAATGCTGGTTAAGTGCACATTGAGAGGATAGAGACTATTATTTTCTATCTCCAAATACCGTTCCCTAAGTTATGTCCCGCCATGACTTAACCACTTTGCTACTTGTGGGGAAAGGATTTTAGCAATTAAGAAACCTTGATCTAGATTCTTTATCATGTTGTGACTATTATTGACATAAAACGATTCGGAGTACAGGTTAAAGTTCTTTGATAGAAGGAATTAAAAACGCTGTATGTAAATGGATAAGCAATAAGGGTTTAATTAATAAATTCAGATTAAAATCAATGTATTACAGAGATATGCATATGAATTTCAAAAACACACAAATGCTAAATATTAAAGAATAGAAATAAAATTTTGCTATTAATAGGAGGAAAAGATAAATAGCAAGTTACGTACACTCTTTTGCTCTAACTAATATTCTTAAATAAAGGCCTTCTTAAGTATGCTGAGGTGTCCCTATATCTGGTTGAAATATGCGAGCAGAAGTACAAATCAAATGACGCATTCCTACCCAGAGGGATAAAAAAATAACCACATTACACGTATGTGCTTAGGAACCGTCGGAAGCAAGTATACCAGAAATGCCAAAGGAACCAAATAAACGTGTTTTACTCCTAAGAGGATAAATGTAATTGCTTCTACGTTGCTTCCAAATCAGCATTGAAGGTTATCGTATATGTAGTCCATGTTGGGTTATCCAGAAGTTAAATATTTATTTCTATTTGGGGTTTTTTTTCTACAAGGTCAGAGAGTACTGTTTGCGAGAAATCTCCTGCCCACTGGAAACTTTTCTAGTTAACTAGTTTCTCGCTTACAAGAAATCTGTAAGTAAATTCAAGTGTGTTACTAAACTGTTCTACTCTTTTGTAAAGGAAGGAAAGATTGCTTTGGTTTTGTTTGTTTTGGGTTTTATGGCTTTAGTGCCTTTTTGTATGCTATACTGCGCCAGACAAGTATTTATTCTTTTCTAAGATTAATTCCAAAAAAATAATTTTCTGATGGTTTAACAAAGTATTAAAGTAAAATGAATCAAAGTGATCACTGACAAATTAATATATCAAAGTAAAGAAGGAAGAGAAGTGCATTTAAAAAAATTAAAAATAAAAATTTCAAAGAAACACACTTTTAAAAGTGGAAACTAAAAAATCGGCTTTCCTAAGAAGTGGAAAATCATTTTTCCTTATAAATACCTAGATGTCATTGTAAGCTATATAAAAGCGTGAGGGACTTATAAAAATACTTCAAGTACAGTGGAATTTTAATGATATTTATAAAATATTTGGTTTCTAAATCATTTTTAGGAATTTTCTTTCTTATGATATAAATTGTGGCTTATTTTTTTCTATTATTATTTTTAGTACCCCACAATTTTGTTTTGATATCCATTTCTTTGATCTCAAATAGCTCTCTACTTATTAGTACACTAAAAGAATACTAAATAAATTAATAATTTATTATTATTACGATGAAACCTTGCCTCTCATATGAAATATAAATTAACATTAATATTAAGCTTTTTACCGATTATTAGATTCTGAAAATATTGAAATATTATATTGACCTTAACAACAAATCCTTTACAGATATTCAAAACTCTACCTCATCAGGAATTGAGTGAAAAATCAATGACAAAATTTCATGTTTTGAAGCATGAAATTTACAAACAAAAAAGAATTAGAATAAAGGACTAAAATGTTCTTTACTTAAAAATACTCAATTTATTCAGTTTCCTTTGCAATCCATAATTTTAAATAATTTCGAAATGTAGAACGTGAAATGGT